>JAIUCV010000648.1:0-442921 GCA_026724425.1 Erythrophleum ivorense | reverse complement strand
CACTATATCATCTCCTGTTAAAATGATGTCATCCACATAGTCAATGAGAATTGTACTCCTACCATCTTTGTGTTGATAGAACAATGTATGGTCAGTATGAGCCTACCTCTACCCTTACTATGAGACTGCCTTTGAGAACCTGCCAAATCAAGTCCTCGGAGATTGTTTCAGGCCATAGAGAGCCTTTTATAATTTATAAACCATCCCATTCTTTTTGTCTTTATCAAATCCTGGTGGAGATCCATGTAGACTTCCTCTTCCACGTCACTATTGAGGAAAGCATTTTTTACATCTAGTTGTTGTAAATCCCAATCTAGGCTTGCTGTAAGAGACAAAAGAACTCTGACTATATTGAGCTTGGCAATTGAGGCAAACGTTTCATTGTAGTCAATATCGTATGTTTGAGTGAAGTCCTTTGCAACTAGGCTTTACTTTGTACCTTTCAATTGTTCCTTCGGATCTATATGTTACAGGAAACACCCATTTACACCAAACTGAAACTTTCCCTTTAGGTTTTTTTGTAAGATCCCCAATCTGATTTTTTTTTCCAGAGCTTGTATTTCTTCTGTTATAGCTTTTTTCCATTCAGAATTCTCCAAGGCCTCCTACATATCTCTAGCAACCCTTTTGACTAATAGGTTAGCAACAAATGCTTGGAGAGAAGGTGAAAAATGACTAAAAGAAACATAATTTGAAATAGGTGCTGGACACAAGAGTGAACTCCTTTCTTAATGCAATAGGACAGTTAAGATCACTAACCTCAGGAGATGAATTTGGTTTTGATTCATGGCAGGGCTGCATGTCCACAATGCCCTCTATATTCCGCAAGTTATTTCTCCTAGAATAAACACGTAGCTCAGGTTGTTGCTGCTGTGAATTTTCCCTATCATTGTTTATGTCAAACTCTGGGTTAGTTGCCGGTCTTTTGGGTTAGTTGCCGGTCTTTTGGGTTAGTTGCTGCTGTTTTTGATTCTATTTGTGGAAATTCAGGGGTTTCTTGTTCAGGTGGTGTGAGTGATTCAGCTAGAGGTAAGATAGGACTTGATGATGTGTATTTCTAAGAAGAAGCTTCCTTCCAATCCCCCCTTGAAGTGAAGTTTTGGGGTAAAAGGGTTGGTTTTCAAAAAGAGTGACAAAATATTTGTTTTTGTCTGGGGAATAACATCTGTAGCCCTTCTGAGTGGTTGAATACCCTAGGAAGATACAAGATAAAGCTTGGGGATGTAGTTTGCTCCTATTATGGTTATGAATATGAACAAAAGCCTTACAACTAAACACTTTGAGGGGTAGTGAGGTGAATAACCGTGATTGTGGGGCAGTGTTGAAGAAAATACTGATAAGTTACCTTGTAGTTGAGAATACGGGTAGGAAGACGATTTATAAGATAGCATGATGTAAGAATGGAATCACCCCAAAAACATTTAGGAACGTTTTTAACAATCATAATGGAATGAGCTACTTCCAAGAGATGTTTGTTCTTCCTTTCTGCCAACCTATTTTCTTGGGGAGTATCAACACATGAATTTTGGTGAACAATACAATTTTTTAAAGATAGTCCCCTAGGATAGAATTAAAGTATTCTTGGCATTATACATTTGTATTTTCGCACCATACTGGTTTTTCACCATTAGATGAAAATTTTTGAAAGTTTGTTCAGCCTCATTTTTTTCTTTTAGGAGATTAAACCAAGTAATTTGTGTGTGATCATCAATAATGTAATAAGCCATTTTTTTTCCAATTATGTTTGGTACTCATATAGCAAAAGATGACCTTTGGTGTTTTGGCAATTTGACACATCACATTGAAATGTATCTTTATTCTGGAAAAGTGATGGGAACAATTGTTTTATGTATTGGAGTTGGGGTGGCTAACTTAGTGCCATGACATTATTTGTTGTTCTCTGGATTAAGAAACAAATTCGCAGCTACTTGTCAGAGCTTGCTTATTGTTAGAGCTTTCTTCATCAAAATAATATAGGCCATTGTGTTCCTTAGCACTGCCAATCCTCATGGCCAAAGTCATATCCTGAAATTCTCAAGTAGAAAGTGAGAACTGGGCAGTACAATTCAGGTCTTTGATATAGAGAGTAAATTGCATGATAATTTAGGAACGTATAGAGCATCTTTGAGAGATATTTGGGGGCTGATTTTAATTGTTCCAGTACCAGCAACAGTTGCAAGAGAGCCATCTGCAATCTTAATTTTCAGGTTACCTGGACTAGGTTTATAAGAGCAAAAAAGGTTTGCACATCCTGTCATATGATCTGTAACCCTAGAATCTATCAACCAAGGTTCAATTGTTTCAGTTATACCATTAAGTGCAGTCATGAAGGTACCTTTTTGAGCCAAAAGTGAAGTACCCATGGCTTGTTGAGGCTGCTGGCCTTGAGTAATGAATTGATTCTGATTAGATAACTGACCATTTAGGATTTGTTGAAGCTGTTCCATTTGCTCTTTTCTCAGAGAAAGATTAAACATGTTGTCATTAGTCCTTCAAGAAGAGTCTGTAGTAACATGTAGTCCTCTTGATTCCCTTCGATTGTTGCAAGTATCAGGTTTACCATGCAATTTCCAGCATCTATCTCAACTGTTGTTTGATTTCTAGCAGTGATCACACCAAAGATTCCCATTCCTTTTCTGACTCCGTGGTTCAATTTGAAAAAGGTGAGGTGCACAGGTTGAGAAGGCAGAATTCAGTTACTGCTTTTGTTGTACCCAGCATAACACATTTGTGAGTTTCTTCCCTTCGGACTTCAGCAAAAATGTCATCAATGTTTGGCAATGGCTTAGAGCCAAGGAGGTGTGACGTACTTCATCTAGCTCCTTGTTCAAACCTGAAAGAAAGTCATAAATTTTTTTCTTGTTAACTATTTTTGATACTTTTCATTGCATTTTGGACACATCCAGTTATTACTATTAAAGAGGTCAACTTCTTGCATAATTTTTTCAGAGCATTATAGTAGGTTGTCACATCCATTCTAGCTTGGGTTAGAACCCAAGCCTTGTTTCTTAGCTCAAACAGCTGAGATGAGTTGTCAAGGTTTGAATATCGTCTCTTGGCAGCCTCCCACATGTCCTTGGCAGTTGGGTATCACATAAAATTTTCACTGATTTTTTCACCCATGGAGTTAATCAGCCACGCTATTACCATTGAATTTTGAGCATCCCAGGTTTGAAAAGTTGGATCTGATTCTGCAGGTCTCTTTGCAGATCCATCCAGGTAGCGGTATCTACCTTTTCCTCTAATAACCATCTCCAATGAATACGACCATGGTAGGTAGTTGAGTTTGTGAGATGTGATTTGAAGAGAGGAATTATCTAAATGAGGAACATGCACCGTGGCAGCCGTCATTGGGGTCAGTTGTGGGGAAACAAGTTTCCAAACTGTCATTCCCTCTGGTGCCAGTCATGGCTGTTCCCCATGAAAACAATGGGGGTTTACCTGCTATAGAGAAGAGAGACAGTACAGAGATGCAGAAATTATAGAGAGAAAATAATGTTAACAGGAAGCATGAAAACCAGAATTTTGCTCTGATATCATGTGAAAATATAAAGAAAAAAAAAGAGAGAAGAATTTCTCTCTTCTTCAATGTATCATTCATAAGAAAGATGCAACTTATATAGAGAAGCTTGACACTAATTCCGTCAAGATTTCTCCTTAATTACAGGAAAAAAAATAATCCCTTAAAGTAAGGGATACAAATGAAATTTAAACTACTTAGAGATAATAGGGAACAACCTTCCTTATCTCTTTATTTAAACAAATAACAAACTATCTGATAGGGATAAAAGATAAATCCTGAAATATTAAATGAGAAAAATATTAAAGGATAAATGATAAACATAAAGCGCCAACATCTTCAATTGATTTGTTTTCGTTCACACTCTTCTTCTTCTTCCTCCTTTTTTTCTTTATTTTTATAATAAAATGAGGCCAAGAAATTGGATAGTTATTGACTAAAAAAGGATTGTTTATTGAATCAGGTTGCTTGAATGGTGGAGGTCAAATCAAACCAAAGCCAGGGCAATCTCCCAAAGAATTGAGTCAGTTATTGGAAATTGTATACATGGAAAATGTAAGTTTAACCTTACAAGCCAGTATTTTCATAGTTGCACTCTCTTTCTTTGCAGGTTAGGCATGCATATAGATGTGTGGGTTGTCTGTATCTGCATTGAAGGGAACATATGAGGTCTGAACATATATTAGTGATTCAGATTCTAATTTGACAACCAATATAAAATGTCTTGTTATATTTGTCGTCCTTGCCCTTCTGGAAATTTTTTGCCTGTTTTCTTTATTGAATGATTGTTCCCGTAGAAGGAACCTTAAAATATTGAAAAATGACATTTGCATTATATATGGAAGGTGAAAACTGATTCAACTGTACAAAAAAATTAATCAACTCCTGCTTCATATTAGCTAGTTTTTAAATGATTTTATTTGTTCATTTTTTTCTGTTTTTTTTTTTGTTTTTGGGGGGGGGGGGGGGGGGGGAAGGTGGAAGTTCAGAGTCTTATCTTTGATGATATAAATGTGTTTCTGTAAAATTTTTGAAATTATTTTTCAATAATTTGCTAGGTTTTGGTAGCAGAACCCTTTGATAATCCTATCGTGAAAAGCTTATATGACAAGTGGCTTGAGCAGCCTGGGTCTGAAAAAGCTAGGAAACACATGCACACAGAATATCATCCTGTTGAGAAAAGCATTACTTCTCAGTTGATTTGGTGAGAAGATTCAGCATAGAAGATGTTCGTGACCTTCATTTCCTTTCCAGTATGGAGTTGAAAGTTTCTATATTCATTATTCTCAAGGTACTATTTCAGTATCAGGTAGAACTTTCTTTCAATTCCTTTGCCCTTGACTTCTTGTCTATATGTTTGCATCTGTGGAGTCATACAATTTTGGTAGTGGACAGTTTTTCTTAGCCGCATTGATGTATATACCCTTAATCTGAAACCATTTACGTGCAAGAAAGAATCTCTAAATATCACTTTATTTTGGTTTAATAGTTCCTATGAGATAGGTTCTGGGTCCTCAACAGAAGATTCCAACCACTTCTGCCTTTTATTTAGATATGTGTGAGTAACCATGTTAGGATGATAAAGCCTGTTCGTGGATTGGATAAGTGTACCCTTTGCTTTCAGTGATAGTGAAATGAAAGTATTATTCATTTTTTGTTTTATTTTTTTCTTGGTTCTTTGACATTCATTGTTCCAGTTGCCTGGTGTGTCTTCTGAAAATTGCTGTCCTCAAGTTCGTAATTTTAGTTTAGAAAGTAGTTATGCATGAATTTGGTGAACTGAAGGTGAGTGGCTGCGTTGCTGGGATGAGATTTAAAAAAAGAAAAGAAAAATTCACATAACTTTTTCAGCATTTACAAAATTTGCCATTTCTGGGTTTTGGCTATGATAGAACAAGATTTTGATGGACATAAGGATGATATCTCTTTTTTTTTTTCCCCCTCCTAGGGAGATATTACGGAAGCAAAAACCATAAAATACGAAGGCAGGAGAGGACAAGCAAAGCAAAGGATAAGAATAAAAACATCCAGCAGCTCCAACACCACGACTTTTAAGGGTATGTTTGTTTGGATTGAAGAAAGAAGGGAAGTTGAGGTTTGATTTAGATTTAAATAAACTTTTCCTGCTCATTGCTTCAATTCAATTTTTTCTCAATCCAAACGTACCTTGTAAAACCTGTTTAGCTAAGATCTTTTGCAACGGTAAAAGCTAAACAAGGAGGATACACGGATGATTCAGGTCTGTAAATAATATGAACATGAGCTCATGTTTTGGTTTAAAGGTTTAAACGCTCAGGATTTATGATCCTTAATTGTTATTGCACCGCATGATCATTGGGCTTTTATCTCGAGCAATTATTAGAGAATTAAGAGTTGCTCTCGAGGTGGATTCATTATATGCTTTTTGGCGAATTTAAATTACTTTTTGTATAATTCATTCTCAAATATGTACATTTAGTTTTCACTATTGTATCATTGACCTACGGTTTTATAAAATTTTCCCGTAAAATAATGGGTAAATTATTCCTTCTCTATTCACATATACTCAAATTATATTGTCTTCCTTTCTGTTTTGAAAAATTAGAGTCTTTCTTTAGAACCAAAAGAGGTGATACTCTTACATTTCTTTTAACAAAAAATAAGTTATAATTGCACTTATTTTGATCAAAATATTTTTATGTCTATTACTTAAAATAATTTAACAAGTATCAACTATACAAGTTATCAATATAACTGATTATTTTTTAAATTCGACAAATTGTAATATCATTTAGTTAAAAAATAAATGATTATTAAAAACAAAAAATATATTCACGAAATGGTTTTTAAAATTAACCAGTTCTAAGATAATAATTAATAATATTTGATTTTAATAATAACATGTACACTAAAAGTATATCAATAAATATAAGAATTGTTATAAATTTAATAAAATTTTAAAACAAACTTGGTTTATATCTTTTTATAAAAACATATAATGGTAAAAATGAAATTTAAAGAACTACATTTTTTATAATAAGGTATTATTTTTTGTTTAAAAAAGGTTTATATGTATTTTTAAAGTAAAAAAATTATAATTTAAGCATTTTTCAGTCAAGGGACGGAATAATTTACCCTAGCGTAATAGGATGCTGCAGTTTTCAAGTCAAATAAGAGACTATTATATTCCGTTGAGTTATATGTGAACTTTGCAAAGATATCAATATGGAGTTCTATAGATATTTTATAAAATGGCAATCTCAGTTAACTTTATTCTAATGAAGATTTTATTGGAATTAAGATAGATCAATTTTGAAAATGATGGGAAGACCTTAAAAAGAGGACAAAATTTAGACGAAGTTGGTTAGGTATCTATTTTAGGTTTTTAATAAAAATTCAATATGTAGGTGTCTCTTTTTAAAAAATTAATTGTGTGGTGCTGATTCATAAAGATCTTTATTTGTTAATTTTTTATTTAAAAATATGATAACTGGAAATTGTACTAATATTTTATATTAAAATTAATTATGAATGTAAGTTATTGGATGTGGTTTTTCTAATTAGTTAAATCACATTCGATTCCCATGTTAGATACCAAGAGTATAGTGTCTCTGTAATAAATATTATTCATTAAAAAATGTTATTAACAGCTAGAATTAATTTAAGTTAAGACGTAGAAGCTTCTATCAGTATTTTTGTACCACTCTGTATATAAGTCATGCTTTCTGTCCAAAGCTTAGTTGTCGACCTTTATGTTATTTCGTTTTGTATATTCCTTTGCCACTTGTCATCATCACACAGAATGTGATGTAATGGAATGTAGTATAAATTCTTTGTAAAAGTTTTACTCAAAATAAGAAACACTTTTCTCTCAATTGCATTCTTCTTAAATTCTATCTTGGTATCAGAGCTTATAGCAAATGCCATGGCATCTCAGGGAAACGCTTCCTCAAATTCTACTGTTACGTCTCATCAACAAGCCTCTGAAGCTATTCCTTCTTTTCTTCCAAAATCGTTTTCACCCATGGTCGCCTTCACCCAGAGCTGTTCTGTCAAGCTGGACAGAAACAATTACTTGCTCTGGTAATCAATGGTTCTTCTTGTCATCCGTCGTAACAAACTAGAGAGTTTCATCTTTGGCACAAAAACCTATCCCCCAAAACTACTCCTAGACAATACGGAGGTTAATCCTAAGTTTGACACTTGGGTCACTATTGATCAACTTCTTTTGGAATGGCTTCTTAATACCATGACCGTCGATATTGCCTCTTAGTTTATTCATTGTCAAACATCCCAAGATTTGTGGAAAGCAACAAAGGATCTTGTTAGAGCACATACTCGGTCTCGCATTACAGTCTACAAGAGTGAACTTCAACGGACCAAGAAAGGATCCCTTAAGATGGAGGATTACTTAAATAAACTTAAAACAATATCTGACAACTTGCTTTTGGCAGGAAATCCCATTTCAGCCAATCATTTAGTAACTCAAGCTCTTGCTGGTCTTGATGCAGAGTACAACCCTATTGTCGTGTAGTTGCTAAAAAAAGAAGATCTAAGTTGGATCAAACTTCAGACTGCTCTCCTTACCTATGAGAATCGTCTTGAGCAGCTAAACAATCTTAGTCATCTAACTCTGAGTTCTCCAACAGCAAATGCTGTTTATAGTAGCTTTGAATACAAGAACCACTCCGATATGCCTAGGGGACAGGTGAGATGACCTTTTCCAAGAGGTGCTAGAACTTGGAGGTCACGAGGAAGAGGCAATAGAGGTACCATCAGGACAACATGTCAAGTTTGTGGCAAAATAGGACATTCAGCTACAAATTGCTTCTTTCGATTTGATAAAACTTACATGGGAGGCCCACTTACTCCAACTAATAACCAACGACAATCAGCTCCTTCAACTTACATAGCCTTGCCACATAGCATCAATGATCCCGCATGGTATATTGACAGTGGTGCCAATCATCACATTACAAATGACATTACTCAACTAGAACAGTCTACTACCTATGATAGTAAGACTCAAATTACTGTTGGCAATAATGAAACACTCAAAATTCTAAATGTTGGCAATTCAATCATACAATGTCACAAACCCTTGCATATGAATAATATATTGTTTGCCCCTAATGTCACTAAAAATCTATTAAGTGTTTTTAAATTGACAAATGACAATAATGTGTTTCTTGAGTTTCACCAATTTGAATGTTTTATGAAGGACAAGTTGACAGGATCAATTCTAATGAAGGGAACTCTTCAAGAAAGGCTATACAAGATTGACAATCTCTGTTATTTTGATTCTCCACCACCAGCACCGCCAAGCTGCTTCAATCTTCAGACTCATCCTATAACATTTCTTTCAATAAGAGACAAATGGCATCAAAAGTTGGGACACCCATATGAACGTGTCTTATCTCAAGTGCTCAGTTTGTGTAATGTTAAGCTTGAGATTAAGGAGAAATCTTTTTGTGAGGCATGTCAATTTGGAAAATCTCATTTACTTCCATTCAAATTATCTGAATCCCATGCTACCTTTCTTTTAGAGCTTGTGCACACAGATCTTTAGGGTCCTTCACCCATTGTTTCTTCCCATGGTTATAAATACTACATTCCGTTCTTGGATGATCACACAAGATTTACATGGATATACCCACTAAGGAGAAGCACTAAGTGGGTTTGTTCAATTCAAAAAATTAGTAGAAAATCAATTTGACAGAACAATCAAAATCTTGCAAAGTGATTGGGGAGGAGAGTTTCGAAGTTTCACAACACTTGTGCAAGATTCTGGTATCCAATTCCGACATTCTTGTCCTCACACTTCTCCTCAAAATGGAAGAGTAGAACGGAAACATAAGCACATTATTGAACTTGGGCTAACTTTCTTAGCTCAAGCAAAAAATGCCTTTGAAATATTGGTGGGATGCTTTCTAAACTTCAGTCTTCTTAATAAATAGATTGCTTACTCAAGTCCTACAAGGAACATCACCTTCTTATCAAGTACATAAGAAACATCCAGATTACAAAGGTTTCAAAATTTTTAGGTGTGCATGCTTTCGTTGTCTCAAGCCTTATAATCAGCATAAGATGCAATTCCACACTACCAAGTATGTTTTTCTTGGATATAATAACTCTCATAAAGGCTACAAGTGTTTGAGTTCAACAGGAAAAATATACATATCACAGCATGTCACCTTTAATGAGGAAGATTTTCCTTTTAAGGAAGGTTTTCTGAACACAAAACAAGCTCCTGAGGACAGAGTTGAAACAGCAGCATTTTTCCCTTCCATGTTGTAGAATCATGAGTCTCAAACCTTCTCAAGTTCCGCTGCAAGTTCTGGTATACCAACAAATGAAGATAAAAATGATGTAACAACCGCACCAGCTTTCGATGACAATCCAGTTTACTTTAATGAAGCTAACCTAGGTTTACTCAATAATATGCAATCAAACTCATACAGAGAAGTTGCTGAGTCATGTCATGCAGAACAATATGAATCTTCAGAAGCTGCTGTTTTGGATTCTGAACATATCGAGGAAGCACAGACTCTCCCTAAGCATCACATGATAACTAGAAACAAACAAAGAGATCTAGCTGCTGCTGTCCCGTCATCCAAAGACAGCAAAGAAACCACAGACCTGTCAAAACATCAGATGGTTACTAGGAGCAGAAGAAGAATATTTAAGCCACGTTATCCTTTTGTGGGTTTCTCTCAAGTAGAATTGAACTTTGATAGTGAACCAACACAAGCTCAAGAAGCTCTTAAACTGTCACATTGGAAGAAAGCCATGGAGGAGGAATTTCGAGCTCTTGTACAGAATCACACATGGACATTGGTTCCCTATGACAGTCAACAAAATCTGATAGAGTGCAAATGGGTTTTCAAAACTAAATACAAGGTTGATGGCATAGTACAAAGGCACAAAGCCAGGCTTATGGCAAAGGGATTTCAACAGGACCCTGGAATTGATTTTGATAAAACATGTAGCCCTGTGATTAAGTCATCAACCATTAGATTAATTCTCACAATTGCTATGTCGTTTAACTGGGAAATTAGATAATTAGATATCAACAACGCTTTCTTGAATGGCTTTTTGGAAAAACCTTATATGACTCAACCTAAAGAATTTGAAGATCCTCAAAGACCTCAGCATGTCTGTAAACTTGCAAAGGCTCTCTATGGCCTTAAATAGGCACCTAGGGCCTGGTTTGAAAGACTAAAACATGTTCTATTAGATTGGGGCTTTCAAAACACTAAGGCAGACACATCCTTGTTCTTTCTGAAGACAAAAAAAAAAATTATTATCATCTTAATATATGTGGATGACATACTGGTGACTGGGAACAACATTGACAATTTATAGGAATTTATACTAAGACTTCATGGTATATTTTCTTTGAAGGATCTTGGACCTATTCATTATTTCTTGGGATTTGAGGCCTATAGAAATAGTTCTGGCATTTTCCTAAGTCAGAGCAAATATGCCTTCGATCTGTTGAAAAAATTTGGTATGACTGATGTTGCCCTGTGTCCAACTCCAATGGTGGTAAATAAATCACTATTTGCTAGAGATGGTGAGTCTATGAAGAATCCATTTCTGTTTCGTAATCTGATTGGAGCATTACAGTACGTGACCATACCAAACTTGTCCTTTGTTGTGAATCGATTAAGTCAATTTCTTAGTAATCCTTCTGATCTACACTGACAAGCTGCCAAAAGAGTGCTAAGGTATATCAAAGGAACCATGCATCATGGAATTCATATCAAACCTTCTGATAATCTTGATATTGTGGGATTTTCATATGCTGACTGGGCATCATGTTCAGATGACTAAAAATTAGTTAGAGGCTACTGTGTTTTTCTTGGTAATACTCTTGTGTCCTGGTCTTCGAGAAAACAGAGAGTTGTGGTAGTACAGAGTCTGAATATCGTGCTCTTGCAGACTTGATAGCCGAGATCATATGGATAAAGTCATTGTTAAAAGAAATCAGTTTTGCTTCTTAGATAACTCCAGTAGCTTGGTGTGATAATATGAGTGCGAATGCTCTTGCATCTAACCCAGTTTATCATGCTCTTACTAAACACATTGAAATAGATTTACATTTCATCAGCGAGCAGGTTATAGCAAAGCAACTAAACATTGGCTATGTTCCCTCTGCGAATCAAATAGCTGATTGCTTAACAAAAGCCTTAAGTCATACACGCTTTCGAGAGCTATGTTCCAAACTCAAAGTCTGCTCGACACCTTCTCGTTTGAGGGGGGGAGTTAAGACTTAGAAGCTTCTATCAGTATTTCTGTACCACTCTATATATAAGTCACGCTTTTTGTCCAAAGCTTACCTATCAACCTTTCTGTTATTCCGTTTTGTATATTCCCTTGCCACTTGTCATCATCACATAGAATGTGATGTAACGGAATGTAGTATAAATTTTTTGTAAAAGTTTTACTTAGAATAAAAAACACTTTTCTCTCAATTGCATTCTTCTTAAATTCTATCTATTTATAACAAAAAAGACTATTCAAAAAAAAATTAAGACCACAATCAAATTGAAATATAATATCTCATTTGACATTAGAATACATTTTTTTGTTTTTGTGTACACATCTGCATTATCTTTAAGTTTTTAATAACAAGGAAAAATTACAGTTGAAAGTTATAAAGCTAAATTATTTATTTTAAAGAATCTTATATTTCAAAATTATTTAAAAGAATTTAAAGATTTAAAATTTTAAGTATAATGATATAAATGTCATTCTTGTATATTTCTATCTATAAGAAGGCCTGCTATGCATAATATACAAGAAATGATTTATATGGGGAGGACACTTTGTCAAAATTGAAAATTTCAGATCTTTTTTCATATACCAAAGTGTTTATAGGAGGAGGTCTTATAGGGAAGAGAATGATTTAAGAGAATGTGGTCCATCCCTCTCGTTCAATTATTCTTTCTTACAGGACTCTTTTTTTTTTCGGAGAGGAGAGGATCCAAACCAAAAATTGAAAGAAAGGAGAAAAATGAGATATCTATTGCTTAATAGTTAATGTTATTAAGGGTATTTATTATCTTAACACTTCAAATATTAAATTTTTAAGTCTTTTAAAATAATTTTAAAATATATAATCCTTTAAAGCAAATAATTTTATTTCATAATCTCCAATAATAATTTTCTCTTACAAAAATGCGAGTTCGCTTTTCTAAATTATATGGAATTAATTTTCATAATTTTATAAATTGATATAGAATTGTCTTATTTAATATTTTTTCTGTTTAAAGTGCTTTACCTTTACGTAATTCAGATAACCTTTTACCGTAAAAACTTCTGTTCACCGTTGGCATTAAATTTTCCTATCAGAACGGATTATTGTATTTAATGTGACACGAAAGGCTCCTGTCTTTTGCAATATGGGAAAAATAAAAAATAAAAAATATAACTCAAACCAAAAGAAAAAAAGGAAAAAAAAAAGTAAGAAGCTTTTAGCAGAGGGGTTGGCAAATCCGTCACAAATTACGTGCTAAATGGAGAAACGACCTCATTTTGACAGTACATTCATTTTAGTTGTATAAAACCAGTGGCGGGGTTGGTCTGAAACAATCTCCTTGAGGCTTCATCATTCCTCCGTGTTCGTCCTTCATCGCCACAGAGGGTTGAGGGGCTTGGTATCCCAAACCACAATGGTAAAGTTACTACCTTTTCTGCTCGATTCTTCGTCTTATTTTGATTAATTTTGCGCTGTGATGATATTTTGTAATGGGTTTTGTAATGCCACCGATTCTTCTTACTCTGCACTTACAAGTTCATTCTAAAAAAAAAAAAAAAAAATCTGTTTTTCCCCTTTTTTGTTCTAAATAAATTAGGGTGCTTGGAATTAATTTCCCCTTAATCTGTGTTTGTTTCTAAACTGCATGGTTATGTATGATTTCATGTCTATTCAATGTATTCGTATTAAAATTACCCATTATCAGCTATTGGCTTCTGTCTGAAAGCCAGTATCCTCACTCCTCGGGGGTATAAGCAACTGTGAATGGTTTCCTTTAATCTGCATTTGCTTCGATTCTGGGGAAGAATTCTGAGTAAAATAATTCTTATTTTATGAGCATGATAATGTATCAAATTATATCTCTATGTTTTATTAAAACAATTCACATGTAAGTTTTGCTGCTATGCTTATTTTCCCGTCTTTTTTCTTTCCCCGTCTTCTCTGTGTTCATTTTCCTTTTTGTTCTATAAGATTGTCTTAGGAAATATTTCCTGAATTACAGATGGATCGTTATTCAGTCTTTTCTTTTCATGTTTTGCCTTGAAAGTGTTGAAATCAGAAATCTATTGAAGCTCTTAATGATACTAATAAATCACAATCCTTAAACTCTGACGGACTTGTCTTTCATTTTCATGGATGAAACTGATATGGCTCTCCGTGAGAAAACATCCGTGTTATTTGCTTTCATTTTGCCTTTTGTGCACATAATTTGGCGACTGAACATGCCAGAACATGATAGAAGAAAGTATTGTATTCCCTTTGTATATATATAGATCTTTTGTTTAGTGATAGACACCACAGGAAAATGTTACGTTGGGGAATTGTTCCCCATTGTTTTCTTCTGTAGAAGTTGAATTGTCTACGAAAACATTATGTAGAGCTAGCAGTTTTTTGGCATCCATGTATCTTTTCGAGAGTGGATTTTTTCAATTTCTCTTTGAAATTGATAGCGTCTATTATGTGTGGTCTTACTTGAGTGATGGATTTCAATTAAATTTGTGGGACCTATTTAAGTAATAGGTCATATACACTCTGTGCTTATCTCTTTCTAGAATTAACAATGCAAATTTCAGAGAAAAATTAAGAGGATCCAATGTCTGTTTGTTCTCTAAAATTGCAATGTAAGCTAGGTAATCTTATAGAGAGCTCTACCTCTCTAGAGGTGGAATTCTTCACCTTTATGTATACTTTGAAATTCTCACCATACTCGTTAAAAAATTAAAGAATCCAAAGGTACATATATCCAATGATAGAAGAACTCAACTTCTTAGAATGTAAAGCTCTCCCTAGAATTACGATTACCAATCTAAATTTGTTGTGTGCATTGTAACTTGGGTTTTGACAGACTACATCGAGGCGCGTAGCTGACAGGAAAGTCGCAAGGTTTGAGAGGAGCATTACAAAGAGAGGTTCAGAATCCTCATCTAAGAAAGGATACCCTGTGGGCCCTATTGTTATTGGGTTTTTCATTTTTGTGGTCGTCGGATCTTGTATACTCTTTACTCTCCTTTATTATATATATTACATTACACTATATTCTTTTTTAGTTTCACACTCTTTGAAAAGATTGTCACCTAAATGTGTTTATTTTTGGACAAAAGTTGTGCATAATTTCCCTTTTTCCCTTGAGTTCATCTTTGGTATTCTTTAGCAATCAGTATTATTGCCATGTAATCCTTTTTTTTTCTTCTTCTTTTTTCCCTTTTGGGTTGAAGCCATGTAATCTTGTTTGAAATTATGGTTGAGTTGGATTCTAAATTTTAGGGAAGATGTACTTATTTGTCAAAATGTAAATGAAGATGTACTTAATTTTTTCAGTATTACGGGAATACAATATTTCCCTTTTCCTGATATTTCAAGTTGAACTGATTTGCCAATATGATGATTTTTCAAATGACATAAACATATTGATAATTTAGAATCCTGCTTTTTTCATGTTCGCTGCACCGCATATTTTGTTCTGAATGATATATAAGTTGCTAAAGTGAACCATCCTTTCTCCATGGGAACTAATAAATTCTCAGTGTCTTAGTTTCGGTATATATGTCAATATAAGAACCTGATCTTTCTCTTTTCATAAGGATGTGAGACTCATTGTTTATTTGGCAGCTCTGTTTCAGATCATTAGGACTGCTACAAGTCGTGGAATGGCGTAATCATTGAGGACTTCTGACACAGGGTTGTCTTTAAAATGAATTTGTATCTGGAAGAATATCATAGTTCCCTTAAATCGCCAGTATCTTGTGAAAAAGTGTAATGAGAACAGCTTTACTATTCTAATAATTCTATGTTTGAGTTCTTTCACTTTGCTAATTTCGATGTAGTTTGTTAAAATTGTAATTGAGAAGAAACATATAATATGATATTTAATTGTGAAAAAGTATATATTTGTCATATTTTAATTAAAAAATTTAATAATAAAAATATAAAGAATTTAAAATTGCATATAATTTTTACTTTAATTATTAATTTAATTATAAATGGGGAGAAACTTTAAAAGGTTATTGCAAACTCTTTTTCTTAGTTTAAATACACTATTTTTTCCCTTTCATTTTTTTTTCAATTCAAATATATCTTTAACACCTGATATGAATTATAGTTTGGAGTTGTAGAGCTTTAAAGGGCAATGTTTATTTTTATACCAGTTTCAATTAGAGTCGTGAAGAATGACTATATGTAGTATGGAGATTAATCCATATTAGTCTTTATTTTTGGGCAAAAAAGTATTCACATCTGATTAAACTTAGTTTTCTTCTATGATTAACAGAACAAAATTGGAATAGTAGTTTTGAATTTTTAACAAAAAATAAACTAACAACTCATTTAATATGAAAAATAGAAAAAAAATAATTTTATAAATAAAAAAATGTGTATTTCTATTTTGATTTAAATTTAAAAAATAAATATTATTAAATAATAAATAATAATTACAAAAACATAATAAACATTATACACAACTTTATAAGAAAATTTCTTTTACAAAACAAACAACCAAACACCCTTTAAATTTACTTTATGAAAAGTGAAATGTTCTACCATTAGATTATTTTAAAACTCGCGTATAATAATATACTGCTAGAATTCAAATTCAAATGAGGTATTATTTTCTAAGTCTGTTAGTATGGCATGTCAACTTCAAAGCTATATTCTAGGGAATTATTGATTACGTGGCCTTATTCTTGTCCTTATGTGCACCATATTTGCAGGAAGAATTTACTTTCATGTTTGAGTTTGCCACTTCTGAAAGACATGGTGGACTGACAAAACTCAAAGATGGTGACAAGGAGCAAAGACAAGAAATTTCAACAAAGAACTTGACAATAGGATGATTTATATAAGTTTATGATGATTCCTTTGGCTTCTGTAGGTTGATTTGCTCTCATCAGATCTTCGACTAGCTTTGGTTGTCATGTTTTTTTTGCTGGAGTTCTGGCAACAATCAGAGCTTTTAGATAACTTCCTATCATGAGAATTAAAGTTCATCACAGGATATACTTGACTTTCATCATCTTCAGAGAAGCTTTCATCATGCAAAGATTCAGAGCCTGTACACTCTAATTCCTGTAGGAAAGTGCATACTTTATGAGAAACTGATAAAATATGGAAGATTAAAGAACATATTTCATAGTGCCCTCTAGTACAAGGGAAGTTTAATTTCCCAGGCACCTAGAAACCTTTCTGCAAGATGACAAAAAGATCTAAAATTTAAGCGTTATTTATGTGAATGATAATTTTTTTTTTTTCAATACAATTTCAAAATCAACACGAGAGTTTTATACCCTAGATCTTGACTTGGCATTGCAGGGTGTCAAACAGGGATTTAGATCCTTCAGTAATAAGTCATCTGGACTTCCTGGGGTTGTCAAATCCTCAGAGCTGAGTTCCTGCATAAATTGTTAAAAGGATTAAACAAAGTATACCTTCTTAAATTTGCAATACTTTATAAATTCTTAAAACCAAGGCAGTGAACAATAGTTGGGAATTGTGAAGAATGTAGACATTAAGGAAGAATTGTGTCAATGTTAGACTAATACTGAAAGACATGAAATGACTCTGAAATTATACAGACACTTCAAATTTTTTCATGAATTAATATTCGTCTCAGCGTATGATATTTATGTTACAAAGCAATGTAAGGTGTTAAATAAATGTAAAACAGTGGGAGAGTTTGACGAGAGTAATAGAATTGCCTTGGAGAAATTATGAATTTTTTCCATGATTCTAGGAGTTTGGTTGACTCCGCTGATCCAAAAATACAATATACAATATACAATTCTCAATTCTGTTCTGAAACTGCAAACTTACCCAAGAGTTAGAAGCAGCATGTGTTGGTGTTCTTGGAGAATTGCCATGACCTTGGAGACATGATTTTGCTGAACGCTTATCAGCCTTGACCTATGCAAGCAAAAAAGCAATAAAGATTCCATTACCTTAAGCTCAAGTATCTAATAAGTAAGAGTAAATTACATAAATTTTTCTTGAATTTTGCTAATACTATATAAATGTTTTTTTTATTTCTAAAATGTACATAAATCTCTTTTAAAACAAAAAATAAATTATACAAATCTCTATGAATTTTTTTTAAATTATACAAATTTTTCTTCCATTTTCAAGAAAAATTTGTATATATTTTAAAAATAGAAGAAAAATTTATATAATTTCAAGAAAACTCAAGAGATCTGTATAATTTTAACAAAATTTAAAAAAATTTATATATTTTTTTAAAAATAGAAAAAAGTTGATGTAATTTTAACAAAATTTAAGAGAAGTCTGTATAATTTATTTAATAAGTAATGATATGTTTTTACAAGTTTATAATGAAATAGCAACAGCAATACGTTAAACTATAACTGGAGAAATTATGTGTTCATCTCAATAGTACGCAGACATAGATTTAATCCCAATGCAAGCGAATTTTAATGTCCAATCCGTGATTAACATCGAATGCTCCCCCCCTTAGAAAAAAAACAGATATTAACACAGATACAAGATATGATATGATATAGACATTGCAACATTAGTTATGAGTGTTGGACGTGTTTTGAATATATGACAAAGTTCTATTTTAGAAGTACCGGTGCTTTGTAGTCTCAAGGAAAGGATGCAAATTATACCTCTGCAAGATCCTCCGCCAGGCTTTGAAGCTGACCAGTAAGAGAGGAGACTTGCTTTTGTAGAGCTGGAATGACCTGTTTTGCCTGCTTCAGCTCAGAGCCTTGCTTCTCTAAAAGCTCTTGAAGCTGAGAATTCATCACATCAGGGAAGAGTATAGCACTCTTAAGTGACTTGATTTCTTCTCTTTGATTCAAGCACAAATCCTTCAACTTCTCCACCTACAAATTCAATCAAGAAGTGACTTTAGAAGATAATATAAATCTAATTTGTCAGTCTGAGACCTCTACTTGCTTGAAGTAACATGATTCTCAAGAGTAAACCAAAGCCCACCGTGACCAAACCAAGCTAAACCATAAAAAAAAATTGATCAAAACCAATTAAAATTGATCTAGTTTGGTTTTCAGTTTGACAACGAATTATATTTAAAAAAAAAACCAACGGACTATGATGCATACTGTCATAAATGCATAAGGCGTTTGTTATTTTTATTAATAACCATTATATTTTAGATTAAATATTTAAAATTTCATAACTTTGGATTTACAAAAGTTTTTTAAAAACCTTTTATGTAACTTTTTTTTCCAAAAACTAAATCTTAATTAATTAGATCTAAATGTTTTTTTATTTACAAAAAATAAAGAGTAAAGTGAACAAAACTATATTAAACCAAGTTAATTGTCAATGATTTGATTTGGCTAAATCATTTTAAAAAAATAACTCGAATATTATAGTAAGTTTTCAGTTCAATTTGAATTTGGTCTAAAAATTAAATGAATTGAATCCATGGACTAATTGGCCTATTTTTTTTTTCTTAAACAGATGTAAGTATCAATTTTGCTTCGAAATCATCCCTTTTTAAAAATTAAGTATAGCTATATTTCAAAAGTAAGCATGGCTATATTGTAATTAAAGGGATAAAATTAGATGCTTATTATCCGAGTAAGTTTGAATATCTAGTTTTATGTTTTTCTCTTCAACCAAATAGCGGCATGGTAATAGCAAAGTTTCTTTCGTACGTTAATTCTTCATTCAATACACAAACATAGACAAAATCAAATCCAAAACAACTCACTTCTTTATTCTTTTCCACAAGCATCAATTTCAGCTCAGCAATCTCCGTCTCCATCTCCTTGTTCATGCTCAACAGCTCCCTCTCACTCCTCAGCACCATAGCCAGCGTCCTCGTGTTCCCCTTCACCTCCGTCAGAGCCTTCACCTCCTTCGTCTTCTCCGACGACGACGCCGATTTTCCGAACAGCTTCTTCTGCAACGCGGACAACCCTGTGGCCCTCCGAGCGTTCTTCTTCAAATCCTCGGCGATCAAATCCGACGGAATCAGCAATCCCGCCGTCCGATTCCCGCTGGACTTGGGCTTCGTCGCCGCTGATTTCTTCTCCATGAGCTTCCTCACCATTGTCGTCAAGCTCGGGTCCGTTTTATTACTCTTGCCTCTGGTTCGAGCTAGATCGGAAGGTTTGGTTTTGATGAGAGCACGAGAAGAAGAGGAACATGAGGATTTGTTGTTGAACTCAGAGGAGGAAGCAGGGTCGGAGAAGTGAGAGGAAGTCGTTGAGGAGCGTGAATCGTAGGAACTGTAGCGTGAGGAGGGCTTGATAATGGAGGCCATTGGGGATTGAGCCTCGGAGAGATTGATGTTCCAGTGAGAGAGAAAGAGTGGGAGGGATTGACTGATTGTGTTTGGAAAAGACGAAGAGGGAGATGAGGTTTTAGTCGTCCGATAAGGACACGTGTCGGACGTTGGCGCATTGTCCTTTTTGCCGCTGTCCGAATTTGAATTTTTCACGTCAATGGCGCGGGCTCTTGTTTTTTGATTTCCGTTCATTTCCTTTTGAGGAAATACAAAATTGTGTTTTGATTAAAGGATTAAATTTAATTGTAATCTTTTATATTTTTATTATTAAAATTTTTAATTATAATATAATAAATATATAATTTATAATAAAAAATATAATAAATATATAATTTAATTAAAAATTATATAATTATTAATAATATTATATATTTATTATATTTTAATTAGATAATCATATATTTATTATATTTTAAGTAAAAATTTTGATGATAAAAATTATAAAAAATTATATAAAATTTTTTTCCTTTAATAAAACATCATACTTCTCTGGTTTGAAAAAAAATTGAAAAATTAAAAACATGATATTAATATTAAAAAATAACTTTTAATATTAAAAACTCTCAATGTCTTCTTCTCTAACTATATTTTGTATAAATTTGCAAAAAACCTATTTCATTTTATAGGTTAAATGTGTTTCCAGATTTACGTAAAATTTTTTTTAATAATTATATAAAAATATCAAGGTGCATCAAAAGGTTAAGAGTTTGAGTTTTCAATATTATTTTTATTAATAATAAGTTAATTAAATTAATTATAAATATCAAATAAATATGTAAAAATATGTTAGAAGCAAATTCTATTTTAAAACATATATGACTTGCAGGATTCGTTTAATATACAGAATCTTTAACAATTGAAATGAAAAATAAAATAAAATATAATATAATATAATAGAATAAATTATTTGGTATAAGTAAAAAATATATAAATTATATTTTATTTATTTATTTAGTTAGATGAAATAAAAATAAAATAAAAAATAAAAATACTTTTACATGAAAAAATGATTTACTTCCACTAAAATCACATCACTTGTGATACACAGACATTCGAGTGAGGTGAATGACACTATCTTTTGAAGGATGGATTAAATAGTTGGCATTATATATATATATATATATATACCCACACACACATATTAATAACAATTTATTTTTAAAAAAATATTTAAAAAATATATTTCTTGCATTAATTAAATTTTATTTTGTGAAAAAATATTTATAATAATTATTTTAATATAATAAAAATAATTATTTATTTTAAAATTTATATGTCTTATTTTGATATATATATATATATCACTTTATTTAAATATAACATATATAATATATAAAATAAATATAACATATAAATATAATTTAAGTATATGTGTGTGTGTGTGTGTAGGGGGGGGGAGGATTTTTCTTTTTCCTTTTTTGGGGGGAGGGGAGATAATGCATTGTCACAAATTGTGGCCATATATTCCTTGTTAGTAATTGTTTTTTTAATTTTTAATTTTTATTATTGTATATATAATTTAATAATTTTAATAGCAAATAATATTTTATTATTTTTAAAACATAATAATACATATCATTAATTATTTTTATAATAAATATTTTAATTTTTTTTATTTTTTATTATTCTTTTTAAAAGTAGTATTATTTATTTTTTAGAATATAAAATAACTCATTAAAAATAATAATTGTTTTAAGCCTTGGAGTTTCTCTTATTAAAAAAATAATATTATTAATATTAATTATAAGTAATATCTAAACATTATTTGATTTAAAAATATATTAATTAAAAACTTTGAAAAATTCAAAATCATCCATTTTTACTATACTATTTACGTATATGTGCATGTTTGTGTGTGTGTAGCCAAGAGTCTAAGTGATTGTCAATCGAAAATGATTAGACTAATACAGACTGATTATTAATCAATATTTTGTCCGATTAATAAATGATCGAACCAATACTAATGGAAAGTTAGTTAGTGTGTTTTTTTTAATTTAATATTTATTATTATTTATATAATTTATTAATTTTAATTTTAAATAATATTTTATTATTTTAAAACATAATTATTATTAATTAATTTTTATAATTTTTAATTTTTGTTTTTAAAAGTGTTATTACTTATTTTCAAGATCATAAACTAATTAATTAAAAATAATAAATTTCTTTTTTTAGTTTGAGGGTCCCTCTTATTAAAAAAATAAAAATATTATATACTAATTAAAAATAATATCAAAAAATTATTTGATTTAAAAACATATATAAATTACAAATTTTGAAAAAAATTCAAGATTTGCAACTTGCTACACTCGTTGCTTTAGTTTATTTGTTATTGATTCCTTTTCAGTTTTCATTTTTATTGTGATACCAAATGGGGCTTTAGAGAAAGGATCAATTGACAATTACGCACATCTCTTAATATCTCATCATAGAGAGTGATTTTTATTGATTAATTGTTGAATTAGTAGTAATTATCATATATATATATATATAATTTTAGAAAAAATTGATCAACAATAAGTATATACTCAAAAAATTAAGAGTAAATTATAAAAATATCCCTTGAAGAATGTATAAATTGTATGGTCCTTCTCTTTATTTTGAAAATTTATATTTTCTTCTATTAAAATTAAAAGATGCATTACATTAACTTCCATTATAGCAAAAGATAAGTTACAATTATATATATTTCAATCAAGATACCTTTATATCTAGTATATAATATAACAACTATTAAATATATATTTGACTAATATAAAAATGGTCAATTTTTTAAATTTTAAATCGATTAAATTTATATTTTTAGTACAAAATAAATAATATTAAAATAAAAGTTAAAAAATACTTTTTAATAATATAATTTTTTAAACAACTTATTTTATAATGCTAATGCCCCTTTGGCCTTTTGTGTCCAAATCCTCTTTGAACAAGAAGGATGTGCACATCATACGCAACAACAAAATGATGTTGCTTTGTCCATCACTAACCAACTGTGATCATTAATGCAACACAATTTGGATCATTCATTGATGGCCACCTAAAATGCACTGTTTCATATTGAAGTAGTGTGTGTGTTTTAGGTTGGTTTATCTACCAATATTTCATCTGATCTCAATCTCTCCTTCTACGCAATCTTAGCTATCCATCAAAAGTCTTAAAACTTGCCATTTCCAACATCCTAAATGCACTTTTAGGCAGTGTTTCATCATTTGCTTCTTCGTCCTCTGGTTTTGTTCATTAAGCATAGGAAAAAGCTTAGTTTTGCTAACAAGAAATGTCAATCCAGAAGTAGGGTTCTGATGAAGCAGACAATCAACCATATTCCCTTTTTAAGTTGTTGTTATTTTGTTTCCATTAGTACCTGAGTTAGATGTGATTTTTTTTTCAAGTTGTGTGCCATTCATCTATTAGTTGCTACTGGCTACCATTAGCATGGGATAGCATATTACCATTCATATGATATTTGAATGCTATGGAATTAAGGTTTTTTTTTCTTTCCACTTGTTAATAAATGATTATATATTGCATCAAGGTTTTTTCTAATCATATTTGATGGTTGCCATTAGATGAACCAAGTTTTTTTTTTCTTTTTGCCTTTTGTTAGCTCGTTACTATTGCCTCTTTTTATATTTTAGAATGATATACCCTATATGTTGAATGGCTTTTATTTTTTCTCACAAGATATATTACTTTCTTATATTGGTGAATATGAAATATAAATTATATTTGATGAATAAGAAATATATGCAAGCTATTAAAACAAGGCAAAAACAAATATTAGGTTAAATATATGGAAGCGGGAGAGTTTTAATTCATTTTAAGACTAGAAAGGGACTAAACATGATTAGTAAATATCAAAGAAAGCGTTGGAATGAATTTAGGAATCATAGTTGATGAAATGAAGGTATAGGCTCCATTTTAAGACTTAAAGAAATAACTTGTATCTAGGCTCCTTGAATTAAAATTATGATAACTCCAAGGAGTTTAAATAGAGTTAAAAGATTTGGATTGAATGAGAAATGGGAGTCAAGATTATAAATTCCAAGAGTTACTTCATTAGTCTTGTATGAAATCATAATGGCGTCTTAGAACAAGGTAGCCTTACATAGAGGTTGTGAGAAGCTAAAGCATGTTCCAATGATTGAAATATGTCCTATTTGATGTGTCTAAACAAAGAGAATTAAGCCCTACCTAGTTGCAAGTGTTTGGCTGAGAGAGGGAAAGAATAAGCAAAAGGAAGAGTTATGTTCTTGCTTTAAGGTAGCTCTTTAGCCTTTCTCATATGCATTGTTTAGATGTTTGCTTGACGTTGAGTGCTTATGTGTATGTTTGAACTAAGAGATATGTTTCTAGTCATTAATTACATGTGATGGTACTATTATACTTCTTGAAATATGTTTATGAATAAAATGTGGCTTGAATGGGTATAATTATGCCAAAAGTCCCTTAGTATAGGTGAAAATGAGCCAAAAGTCCATATGAATGAATGAGACAAAACCAAAAGTCTCAAGAAAAAAGAAACTAAGTTAAAAGTCCCTTAAAAGTAGATGAGGCAAATCCAAAAGTCCTAAAAAAATTAGGTAAGACTAGACCAACACCCTTTAAAACCTATGTTTGATATGTATAAATTTATATGATAAGGAAAATGATTTATGTATATTTATTAGTAGCTTAAATGCCATGCATGCATTCCTTGACATATAATTGCATCCATTGTGTAAGTTTAAAAGAGTAAAGAGCTATTGGGATTCTTGAAATTTTACTCTTCCCCTACCTATGTTTAACCATGTTTAGATGAATCAAGTGGACTAAGAAATGGAGGCCAAACATCTTAAAGAGTAAAACTTTGATAATGAATTAGATATTTAAGTATTTTGATGGCATTGTAAGTCAAAACTTGTAACCGTATATTGTATATTTGATGTCAACCTTTGAGCAAGTTCAAATATATGTAAATATGATGTATGTATCCATTTTGGAGCCATATGAATGAATATATGAGTTCTTGCCATCCTTATGCTATTATACTCATGTGTATGAATGCAAGTAGTAAGGTGAAAATGAGCTCCATGATGATGTGAACCATTTGGCATGTTTCTATAAGTTGTAATTATGCTTTTAGACTTATTCAAGTGGTTGTGGAAAGATGAGAAAGGCATTTGGTGCATGTTGAACGCTTTATGGACTTCAATTTTAACCATTTCTTGAATTAAACCAAAGTCTGACTAAATGGATAAATTTTTACATAAAATTTAGCCAACAAATAGGTTTTATCTAGAAATTTTTACAGAGCTAAAGAACATTCAATTTGGAGTTCTGGAGAATTTATTATTTTTTTTCAAAATTGGCCAAATTATACAGAATTATCAAAATTATTGTTTATATAGTCAGTTTGTAGTTCTATGTCACTTAAAGGCCAAATGACATTCAATACTTATGAAACTTTACAGGCATAAACTAGATATCATAAGCTTTCTATAACCATCGAGAGCACCTCATTTGGAGTTCTATAGATGGAGAAACAAATTTTTGAAATTTCAAGTCCTGTAGCTATCCGAGAACATACTTGATATAATGTTCTATTATTTTTTGTGGGTTAAATCATATGCATAATTTTGATTTTTTTAGAAAAATCTGGAATACCAACTCGAGAGCAAATTCTAATTTTCTTGAAATGTGATTCCAATTTCGAGATTCTTGAGATGAATTGTGATGTTTATGATATGAATGGATATGTTATGAATGGAAATGAAATTTATAAGTCCACATGGTCCCTAAAGCCAAGAATGATGCAAATGGGTTTCCAATTATGCAAGTTCCCTCTACATAAAGTGTGATATCCATGTCATTTTGTTGAGATGAGCCTATGCAATAGGATTTGAAGGCTAGGGAGCTAAGGTATTACATTTTTTATAATTAGGGAGTTTTTAAGAAAATAAAGATAATTAAAGGGGTTAATTAAGATTTTCAAAAATTAAGAATAATGAGTAATAACAAACATAATATATAAAATAGTTTGAGCTAAAATGTCAATATAATAAAATAATTTTCTTATTACTTGGACTTCTTTATAATTTTCACCTTATCATCTAATCATTCTACTTTTCTACCTCAGTGCCATATATCCCAATAAGAAGGAGACACAAGAGGGTTTTTCTACCCTATTTATTACTCAATTCAAAATTATTATTACTATTTGACTAAACTTAAAATAAATAAGATTTATATTTCATCAACATTGAAGTTTTGGTTTTATAAAGCAATTAAAAAAGTACACATTTTACTACTTGATAGATTTTATTTATTGATATCAAGAGATTTGTCATAGTATTCACTATTTTTATCAAATGTAATGTATTCAATGTGTTTTTTCAATTTTTAACTCAATGATTGCATTAAATGCCTTAGAGGCATCTGAAGATTTTAACTTTTTTATGTAGAAGGACAATCCAAGTGGTCATCAATGAGGACGATGAAATACATAAATCCTCCCATAATAGTGAAAGTGATAAGTCCACAAATATCTATATAAATAAAATTCAAATTACTTAGGCACTTACTTACCCCTTTAATTATACCTAGCTCTACTAGCAACTTTCCTTTAATACAGTACATAAGAATAAAAAACAAAGAAGTCAAGGTTGTACAAAGCATCTTATTCAACCATTCTTTCCAATCTCTTCCTAGAAATGTGACTTATACATTTATGTCACAACACTAAATATTTCTCCACAAGCTTATCATGTTTTGTTACCAACAACAAAATTTTTAGTTTGAATAAGTGAAAAGTCTAAATTCAATACAATGGGGCCAATAATAACTAAAACAAGTGAATGACAATTTTCTAACTTCTATGACAAAATGAGTATACACAATGTTTAATAAAAAAGTGGAAATCAAATTCCTTCTTGGAACATAAATAATGTTGTTTAAATAATCCAAAGCATGTATAGAACACAAATTCAAATGTAAATGGTAGTACCAAAATCCATCCACCAAGAGTTAGATGAAATATTAATAGTATTAAATTCAAAACGAACAAGAGCTAGTAAGACAAATACAACAATACGCTATTTTATGACCTAACAATTTACAAAAATTACATTACAAGGCTGTTACTAAGGTCTTAAATTGTTATCATGATTGCCACCTTTCTAATTGGCATATTTTCACATACTAGGACTTGGGCTTCTAACCCATGTAAAATTTATATTTGACTTATTGCTAGATTTACGAGTTAAGTAATTCATAATAGGAGCAGAGTTATTTGACTTTTCATGATCCTCCTATTATGAAATAATGGTAATTAATAGTGTGTTATAGAATATCTTCAATACTTGAAATTGAAATGAGGAAAAACTCCAAAATGCACTAGATAAGGAAACTATCTCCTAAATCAAGACTAAAAGATTTAAGCTTGTAGTAATACACAAGTTTCAAAATGTGCTTTTCAAACACCAGGCACTCTATTATATTAAGTGTTTTCTAATAAGGGAGAGATAATGACCTTTTTGAACCTTGTCAAATTTCTTAAATCTTGCCCTAATAATGTTTAAGAATTCCATTGTAATTTCCTTTTTATAAATCCATTGCCTAATGGTCTTGTCAGTAAATTACTTTATGGCTTAGCTAGTACAATTTACTAAAGTTATGTCACTTTTTTATGAAAGGCTTTCTTAATGACTATGGAATTGCATTAATTCTTAGGGCTAAGACTAATTGTGCAATTTACAGATAAATATTTATGGGCTTTTTCGAATATCCTAATTTGTCCCATTAAGACTTTTCACATATGATAATTGCATTAACATAAAAATTAGAATGAAAATAACATAAGAAAGGATGAATTATGCATGTAACACAATCATAAATAAGAGTTTCTTTCAAGATTTAGTTAATGCAATTATAGATACAAAATTATTGTTTATCACAATTCCATCTAAAGGTCTCTGATCACATAAACCAACAAAACCTAGTTGCATATTAATAGGCCCACAAAAAGGACTGTATTTAATATCTCTGCTTTGATACATACAAGAAACATTACGAAATCAATAAAATGTATCACAAAAATAACAAACTACACTAACAATGCTACATCGATAGGGCATATGCATTATCCATGTAATTTACCTAACAATTTTCATATTAAAAAAATCAATAGAGGTAGTTTAACATATATACATATTAGCCGAAACAAATATTTTAATAAAATCCACTAAAACATTCTTATGATTGGCCCTACGATAGGTAAGCACATAATTATAAAGTGTCAAACATATATACTCATAATTTCCATAATCAAATTTCTAGAATTCCACATCAAAAATGGGTTCAAAATTAATTTCAACATAATATAGAAGTACATAAATCATCTAACAAATATTTGACATATCAAAATATCTCACCTTCAAGAGTACACAATATATATTGTACAAAAATACATGTAAAGTATGCAAAAAAAAAAAATTCTCAACCAAAAATTTGGAGAACACATACTCAAAATTAGTATGAAATAATATAAAAATTAAGAAACTTAATATTTTTGGTAATTCAAAAAGTACGAAAAAGTTACCATTAATTAGAGTGTGGAAAAAATGAGGCTTAATACACAAAGTTAGGCCTTCTTGCTCTAGTTGTTGTATGTGGGTGATGGCTTGAAGCTTTATCTTCAAGCTTGAAGCTTCAAGAATGGTGTGTTTCTGCCTTTGGAGCCCCTATTGAGATTTAAACCTCACTTTTTAATATGACTTTGATCCTCCAAAACACATTAGAAGCTTTAACAACAAAGATGCAAGCAATTGAAGTTAAGAAAACTCAATTTGGTGAGGTAAATTGAAAAATCTCAAATCATGTCTTAAGAGAGATTTCTTCAATTTTTCATAAATCCTTTAATATATTTCCAATTAAAATGCTCTGATAGTTTAAGCAAAAAAAAAAAGGGGTCAAACAGCGTATAAACTCTTGAATAGCAATTCTTATGCAAGAAATCAAATTAAAACACTACAATTTGCATTACAAAGGAAGAGAGTTCAATGCTTTGTGTGAAAAATTTTCTCCTTCTTGCAGATCGATTCATAACACATGTAGTACATCATATTGAAGTTTGTACCAAATGGAACAATACTATTAATCTCTGACACACAATCAGTAAATGATGAGGGTTGGCTTAATAGTTCTAGAACCATCAATGATTGGGGAACCCCTTTAAACTTACATTTTGTGCAATTAAAAAGTAGAATTTTATTTAGAATAATAAAAAAACTTTTAGCTTTAATACTAATTGAAGAACATTTTTTAAGGAGATAACAAGATAAGATTTGAAATTTTACTTAAAAATATTTTCTACTATAAAAAAGTGGGTTGTTTACAAATCTTTCTCCTACATACACTTAACGATAGCACTTGTTTATTCTCTATTACCTTTAAAAAATTATGGAGTTTAGAAGGGGAAAAAAGAAAACCTGATGTACGTATTGGCTATCCTTATCATAAAAGAGATCCATTTTACTTTTGGATTACATTTATATGCATTTTTTTATATTGTTGTTATCAAGTAATTTTTTTTTTTGGTGAAATATGGAGGCCCAAATGCCTACAAAAAGGGCTCAATTGAAACTACATAGGGCATAAAAAACCCTATCATATCAGTGGTCAACCAAGGCAACATATTACTTGATGGGTTTTCGTACATGACTAGACCAAAACCATGAGTGAAGCCTTAATTAGCGAGATGATCAACATACATATTAGCTTACCTTTATCTATGTTGAATTTTAACTTTCTAATTATCGCATAACATAAGCTTTAGAGTCTTGATCGAGATCCATATTATGATTACCAAAGGTGGTAAGACCTTTCACAAGGAGTTTGGAATCACTTTTAAGAATAATCTTTCTAAATCCCTAGGATTAGGTCAATTTAAGACCTTCAAGCGCTTTTTAACATTCAACTTTAAGAATAGAAACTCATTAAATTTTTAGAGGAACCATGGATCCACCTCTCATCTTTACCCTTAATCAAATAGCCATAGGCAACTTTACCTAGACTGCCTTTAATAAGCCTATCAATATTGATTTTAACCTAGCCAATTTCAAGCTTTTGCCAATTAACAAGAGTCTTATGCTTCACTTTATCCCTTAATTATTGCTAGATATTAGTTGTAGGCTAAGAAAGTTCTTTTAAGAATTTCTTTAATTGAGCCACTGGATAAAGAGGTCTAGAGAACCCTTACTAAAAAAGGCATTTATTTTGCTGACCCCATAACTTCCAAACTCTAATTGCCCGAATTGTTCTCCATTGTATAAAAGTATCAATTCCCAACTCTTAGGTAAGTTTATAGTAATCTATTGTCTAAGATTAATAATAAAGAAATCCCCTAGGCAAGTCGGTCTAGCCAACTTAGTCCATAACCAAGCATTGTAAGGACAATTCTAACATTCGATCCCTTCGTAAACGTGAGAAACGCGATATTCGGTTTCTCCGTAAATGTCAGAAATGGGCCAAATATAAAAGAAAGTCCTGAAAATAGAAGGAATTATGGTTAACTAAAATTAGGATAAAATTTTAAATAATAAAAAATGAGGATTTGAGCCTTGAGTTGCCCAGAAACCAGGACCAGAGTGATTCAAAAAATTTACCGAAAAGCCAATAGCATTTTTGTAAATATAGGCACTTTTTGAAAAACTCACAAGATGGCTTTTTAAATAACATTTTTGAGTTCCCTAAGGTTTTCAGAGGCTCTGAAAACCATGGAAACTCTCGGGACAGTTGAAACCCTTCCGGTGAGTGATTTCGGCCGTCAGTTGACCAAAAATTTGACGAATAGTTCGAAATGATTTTAAATCCAAATTGAGTGATTCCAAAGGCATTTTATAAATTAGAGAACCTAAATTTTATGATAAAAAAGATGGTTCTCAAAAAAGAGCTAAAACAAGCCCAAACAGAGGAACAGAAATGGAGGGACATAATTAGTATTTTAAAAATTGTTATAAAAATCATCCTCCACCTTTTTAAATGACTAGGCAGCTTCTCCACCCTTCCAAAAACGTCTCTTAAGCTAAAAAACAAACCAAAAATGGCATGAAAATTGGGAGAAGAAAGAGAAAGAAAACTAAGGCAAAAAGGTATAAAAAGACATGGAATTTTGTAACTAGTTATAAAATTTTCTCCTCTCTTCATTATCCTTCTCTTGATGATTTTAGATTCTTCAAAGGAGGAATTTTGTGGCTGATTTCATGAGAAAAAGTAGAGGTTTTGAACAACCAAATAGAGCAAGAGAATCACCATTTAGCAAATTTTCAAATGAGGTATGATGTGCAATAGAAAAACTTACTTTTCTTTGAATTCCAATGGCTTCTATATTAGGTCTAAAGAGAGGGGAAGGAATTCAAGCCAAAACAAGGTAGAGACAAGAATATTCAAGCATGAGAAACAAGAATATGCAAAGAGAACAAAGAAAGAACAATGAATTTATAAGATAGAAAAACTAGGGGTTTGTGAACATAACCAAAAATCTGGTTTTATTTAAGAGTTCCCAAGCCTATGTGAATGTTTGTATGAGTTCCTAAGACCCCTACAGAGCTTCCTAAATGCACCTCCCATCCAAGAAAGCAAAGAAACTCCATGGACTCCTTAAGGAAGCCTTACCTCGGCCTAGGACAAAAGTAATACTTAGGGAGTGTTTTAGTTGCTTCTAAGCTTAGATTTGTATCATATATAATAGGAGAGTATGAGAGGAAGCCTTAAAAAAAAAATAGAAGCTATAGATAGTGAGATGGAGGTGTAGGCTCCATAACATAGCATAATGAAGCAACTCCTAGCTAGGCTCCTTAAAATAATTGTGTAATGACTCCAAGGGGCTTAAAAGGAGTCAAGAATCATATTTGAAAGGAAAGAATAAAGCATAAAATTTATTTGAGGGGTGTTGCTTCATTAGGTGCAATTATGGACCATAGTGGTGCCTATAGAGCAATCTAGTGTTTCACTAAGTTATATAGCTTTAGAATATGTTTCATGACCCTAATTGGCTCTCATAAATTGTATCTAGGCCAAAAGAAACCATCTCCACCAATTTGTGAGTGTATGGCAGAAAAAGGAGGCTTGAATCCAAAGGAAAAAGTGTGTGATTGTATACAAGGTAACTCTCTCCATCTTCTTTCATGTATTGATGTGTGTTTAGCTTGTTTTAGAATGTGTGTATGTGTGTTTTCAAGCTATGAAAAGTATGCTAACATGTCTTTATGTGCCATGATCCTTGATGCCATGTTATGCTTCCAAATGAATACATTATATTTGTTTGAGTTTGGTTAAGTGTGGAAAGGCTAAGAACTCTTCACCATAGTGAGGATGAGCCAAGAATCCTTGAGGTTGGTTGAGACAAAGTAAGAGTCTCCCAAAAGCAAAGTGGGCTCCCAAAAGTATGGTTAAGTCCAAAACTCTTAAAGAATGGGTGAATCAAGTCCAAAATCCATGAGGAGAAGTGTGAGGCCAATCCAAACACTTAGTGAGCTCTTGAATGTCTTGTATGATTAGTTCATATGCTAAGCTTACTTTTAAATGTCCATGATTTCCATTTTCTCTATACATGCATTTGTAAAGCTTACTTTGCACATATTATGTATGATTAAATAGGAGATGAGCTATTGGGATTCTTGAAATCTTATCCCCTTCTCTCCAATGATCTAACATGCTAGGTGGACTAAGTGGCTATGGTGATGAGAGTCAACAACAATGAAAGAGAAAGATTGACAACCATATGCCTAGTTTTATTCTTTTTGAATCCATAATGATGTTTCACAATGTATATGATGTTGTAAATAGTCTATGACCCATGAGACATGTATAAATATGATATTATGTGATGTTTAAATGTATGGATATGATCTATGAGCTCTAGCATATATTTTGAGTATGTAATGTCCAAGTGTGCAATTTGAGAGTTTGATGGAAGTGTGCATAAGTATGGGTTGAATGGCCAAAATGAGATGTATGAGATTTGGGATCATTTGGGCAACTCACACAAGTCTTAAATATATTTTTAGACTTGCCCAAAAGGTGCCAAGACCAAGGGAAATCCATTTGGCAACTTTGGTACTCTATATGGAGCCAAAATTGACCATAATGGAACCCTAGGTCACTTTTTAGCCAAATGAGTTAGTCTTGATCTAAGATTTGACATGCAATTAGGTCTCATTAAGATATTTTTGGAAATTTAAAGATCATAATTTTTGGAGGTCTACAGAATATTTGATGATTTTTCAAAGTTGAAAATTTTCATGGTTTATGGTTTGCTGCATTATTCATTTGATCCGAAATTGTATTGTCACATGAGGCCCAACGATATCCAATTACCATGAAATTTTATACAGAGAAACTAGACAATCACAGTGACTCGTGCCAACTAGAAGCACCTCATTTGGAGATCTAAAGAGAGAGATATGAATTTTTGAAGTTTCTGTCTAGTATCAGTAATTTTGTCCGACTAGAAGTATTATTCCATTGAATTCTGAGGTTTGGGCTTAATGAACTAGTATGGAGATATTTTTTATCTTTAGTTAATATCTACAGATTTATATATTGGTATTATTTTCATAGATTAAATTTTTATGAAATTAATTGGACATTTTCAAAATTTTTTGCAAAATTTTGTGACAGTTCCAGAATTTAGTCTAACCTTTGGACCATTTTGGATGTCAAATGCCCTCTATGATAAATATTATGGCCTGGGCATATTTTTAGTGTGAAGTAGATATCCATAGATTCCCAGAATGACCAAGATTGCATGATTTTACTTTTTTTAAATTTAGTTATGATTTTTCAAAGTTTGACCAGAAAAGAGGCCAAATCTGGCCGAGAATGAACCTCCATATTCCATGCTCCATTTCGGTTTCCATGAGTTGTGGACATGATTTTGTGATGCAAATGAGTTTTTTTATGTAATTAAATATGAGAATATATAATATGAGTTCACACAGTCCACATGACACCGAACAAAATTTTTATACACGACACAACGCAAGAAATTGAATTATTTTAATTCCTTTTCTTGCTCCTTCATGGAAATTATAAATGTGAGACATGTAAATGTTGCGATATGAGCTACAAATATATGGTGTTACATTTATTGGTATCAGAGCAAAGTTCCAAGCTCTCTTGAATTAGATTTGACTTGAGGATGTAGCATAGGGCTATATAAAAGGCTTGAACGAATAAGTAGAGTCTTATATGAGACATATTGGGTGTATGAGTATAGTTTGTGGCTTTATTCATGATAAGTAAGTATTATGATGGTCTTAGAGTAGTTAATGGACACTGGGAAAGAATGGCCTCTAAAGTAGCTTGAGCGGAGCTAAGGGATTCGACGGTTGGAGCTCCATGTGATATGATAGTTCGTCGGGATCAGTAATAAGCCCTAGATATGAACGATGAAAAATGCTCTTATTGATAGGAAGAGGCTTGCTAGAGAGAGTATGTGAGGCTTAATTATCCCTGGTAGTCATACTCAGGCCATTCTGAGATGTCTTACTTAATGCAGAGACAAGTAGGATGCAGTGCGATATGAGATGAGATTGCAGCTGCATAAGACTAGTTTAGAGGGTAAATGAGACAAAAAAGTTACCCTCTAGCTATAACACCTGAATGTCTAGATAAGTATTAGAGCACGAAAGGTTAATCCCCTCAAGCCAGAGATTTGAGTTATAAGCTACACCCTAGAACCCGATTGCTAAAAAATAATAAGTAGTTATACATGAATGAAGCGAGAGATAGAACCTTCTAACTTGATGACGGATTGAATATAGAGGCAATGAGGCTCGGGTTGGTAGCTAAAGATGAAGATCTAATCCCTAGAAAAGTAAGCCAATTAGAGGCTGTTAGCCGCGGCCAATTATTCCATAGAAACAACGAGGTAATCCAGAGAGTTCCTCGCCATGGCCAATACTCAGATAGGAAAATTAGGGTGAACCCGAGGCTAATTAGCCACGGTGAATGACATGTTAACTGCGGCGAATGACACCATGAATGCTTGTTAGTCATATTCAGGCCAATTTGAGAAAGGAGTTGATAAAGGGTTAGACGACTCACAGAAAGCGAGAACCTTTAGTATAAGTAGAGAAAAGGGAGATTAGTAAGAAATCCGTGGGCCTAGCAAATGGGATTGAGAAAAGAGCTGAGCATAGAGAAAGTTAGACATAAAGATAATCAAGTTGTTGAGACCCGCCTATGAGGTGTTGACTCTAACCTAGGATACTACCCTGTGAGACATTGAATGACAGAATGTTAGTGTAGCCTCGAAATAATGTAAGATAAGATTACCAGTAATGAGGTACATAGTAAATGACCTAGAGAGATGTACTCATAGGTAACACCTAGAGATAAGTATAAGTAGCCCAGTGACAAAGGCTCAGAGGAGAATGGGGGTAGTTAGTAAGCTACAAGTCCTATGAGATGGCTAGCCTAGACTGAGCATAAGCTAAAGCGTGGAGGAGATGACCAGTAGTATCGTTCCAGGTGAAATATGTGAATGAAAGCCTTAACAAAAGTTCTCCCTAGATCGAGAAAGAAAAGATGAGGCATTTTACATCAGGGAAACCACCCAGTAGTGGTTAGCAAATTCCCCTAAATAGACCCCTCTAAGTCGTAAAGTATAGTAATAAAGGAAGCGAGGAAGAGCTAAGAAACTAGTTACAAAAAAGATGCCCTCACTTTAGTCATGACTAGATGAGTAAACTGAGCCAGAGAAGTAAATGAATAGGGGTCTAATAGTTAGTTAGACGAGCTCCCTAATATGAGAATGAGATAGGGTTAAGGCACGTGAGTGATTAGAGCACTTAGTAGAGTATAAGTTTTTAGTAAAATAGAGTCTGGACATTGAGAGCACATGTTCTAAATTGGGTTAGTAAAACCCTAGGAATAATATACTATGCTCCTGGGGATGAAACTAAAGAGATTAAATAGAGGGAAAGCCTAGTGCTGATTTGAAGGTAGAAATAAGTTGAGACAAACAGTTAGTGCCTTAGTACCTTCAGGGAAGCTTAAGGGAGCTAGAGACTGCCCTAGAAGGTGAGTCTTGTATGATGTAAAGAAAGAATGTAAGTTAAGGGCACCATAGAACGAAATTCCTGAGATTATATGAAATAGAATTGTACTTACCAAGGGATGGTCTAACTAAAAGCAGAGTAAGAGTATGAACGAAAAGTAGACCCCCTTGATGTTACAGAAAGTGAGTAAATAAAGGAACCCTAGGAAAATGCAGGTGCCCTTGAGCGTAAAAAAAATTAAACTAGCAATAGAAACAGTCAGTGGTAGAACATCCTTTTTCCTATGTAAGAGGATAAGAAAGGTAGAAAGAGAAATTATGACAGTGTTCAAGCTGAGGACATACTAGATATTCAGCTAATGTGCTTAAGTGCTTAAGAAAGTACACTCGTCATTGGCATAGACGCCCTTCTAGTATGATACTGCCTCAAGTAAAACAGTCAGGCAATGTAGAGAGATCTCAAGATGTAGTATAGGAAGAATCCTACTTTCTCCGAGCACTCTACGAGAATAGGGCATAAAGAGAAAAGTAAGAGAGGGATACTTCATATTATTTGTAATATACAGGCAATAGCGTCTTTAAGCTCAATCATGAGGCGCCCGTGTATTAGTACTTGATGTTATGGTTTGCTTGCAACAATGGTTACATGATATTAGGCCTGATCAACCTAATAGTAATGTAACTTGAGTGCGTAGCAAATGATGACATCAATCACCAAAGTGTACCAGTAATCGAAGAGTATCCTAGTTAATTAAAGAATGAGAGAAGTTAGAAAAGAAAGGTAAAGGGATTCCACCAATATCAAAATAGTGAGAAAAGTATGCACAAAGGAATCCCTAGTAGAAAATGTCCAAATACAGTATGCATAGCCTGAGTCCTTCATAATGTATGTAAACATAATGAGAAGGGACCAGTGCATAGCCTCTCTCCTGCCAGAGATATTAACCACATTCAATGTGTGAGATGCCCTAGTGCCAAAGCACTTAAAAGCATAATGTGGGCATTGTTAGAAATTGCAGGATATGAGAGAAAGGCTAGAACGAGTATATGTAAAGCGAGCAAGTCAATGAAGTAAGAAAAGAAAGCCCAAGTAAAAAAGGGCTGAAGTGGGAATCTGATGATCCTATGAGGAGCGATGAGTGAAAATTAAAATGCTCCATAGTATCAGTATGATAGGATCCTAGAGAATCAGATGACACAGAACCCACTTCGTATAAAGAGCATGATGTACTTCTGAGTTTAGCCTCAACTATTATGAGCGATGGTAACTGGACTTAGTGAGTATATATTTTACTGTCAAATACAGTGATTTAGGCTTTGACATCTTCCAGAGATGGATCGTAGTAGATCCTAGCATAACTCAGCAGGTCGCAGTAGACCCTAGCAGGGTTCTGAGAGGTTGTAGTAGACCCAGAGACCACAGTAGAGCCCACAGAGCTACAGAGAGCCCTAGTTACAGTATAATAGTTCTCTAGTAAGATGACAGCCTGAGATAGTTTTCACAGAATAGTTAGTCTCAAAGACCAGTACAATTTTAGCTAGCTTTTATCTTAGAGACTAAAGATCTCCTGAGCTTGGTAGACCTTTGCCATAGAGATATGAAGGCTTTACTCAGACAGTTAGACCATTGACTAGATCTTTTTAGAGATGATAGTGTATGGGATGAGAAAAGTAAAAAATTAGCTTTCCAAAGTTAGAGCCAGATGAACTACTACCCAGTAAATATTAGCCCTGATCGAGAAATAGAAAGATCCCTCACATGTTAGCTTATGTATTCAAAAAGGGGTCAGGTGTTGTTTTACATGAGGTAAGTGGTACAGTATGTCTCTAGTGAGAAAAACTGTGAGAATAGCTAGCATCCCACTAGAGCTTAATAGTAATCAGTGGTAATCGCTCTTCGGTGCCAGTATGAGACACACATGTTAGGCCTATTAGTGTTGAAATGAGGGACTATAAAATGCCACTATAAGTGAGCAAAGAAAGTAAGAAAAAGTCCCAGCCTACAGAGATAAATATAATAGTAAACAGAAAAACTGGGATCATTAAAAGTAGAAACTCCTCAAAGGAGCTGTAATCCTAGTAAGCAGTTGCAATGTGAGGCCTGTGACAAAAAGAATGTGAATTGTAGTTATGGGATGAGCTAGTAAGAAAGAATCTAGAGATGAACAGTGGATGATACATATAAATGAATAAACAGACAGACAAAAATCTCTGATGGCTCTAATGATTAGAAAAGATGATGAGATGTTATAAGAAGCCATTAAGAGAGGACACGGGAGACTTGATACAAAATGAGTTACCTCCCTAGATGTGTAAATGAGTCTACTGAAAGAAACGTTAACTCCTACGAATAAGTTAAGACTAACTCGATATAATTAGTAAGCTCTCCCAAAATAGGCCTCCAAAGCTAGAAATTTCTTTCCCTTTTGAGAACAATTAGCTAGTACTCTATAATCATAAAGCCTTTATTACAGGCTAGCAATGAAAATTCCTTAATTGAGAGAAAACTTAAACAAGCAAAACCAGAGAGAAAAGTATATGGAGCAAGGAAGAAGAGAAAGAAATGAACAATTAGCCAGAATACAAAAGAGTAAGAGAAAGTGTACCCTTAAATTTTGAAGACGAAATTTATTTAAGGGGAGAGGAATGTAACATCCGGTTTCTCCATAAACGTGAGAAACGTGATGTTCGATTTTTCTGTAAACTTCAGAAATGGGTCAAATATAAAAGAAAGTCTTGGAAATAGAAAGAATTGGGGTCAACTAAAATTAGGATAAAATTTTAAATAATAGAAAATGAGGATTTAAGCCTTAAGTTGCCTAGAAATCAGGGCCAGAGTGATTTGAAAAATTTACCAAAAGGCCAATGACATTTTTGTAAATATGGGCACTTTTTGAAAAACTCACAGGAGGACTTTTTAAATGAAAGTTTTGAGTTTCCTAGGGTTCTCAAAGGCTCTGAAAACCATAGGAACCTTCGGGACAGTTGAAACCCTTTCGGTGAGCGATTTTGGCCCTCAGTTAACCAAAAATTTGATCGAATGGTTCAAAATGATTTTAAATCCAAATTGAGTGATTACAAAGGCATTTTATAAATTAGAGAACTTAAATTTTATGATAGAAAAGACGATTCTAAAAAAGGAGCTAAAACAAGCCCAAACGAGCCCAAACGAAGGAACAGAAGTGGAGGGACATAATCGGTATTTCAGAAATTATTATAAAAATCATCCTCCACCTTTTTAAATGACTAGGCAGCTTCTCCACCCTTCTAAGAATGTCTCTTGAGCTCAGAAACAGACCAAAAATGGCGTGAAAATTGGGAGAAGAGAGAGAAAAAAACTAAGGCAAAAAGGTATAAAAAGACATGGAATTTTGCAACAAGTTAGTTATAAAATTTTCTCCTCTCTTCATTCTCCTTCTCTTGATGGTTTTAGATTCTTAAAAGGAGGAATTTGGTGGCTGACCTCATGAGAAAAAGTAAAGGTTTTGAGCAACCAAATAGAGCAAGAGAATCACCATTTAGCAAGTTTTCAAATGAGGTATGATGTGCAATAGAAAAACTTACTTTTCTTTGAATTCCAATGGCTTCCATATTAGGTCTAGAGAGAGAAACTAGAGAGGGGAAGGAATTCAAGCCAAAACAAGGTAGAGATAAAAATATTCAAACATGAGAAACAAGAATATACAAAGAGAACAAAGAAAGAACAATGAATTTATAAGATAGAAAAGCTAGGGGTTTGTGAACATAACCAAAAATCTAATTTTATTTAAGATTTCCCAAGCCTATGTGAATGTTTATATGAATTCCTAAGACTCCTAAAGAACTTCCTACATGCACCTTTTATCCAAGAAAGCAAAGAAACTCTATGGACTCCTTAAGGAAGCCTTGCCTCGGCCTAGGACAGAAGTAATACTTAGGGAGTGTTTTAGTTGCTTCCAAACTTAGATTTGTATCATATATGATGGGAGAGTATGAGAGGAAGTTTTGAAAAAAATTTAGAAGCTATAGATAGTGAGATGGAGGTATAGGCTTCATAATGTAGTATAATGAAGCAACTCCTAGCTAGACTTCTTAAAATAATTGTGTAATATGACTCCAAGAGACTTAAAAAGAGTCAAGAATCATATTTGAAAGGAAAGAATGGAGCCTAAAATTTATTTGAGGGGTGTTGCTTCATTAGGTGCAATTATGGACCATAGTGAAGTCTATAGAGTAATCTAGTGTTTCACTAAATTATGTAGCCTTAAAATATGTTTTATGAACTTAAGTGGCTCCCATAAATTGTATCTAGGCCAAGAGAATCCATCTCCACCAATTTGTGGGTGTGTGGCCGAAAGAGGAAGCTTGAATCTAAAGGAAAAAGTATGTGATTGTATACAAGGTAGCTCTCTCCACCTTCTTTCACGCATGAATGTGTGTTTAGTTTATTTTAGAATGTGTGTATGTGTATTTTCAAGTTATGAGAAGTATGCTAGCATGCCTTTATGTGCCATGATCCTTGATGCCATGTTATGCTTTCAAATGAATACATGATATTTGTTTGAGTTTGTTTGAGTGTGGAAAGGCCAAGAATTCTTCACCATGATAAGGATGAGTCAAGAACCCTTGAATTTGGTTGAGACAAAGTAAAGAGTCTCCTAAAAATAAAGTGGGCTCCCAAGAGTATGGTTGAGTCCAAAGCTCTTAAAGAATGGGTGAGGCAAGTCCAAAATCCATGAGGAGAAGTGTGAGGCCAATCCAAATACTTAGTGAGCTCTTGAATGTCCTGTATGATTGGTTCATATGCTAAACTTGCTTTTTAAATGTCCATGATTTCCATTTTCTCCATGCATGCATTTGTAAAGCTTGCTTTGCTTATATTATGTATGATTGAATGGGAGATAAGCTATTAGGATTCTTGAAATCTCATCCCCTCTTCTTCAATGATCTAACATGCTAGGTGGACTAAGTGGCTATGGTGATGGGAGTCAACAACAATAAAGGAGAAAGATTGACAACCATATGCCTAGTTTTATTCTTTTTGAATCCATAATGATACTTCATAATGTATATGATGTTGTAAATTGTCTATGACCCATGAGACATGTGTAAATATGATATTATGTGATGTTTAAATGTATAGATATAATCTATGAGTTCTAGCATATATTTTGAGTATGTAATGCCCAAGTGTGTAATTTGAGAGTTTGATGAAAGTGTGTATAACTGTGAGTTGAATGGCCAAAATGAGATGTATGAGATTTGAGACCATTTAGGCAACTCATACAAGTCTTAAATATACTTTTAGACTTGCCCAAAAGGTACCAAGACCAAGAGAAATCTATTTGGCAACTTTAGTACTCTATATAGAGCCAAAATTGACCATAATGGAACCTTATATCACTTTTTAGCTAAATGAGTTAGTCTTGATCTGAGATTTAGCATGTTATTAGGTCTCATTAAGAGATTTTTTAGAAGGTAAATATTATAATTTTTGGAGGTCTATAGAATATTTGATAATTTTTCAAAATTGGCAATTTTCATGGTTTTTGGTTTGCTGCACTATTCATTTAATCCAAAATTGTATTTTATCACACGAGGATCAAACGATGTCTAATTGTCATAAAATTTTATATAGAGAAACTAGACAATTACAGTAACTCGTCCCAACTAGAAGCACCTCATTTGGAAGTCTAAAGAGGGAGATATGAATTTTTGAAATTTTTGTCCAGTATTAGTAATTTTGCTCGACTAGAAGTACTATTCTATTGAATTCCGAGATCTGGGTTTAATGAACTGGTATGGAGATATTTTTTCTCTCTATTTAAAATTTATAGATTTTCATATTGGTATTATTTGCATAGATTAAATTTTTGTGGAATTAATTAGACATTTTCAAAAATTTTTACAGAATTTTATGACAGTTCCAGAATTCAGCCTGACCTTTGGACTATTTTGGATGTCAAACGCCCTCTGTGATGAATATTATAGCCTGGGCATATTTTTAGTGTGAAGTAGACATCCATAAATTTTCAGATTGACTAAGATTATATGATTTTGATTTTTCTAGATTTAGTTATGATTTTTCAAAGTTTGACCATAAAAGAGGCCAACTCTGGCCAAGAATGAATCTCCATATTCCATGCTCCATTTCGATTTCCATGAGTTGTGAACATGATTTTGTGATGCAAATGAGTTTTTTTGATATAATTAAATATGAAAATGTATAGTATGAGTTCATACGATCCATATGACATCAAACGAAATTTTTATACACGACGCAATGCAAGAAATTGAATTATTTTAATTCCTTTTCTTGCTCCTTCATCAAAATTATGAATGTGAGACATGTAAATGTTGTGATATGAGCTAGAAATATATAGTGCTACAACAATCATGGATAACATGAATAATATCCTCATAAAGATATTAGTAAGTGTGGCAATATGGACTATCCCAGTCCGTTTGCTACGATGAGCTTTTGTCAAGCGCTTTTCATAAAGGATTTGCCAAATAAAGACTTTAATTCTTTTAGGGACCCTTAGCTTTCAAACCTTTAGCCAGAGATTATCTTTTATAACTTGCATAATCAAAATGTGTCTAGTAAACACTTTTGATAAAGAACTTATTGTTGCTTTCTTTCCCTCATGTAATCTAATCTAATTCTTTCTAACTACATGAGATGACTTTAGAGTAAAGCCATTCAATGTTATATTACTTAAGGAGGGTGAGAGAGCTTCCCCATTTCAAGAACCCTCCTCTATGACAAATTTGTAGACTTTCTTATTAATGAGATCATTAAAAATAGCCCTAATATGTCCATATACAAAGGCTTATCTCAAGCTCACTAGACATCATTATAAAAGGAAACTTGCCCGCTATTCCCAATGGCCCACTTCTAATTATTAATTAAAGCCTTTAAGAGTCTCCCTACTTTTCAAAGGATAGAGTCTTGAGCCTTAACTATTATGCATCTTTACTAGTCACAATTTCTACCATATTTTCCTTTCATAACCATAGAACAAAGGTTATCTAGCTTAGTTTTCAACTTCTACCCAATTTTCATAAGGAAAGCGTCATTCATAGTGACCAATTTGCTATTACCTATACCACTAAAACATTTCAACTAGCACATTGAAGTCTAATTTAATAAATAGGATTTTTTTGAATTTTTTAAATGTCCCTAAATAAAATTTCTTTGAATTTTCTCATTTTGAAGACAAATACCTCAGGGAATTCTTGTGGACTACTTTACATAAGTGGAAAAGGAAGATATGACAAACTTGGCTAATGTCAATCAACTAGTCATTGAAGGTCACCTAATGTTCCATCTAACTAAACATTATCTAACTTTATTAAGCAAATAGTTGAAAGTTCTTTTACTATGTTTTTTATGCATAAAAGGCATACTTAGATTTTTCCCAAGATTATTATTTTTTGAAAAGCTAGTGGTCAACAAGATTTCCCTTTTGATGTCTTCACAAACATTTCTAAAAAAAAATATTTGGGTCTTTTATTTATTGACTTTTTGATCTAAATCCTTGCAAAAGAAATGAGGCATTCCTTGATGCACTCAACTTGGTCAATAAATGTCACACCCCAAAACAGAAGGGGGTGACCAGCACGAAAGGCAAGTAATGTCCAAGCTCGTAAGCCTAACTAATAACATTATAAAGATATTCATAATTGTCGCAAAAATTTTGGCAAAGTTTTTTCTTAAATTTGGATATTTCCAAATTTTTACAACAACTATAATTCCAACAAAATAGTAAAAGGAGCTCCAAGCTCTCCCCTAGAATTAACATACTATAGAAACAAAAGAATTACCAGGGGAGGGGGAATCCCACTCGTTTAAGCAAAGTTGAATTCAATATATACTACAATTAACCAAACAAAACTATCACAACAAAATTTCTTCGCCATCAAGATCTGAAGACAGGGCTCACTAATACGATGCTTCTATCTACTCAGATGAAGGAGGTGAGTCAGATCTAATAGCACTATATGAAAAATTAAAATTTAAAAGAATGAGTTGCACTCAGTGAGTAGGTAAATAATTATAATAATTAAAAACAGTTAGGTTGACCAGGTAAAGTTGTTTAATACTAAAACTCATACAATGGGTCATTTACAAAAGTTAATTCTCAGCATAAAGGTCCTTCAAATTCCGAAGTTGACCATTGGTAGTGGCGGCTTCACCTCGTTGGCAGCTCCTTACCCCCTAGGGGTGGCTACACCTAACGGGCAGCACCTTTTCCACAACTAGTACATGTTATAGTTAAGCCTCTGGGGTAGCTTCACCTTGTTGGCAGTTCTTTACCCTTTTTACGTGTGGCTACACCTAACGTGTAGCTCTTTCTCCAACCAAATCTTACACTGAACACTAGGTAGTGTACCAAGGGCTAGTAACCCACACACGGTAAGGCTAAAATAATATAAATAATACTCATTTGTCACCGCAACTGAACAGGAGATCATGAATACATAGAACATAAAACCTAGGGGCAAGTAGGAGAATACCATTCAATAAAATAAATAGAACATTATAGTTTAAAGGGAAAAGAAAAGAAAGAGAGTAAAAGAAAAGAGAAAAAAAAGAAGAAAAAGAAAAGAAAAAAACTAATTGGATAATTAAATATCAAGATAAATGATCATATGCATAATTAATTTAGTGCCCACTATTTTATCTGAATAAGTTAAGATGACGCTAAAAAAAAGAACAAATGCCTTTAAGGAATGATCAAAAGAGTCACACATGTATATATATATATATGTATATAAATTATTATTAAGGAGTATTGTTACGAAAATATGTATATATATACTTTTCTTAGAAGAGCATAGAGAATTCAAGCCATCTAATTCATAACACAATCCAGATCTTGTCAATGATCTGTCAATAACCATGCTTGATAAATTCCCATAACACATCTCACTTCTTAATTTGTTAATCAAGAATAATTAGATTTTCACATGGAATTTCCTCCATATAAGGAAGGGTATAGGACAAGGTCAGACAAAAACATAGCATTTACCTCCCACAGATCCTAAATTACATCTCTATTCCACTGCACCAGATAGATTTCGAACCATCCATTGCATATGTGTACGTATATATAGTAATAGGAAAGGCACATAAATTATTGCAATCATTATCTACTCACAGTGATATCAAGAGCTAACAAGTATTTGCTCCTCCTCAAAATTTAACTCCTTCGCAGTCATCAATGTCCACATAGCTTCCTACTAGCACCAAACTTGCCAAATCATTATGTAGACTCAAAACAACAATTCTGAGCATCTATCTAATTCAATAATAACTCCCTAACCAATTTCTTCCATTCTATAATTCACCCACTGCTCACAAAATTATATTTTAACTTAACCCTTCTATAACATTTCAAATTCATAATTTGAGTTTCAAAATCATTCTTAGGGAATAGAAATCGAATATTTATGAGTGATTAACATACTTAGGGAGCCTCATTCCAAAATCCCCAATTTTCCTTCTATTTCAACTAACCCAACAAAACAAGAACTCCAACTCCCTTTATCACCCCACCAAGTTAGCATATGTTGAAAAATGGAAGGGAAGCAATGGACCTAGCAATTGGAACAAAAAAGGAACGGGAATGGGAGCTCATTGTGGATTGCAGCATTCCAAATTGCTCGCAAATCTAAACCCACAAACTAGTAGCAAGGGAGCTTGAGGAGACCAGCGCAGCGTCGTAGAAGCTTCGCCAGAGAGGAAAGATATGGCAGCTAGCCAAAGAGGAAAGAACGCGAGCTTCGAACAGGAAAGGGAGGTTGAATGCGAGGAGGAGGAGTAGCGAATCAGAAAAAGAAGCTGAGGGAGGAAGAATAATAAAGAAAAAAAGGAAAGAAGAAAAGGAAAATAAATAAAATAATAAAGGAATAAAATAAAAAATAAACCCTCTCCCCTTTTTTTTCTTTTTTTTTGGACCATTACAATAGAAGCATTACTAAAGAGAAGGATGCATCTATAAACAATAAATGAGAGATAAGAGGGCTAGCTCTATCAACTTTCATGGGCTTTCATCTTTTAGATTGAACAACTCCTTTTAATAATATGGGTCAATTTTTCTATACATAACACACTAATGCAGGGAGAATGAGGATCCCTTTGACGTAACCCTTTAAAAGGCTTAAAAGTTTTCTTCCTCTTTCCATTTCATAAGATATTGAAACTCATGGAGCAAACACCATTTATGATTAAATCAGTGATGTTGGAAGGTAAATTGAGCTCACTCAAAACTTGCTTAATGAAACCCTTGCTTAGTCTATTATAAACTTTTTCAAGATCAATTTTGATGGCATAAAACCACTTTTTGCCTCTCATCCTTTTCATAGAATGCAATATTTCCTGAGCAATAACAATGTTGTCCTATAAGGACCTTCCTGGCATAAAACCAGCTTGAAAAGAAGATAACTAATCATTTAGATAATTCTTTAATCTATTGACCAATGATTTTAGAAATGCATTTGTAGATAACATTACAAAGCAAGATTAGGCAGAATTGATTGATAAATTTAGATTTCTCAATTTTAGGAAAAGAACAGTGAGAGTATGGTTACTATCATACAACTAGAAAGCACCATTAAAAGCATTCTTAATGACATCGTAAAAATTGTTCTTAATTACATGCCTATTTCTTTGGAAAAAGATAGTTGAAAGACCATCTACACTCAAGGTTTTCACACCCTTCATAGAAAAGATATCAATCTTAACTTATTCAACAGTAATATTAGCTCTTAAAGCAGCTATAAAATAGGAATTAGCAATATTGAACTGAAAAAGCCATCTGAAAGTTCTTTCTAGCAAGGTTCTTCTCTTTAAACAAATCTTGAAAGTAATGCATAGCTATGGATTTAATTCTATCAATATCAACAACTCTTTGTATGGTAAAATCGAGTGTTTTTGTCTCCCTAAGAAAGCCATTACCCTCTAGACTTTTAGTACCATAATAACTCCTTTCGATGAAGAATTTCAACTAATTCCTTTTAAATAGTTCTTTTTAAATTCATAAAGAGATTATTGTACCTTGTAATGGAATGTTGTATCCCATCAAGGTGAGACATGATCCATTGTTTCTTCCTGCCTATATGACCAAAACTATTCCTGTTCACATTTTGATTTTATGCCGAAAGCTGGCTAAGTTCTAACACTAAGTTACCATTATAAATATAACACTCCTCAACAAAGTTGTCAAAGCTAGAATGAGTCATCCAAGCCAATTCAAATCTAAAAGGCCTCTCACTGTAATAATTGAAAATCGGATCAAGCATTAAAAGAAGAGGGTGATGATTAGGGTAAACCCAAGGAAGGACTTTTATCCATACTTCATTAAATTCAATTCTCCTAAGAGAATTACAAAGCAATCTATCCAATTTCTAAAAAATTCTATCATATCCATCAAGCTTTAGTCCTCTTGCAGTGAAGCAAGGACCTTAACAGGCACATCCATAAGGTGATAGCCCAAACTCCAATTGAGAAATGGATTTTGTTTATTTTGAGTAAAGGGAGCCCTTCCTTTCTTTAAAAAATCAACGATTTCATTAAAATCTCTGATAAGTACCCAAGGACCAGAGATATTAACATTAAGCTTTTTAGAGAATCCTACATCTCTAGTTTTAAGTCATAATAGGGGCTAGTATACACAAGGATAATAAACGAACTCTTCAAATTATCATTAATAGAAATATAAAGGAACTGATTATGCTTATTCAATATTTGCATGACACCAAAATCCCTTGTCCAAGCTAACAAGATCCCACTAGCAAAATCCTAACCTTTGATGCAAACGAAAGAACCAAAACTAACATGTTCAAAAAGATAACCTACTATCACTAGATTACATTTAGTCTTTAATAATGTAATGCAACAAGTTCTATTCAAATAAATATAATTTTTAAAAGCTCTAGAAAAAAATCATTTTCAACATTTCTATAGTTCTATACCATTATTTTTCCATTCATAATACACACACACACACACACACACACACACACACATTCCCATATACTCATTATTCTCATTGTTCTCTATCATCATTTGTTCATCTTGAATGGGGTTGGGCACAAAAGAGTCCAGTGGAGTCTAATTGTTTTCTTTAATTAGGACACATTCCCATATACTCATTATTCTCATTGTTCTCTATCATCATTTGTTCATCTTGAATGGGGTTGGGCACAAAAGAGTCCAGTGGAGTCTAATTGTTTTCTTTAATTAGGTCAATGGGCTTTAGAGGGAAAAGAGATGTTACCTCTACAAAATCCACGGCCTTTTTACTTCAGCACTAGATTCTACCATAAGGAGGTTCCATTTATTAAATAGGTTGTCTCTTTGAAAGTTTTTTATTGGTGGCCCAAAATAATCCATCATTAAGATATGAATTATTTGGTTAAAATAAGGCACTTAGGCCCCAATCTCACGCTTATCATTATTGGGTTTAGACATATTAATTAATATTTTGAAAATTGGATCAATCATTGAAAGTTTTTAATATAAAAATAAATATTGATAAATTTTAAATATTTGATTACTAATTTAACATTTTTTAAAAAATGTTTGAGAAATTATTTTTTAATTGAAAAATTACATATAATTAAAAATTACATATAATTAAAAATTAAGAGTATTTAATATTGAACTTTTAGAATTCTTAAATTATATTAATATTTCACTTATTATTAAAAAATTAAAAAAAATAATTTTCGTCAAACACTTTAATATTTTAAAAAAAATACTACTAAGAGATGAGGCATAATAGAGAATAAACAAAAAAAACCAAATATACATAATTTATTTATCTTATATATTTTTTATATTTTTATATTTTAATCCTATTTATTCTAGCATTTTTTATTTTTATTTATTAAATTTATTTAAAATAAATTATTATATTATATTAAAAAATATAAAAAAAAATTTATTGACTTATTTAAATCAATTTTTGACCAATCTAGTTTAACTAGATCAACTAATTTTTAGATCAATTTGTCTAATTTTGAACTAATTTTTTGATTAATTGATCTTTTAAGTTAATATAATTAGACTATGAACTGATTTTCAGTCGAATTGATTGATGCCATCCAATTTTTATAACCTTGATATTAATAATGGGCGCAATTTCACTCAACAATTCCATATTCGCATGACTTGTTAATTTTTGTGCATTGCTTTCCTCAGCCACATCAAAACATAACACCCTTTTTGAAGCTCCATTGGTGGTTCCTTCCTCCACGTCACGCGTCGCCTCCTGCAAAAAGCATTGGTCATTCTTATCCTGACAGCTTTCATGCTCGGCCAGTACGTTAAAGCATGGGGTATGCCCAACGTTGTTCATCCTCGTTCTTGTTCCTGTATACCTGGCCTGGGCCCCACTACCATTAATTACCACATCAGCAACCTTTCCCTTCGTACCAAAACGAATCTTCCCAGTTGAAAATTTTAAATTGTTCCAAACGATTTAAACGGATTACATTTTATTATTTTTTTAATTTTTAATATTTTTAAATAAAATAATATATAAAATAAAATTAAGTTTTAATTATAAATTAAAAAAATAAAATAAAATGTGAAACTTTAAATTTGAACGGTGTAAATCCAGATGGACGCACTTGTCTCTCGAACCTCTTTTTGACTTTTGACCTCTGAACCAGCATCCATGGGCCAAATTTATCTGCAGAATGATCCCTCTTCAAAGCCTTCGGTTGTCCCTCCTCAGCATTGTTCCTAATAGTTTAATCTTCTTGTATTCCATCATTATTTCTTCTGGCTTCCTTATCAGGACACTTCTCGCTAAGGTGCCCATACCTTCTTCAGACAAAACAAATCTGATGAATGCTTTCATACTCAATAAAAAATTTGCTACCATTAGTTTTGAATTTAGATAACAGAGGTTTCTTAGGTCCAACTCTATGCAAAATCTTGAATATTTTCTCCTTGCCTGCAGAGTAGCTTTAGTATCAATCTTGATAGTTCTTCCAATATGATTACCAAAACTTTTTAAAAAGTCATCAAAGAATTTAATAGGAAGATCCAGAAATCTTAGCCCAAACAGCTAGAGTCAAGAGTAGCAGTAGAAGGATCAAAACTGGGTACCATTGCCTAACTGTAAGATAATGATCAAACATTAACCATGGGCCTTCAACCAAAGCATATTGATAGTCCTCCTCATTAGAGAATTTGATCAAATAAAAATCGCATTTCAAGCCAATAATAGAGATAATTCCCATTTTTGCCCATATCTGATACAGCTTCTTCTCCAAAATTTTGAATCCAATGATTCTGCCAAGCAACTTGATGATGAGAGATTTTAAAAAAGGTTTCTGCATACATGCTTTTTCTTTCTCAGAGACCTTTATTCATCCTCATTTCTTTCAGGGTCATCTTCAAAGGAGAAGCCTTCTTCTCCATCAGCAATATTAACTTCTCCGGAACTTAGAGAGCCTTTCTTTAGCAGACTCTCTTTCCTTCAAGTCCTCATCAATTTCTGCACCCATTTCCTCATCAGAGTCTTCTTCCTGTACACCTAATAGTGAAGCTTTATAAGACTTACGGGTTGCTAAAGTTCTTTCAGGTTCTTCACCATTGATTTCTTCTAGATCTTTGTAGCTTGCGAGGGATCAAGATGCATCTTCAAACCGTCTCTTTTTTTTATTCTTTTTCGTGTTGTAAATTAGCAGATCTACCTCCTTTTTGGATGGCTATCCATCACCACCCCAAGTACTCCTTCCATGAGAGAGAAATGAACCACACACTCAAAGCTTGAATACCCACCGTCAATGAGACAAAGGGACTTCGATGCCTTGACCTCGAATTCGCCGTTGTCAGCTCGCCGTCTCGGACTCACGGTACCAGGAATAGCTCGTCGGGGCAGGGTGGTGGAGGTATGTGAACGTCTGTCAAGGGCTGAACGTCGCTCTTCAACTGCTTCGGTCTATCAAGTATTTATTATAAAATGTGTAAATTTTATTTTTAAAAAATCTAAAACTATGATATTAAATTATAACAAGTGTCTATTAATTTGTAAAAAATATATACTTATATTATTATTATTATTATTAAAAAATAATATATTTATTACATTTTAACTAAAAAATTATAAATATTAAAAAATTATATATAATTTTTTTTAATAATTCAAACTAAGGTATCTTTTCCTTTTTCAATATTGTTTGCAAGTCCTTTCCTCCTATCAGAAATCTGCATAGACAATCAATAAATTGACCAGTTGATCATGCAGCATCGGAAATCAGGTAACAAGACTTTTGATGAATTGCCAAACAAGAATTCTACACCACAATATTATCTTCGAATCTTGTCTTTGCCACTTATTTACATCAGAAAAAGTTTGATTTGATAGATCATCACCTTTTCAAGGAGTTACGACTCAGCTCTCTATTTAAAGCTTTGAAGAAATTGTCTTTAGCATGCATTGTTCGAAGTGGTCCACTATTCCGTGCCACAATGTGTAAGAAAAAACACAGGTAATGCATTATGTCTGAAGAAACTGTTTTTATGGTGGAAAAAAAGAAAGGTTATTGCGTATCTCAACATTCCACTCCAATATAATTCTCGTGTATCTCAACATTTTTTGTTTTGCTTATCTAAAATTTTTAGAAAGGATAGGAAACATCAAAAGTCATGCTCTGAGAAATTGTAACATATATCAATGTACATCAACAACTGCTTTTTTCCATTTCTCATACATGACCAAATAGTGTTAGTATTTCCTTGTTCATAGTAGAGGTCATATTAAAGGCCCTTAGAAGATGAAAATAAGGTTTTTCTCATTTATTTATATAGAAGGAGGACAAGGCAAAGGGAACTCGTTGGAGGAAAGCTTCACATATATAGTTGAGTGCTTCAGTAGGAACTGTCATGAAGAGGATCAATATTGTATGGTGTGGGAATCAAATACAGCTCGTTCATCCTTCCAGCTGCAACACCAAAGGCTTCAGTCATGTCTAAATCCTCTGGTTTCATTCCATTTGGAAGTTCCCAGTCAAAGTGGTATAGTAAGCTAGCTAGAGAAAGCTCAACGCTTGCTAAACCAAATAAAATGCCTGGACACATTCTCCTTCCTGCTCCAAAAGGGATGTACTCAAAGTTTGTCCCTTTAAAATCGATATTAGTTTTGCCATGGAACCTCTCTGGTATAAACCTCTCAGCATCGTACCAATGCTTTGGATCTCGTCCTAGTGCCCATGCATTTATTATGACTCTAGTTTTGATGGGTATTTCATATCCATTTATCTTGCATGCTTCTCTGCATTCCCTTGGGAGCAACAAAGGAACAGGTGGGTGCAGCCTCAGGGTTTCTTTAATTACCAATTTTAAGTAACTAAGTTCTTCCATGTCCCTATCGTGAATTACTTTCTTTCCTTTAAAAGCTTTTCTAATCTCAGCTTGTGCCTTTTCCATTACTCTGGGATTTCTCATCATTTCTGACATAGCCCACTCTATTGTTGTTGCTGAAGTATCAGTTCCACCACCAAACATATCCTGCATTAATGATGCGTACAAAGTGATCATTAGCATTATCAAACCCACGTGTTGTAGTTCACGATTAAATTGGTTGGTCGGTGAATTTTGTTATGAAAGTAGAGGCCTTGTGTGTTGCCTCGTTTTTGGTTTTATACATACATACATACATACATACATATATATATATATATGTATATAAATGACTTTTTCATGAGAAGATAATTTTGGATTGAACATTGATACAAACTTCATTAAAAAAAAAAGTATGCATGCATGAACACAATAATGTATATATGAATTTAACAAAGTCATATCACAGAGTATGAAAATGGAAGCTTGAACAAGTCATAAACGGGCTAACCTCTACTCAGGCCCATTTATGACTACTTTAGTTAGATTTTTCTTTTGGGGGTCTATTTTTCATCTCTTCGCAAGTTGTCTTGCCTTATTTGCACTTGTTTGTTTTGTCTTACAGTTTAAAAAGGTATACATTTAGATCCCCAAATCCACACCCAATCAATGGGTCAATTGGGTTGCCTCGCAAACCAAGTTCCTTTTGAAAGTACTAATGATAGTTAAATTCATTAATTATGTACAAACAAGTGTTATCAATGTCCTAGGATAGTGTCTGCAGTCGCTAACTAGTGTCTGGCACAACACTTGGATTTCATTATGTGACATGTCTAATTTCAAGTAAAAATTCAAATTTTCTGGAATAAACTCTATGCATGGTAGACCAACATAGGTAAGTACTAACCCAAATAATAGCTTTGATGTTGTCGGTTGTAATTGGGATCTCAAGGCTTCCGCTCTGTTGGATTCGTAAAAGAACTTGAATAAGATTTTCTTCCCCAGAACCACTGTTGCCTCCTTCTGCTCTCATCTGCTTCTTTTGATTCTCCTTGCAAATATCCTCTAAAATATTGTCAATATTCTTATGACACTTCATCAACTTTGCTTCCGCTCCAGTTATGAAATGAACAGGTTTCAATGAAGGAAACAAATCAACAAAGCTAAACCCGCTCCCTTGTTTTATTGCCGTATTGAGCAATTGCACAAGCTCTTCTGCATCTTTACATTTGTCGCCAAATGCCGCCCTTGTAACTATTGCACTAGTCAAAGTGTAAATCTTACTAGTGAGATCGAAAATTGAACCTATTGACGATTGAACTGACTCTATGAGCTTGGATACCTGTGGCAGTAAGGAAGATAAACAATGAAGAGAAACTACAATTCTCAAAATTCATTATCAATATAAATATATTAAATATTTAATCCTACTAGAATATCCAATTAGAAATTGTAATCCTATTAATGATTCATTTGAGAATGTTCTGGCTTTTCAAAAGCTGCTGTGAAAATACTGTTGTTTAAAAGAGTTAAAAATAATGTTAGGTAAAAATCTTATAGAAGCTACTTTAGAAAATAGAATTAATAGATAGTGTTCGATATTAATTTTAAATTATTGTGAACGTGTAGAATGACGAACATGGGTGTTTGTTAGGAATTTCCTTTTATGTAATGTCAAAAATCCAGAGTAGTTCATATCAAATTTTTAAAATAATATAAACTAATTGAATGTTAAATTGAAAACATTATATAGGTGTGAAAGTTATGTTAGAATTACAAAGGGGAACTAGATTTGGAAGAATATATATTTATGATAAGAATCAAGGAAATATGTGAGATTTATGTATTTGTTATTAAGTGAAAAGATAGTAAAAGTTTACAATAAAAATATATTTGAAATTTAGTAAAATAAAATGTTTTTAGACATTTTAAACTTACAACTCTTTGAAAAGCATCCCTTGATATGCTTTTCAAAAATAGTCGTGGCTATTAAAAAGCACAAAAAGGAGTATCCTTAAAAATTTAACCAAACACAAAATTTGTGGCTTTGGCTATCGAAAAGCATTGAGAGCAAAAATCACAATAATTCCAAATAAGCCCTCAAATATAGACAAGAGTCGATAAATTTCTTTAGTGTTTGTAACCATCTTTTTTATAAAAACATAACATGGAAAAGATTTTTTTCTCAAAGACACAAATCATGGTTTACTCAACTATTAAAAAAAATCACTTATTATATTTCAATAAAAAATTTAATAACAAACATTTAAATTATATCTAAATTTTATCCTTAAAATAATATGAAATCCTAATACTAACATCTCTCTAGATTCAAACATAATTATTGGAAACTATTACCTAATCTTGAAATAAACCCAACCATCTAATTACAGATTCATGAAAATCTCGAACACACACACACACACACACACACACACACACACACACACACATATGTATACCTCATCTTCTCGGATACAAGAGACAGATTGAACCCTCTTGACACTTAAGAGCTCTAAAGTACATATTTTCTTCATCTGTCTCCAGTAATCACCGTAAGGAGCAAAAGCAATATCAGATGACCCATACGTAAGAATATTAGAAGAAGAAATTTGTGGCCTCTGGACAAAGGCAAGATCATGTGTCTTCGTAATCTCCTTAGCCATATCAGGGGATGATACAATTATTGTAGAAAGCTCACCCAATTGAAGGTGCATGAGAGGCCCATATTTGAGGGACAGTTCTCGAAAGGTCTGGTGTGGAAGTGATGAGCTTCCTGCCACTAACTGATGAAGGTTTCCCAAGAGAGGAAGCTTCCATGGCCCTGGGGGTAGAATCTTGGCTTTATTTTTTAGCTTTGCAAGCCAAAGCAACAAGAAGAAGGGGAAGGAAATAAGAAGTAAGAAGGAACATTGGGATTCCATACGGCTTAGCTTCAAGTGTCAATTTGCAATTGATGCATGTTCTAACTAAAATAAATAGATTTGGTTGATTGGATAAGTTAGTGACACATGTTGCATTGTGATTGGATGAATTAGATTATCAAAAAATTTGATTGGTTGGAAAAAAAAACAGATAATAGGATATGTAATTTATGATTTTACTCTTGGAGTGGTCTTTTTATAAAACGTCTTAGCCCAACATTAAAATGGTTGGCTTTGGCTGAAAGAGTTTGACATTAGAATTTCTTCTTCCACTTCTTATGTTAGCTTGGAGTGTCGATGAAAGAGAAGAGCTTCAAGTATTCCAAAATTTATACTTCAAAGATGCATTTGTTAGCATTATTCCAGACAAGTGGGATATAGTGGCTAAAAATTTCTTGGCATTTTTTATTATTGAAGGTAAATGAGATATTTTTTGCAACAATATAAGGTATATATGTAATCTATTTTTGTATCTTCATTTTTTTAATTATTTATGATATAAATAGATTTTTGGAACATTTATGTAATATTAATAATTTTATAATCTTGAAAGTTTAGTTAGGAGAAGAAAGTTTTTATTATTATGCAAGTTTGTTTTATTGCATGTTAATTTGTTTAGCTCTGTTTCATGTTCATTATGGCATAAATCATATTTTTTTTAGTTATTATTTTGGAAGATACCTTACATATAGAAGAAATGAAAATAAAAATTATTATTATATTTTGAAAGGAGAAATAAATGAGGAGATAAAAAATAAATAAAACAAGAATTTCTTATTAGTAAAAATATATATTATATTTGAAAAAATTTTGAAAGTAAACAAAAAAATGTAAAAAGAATTGTAAAAAAATATATACTAAAAAAATTAAAGTAGGAGAAATAAATTTTCTTAAAAAATAAAAAATAATTTGTAAAATTTTGAGATAATTTTGTAGATAAGAAAAAAATATGTAAACAGAAGTATAAAATATAAGAAATAAATATTATAAGTAATAAAAAATGATCCGTGAAATTTTGAAATAATTTTGCAAATAAAAAAATGTGAATAGAAATATAGGATATGAGAAATAAATATTATGAAAAATAAAACATAATGTGCAAAATTTTGAAATATTTAAGTAAATAAAAAATGTATAAAATTTTGAAATAAGTTTATAAATAATAAAGAAGATGTTAATAAAAGTATAGGATATGAGAGGATATTATTAAAAATAAGTTATTAAAAATAAAAAGAAATTTTTAGAATTCTGAAATAATTATGTAAATAAGAAAAAATATGTAAATAGAAGTAAAGGATATGAGAAATAAATGTTATGAAAAATAATACATAATTAGTGTAATTTAGAAATAATTTTGTAAATAAGAATAAAAATGCAAATAGAAGTATAAAGTATGAGAAACAAATTTTATAAGTAATACAAAATAAATTGTGAAAGTTTGAAACAATTTTGTAAATAAGAAAAAAAATATCTAAATAAAAGTACTGGATGTGAGAAATAAATACTATAAAAAATGAAACATAATTTGTAAAATTTTTACATAATTTTGTAAATAAGAAAAAAAAGTGAATAGAAGTATAGGATATGAGAAATAAATATTATAAAAAATAAAGCATAATGTGCAAAATTTTTGAAATAATTCAATAAATAAAAATGTCTACAATTTTGAAATATTATATAAATAAAAAATCTGTGAATAAAAGTATAATATATGAGAAGATGTTATTAAAAATAAAAAAGTAATTTGTAAAATTTTGAAATAATTATGCAAAATAAGAAAAAAATATGTAAATAGAAGTATAAGATATGAGAAATAAATATTGTAAGTAATAAAAAATAATCTGTGAAATTTTAAAATAATTTTGTAAATAGAAAAAAAATTGTGAATAGAAGTATAATATATGAGAAATAAATATTATAAAAAATAAAACATAATGTGCAAAATTTTAACTTTGGTTCAAGTGTCAATTTGTAATCTATGTATGTTCAAACTAAAGTTAAATAGATAGATTTGGTGGATTGGATAAAGGGATAAAACAATGACACATGTTGCATTGTGATTGGAGGAATCAGATTTTTTAAAAAACTTGATTGGTTGAAAAAAAAAAGGACGAATAATAGGACATATAATTTATGATTTTGACCCTAGAGTGCTACTTTTATAAAATGCCTTAGTGCCGTAAAGAAATGACTCACTTTGGCTGAAAGGGCTTGGCAATGAAATTTCTTCTCCTACTTCTTATGTTGGCTTATAGTGTTGGTGAAAGAAAAAAGATTTAAATGTTTCAAAATAATTTGTGAGATTTTGAAACAATTTTGTAAATAAAAGAAAATGTGAATAGAAGTATTAGATTTGAGAAATAAATATTATAAAAAATAAAACATAATTTGTAAAATTTTAAAATAATTTTGTAAATAAGAAAAAGGTGAATAGAAGTATATGATATGAGAAATAAATATTATAAAAAATAAAGCATACTGTGCAAAATTTTTGAAATAATTAAGTAAATAAAAATGTCTACAATTTTGAAATATTATATACATAAAAAATGTGTGAATAAAAGTATAAGATATGAAAGGTTGTTATTAAAAATAAAAAGTAATTTGTAAACTTTTGAAATAATTATGTATATAAAAAAATGCAAATAGAAGTATAAAATATGAGAAATAAATATTATAAGTAATGAAAAATAATTTGTGAAATTTTAAAATAATTTTGCAAAATAAGAAAAAATTGTGAATAAAAGTATAATATATGAGAAACAAATATTATAAAAAAAATAAAACATGATGTGCAAAATTTTGACTTCACTTCAAATGTCAATTTATAATCAATGCATGTTCAAACTAAAGTTAAATAAATAAATTTGGTGGATTAGATAGATGGATAAGACAATGACACGTGTTGCATTGTAATTGCAGGAATTAAATTTTTAAAAAACTTGATTGGTTAAAAAAAAAGGACAAATAATAGGATATATAATTTATGACTTTGACCCTAGAGTGGTCCTTTTATTAAATGCCTTAATGCTGTACAAAAATGACTCACTTTGGCTGAAAGGGCTTAACAATGAAATTTATTCTTCCACTTTTTATGTTGGCTTATAGTGTTGGTGCAAGAAGAAAGATTTAAATGTTTCAAAATAATTTGTGAAATTTTGAAACAATTTTGTAAATAAAAAAATATGAATAGAAGTATTAGATTTGAGAAATAACTGTTATAAAAAATAAAACATAATTTGCAAAATTTTGTAAATAAGAAAAAGGTGAATAGAAGTATAAGATATGAGAAATAAATATTATAAAAAATAAAGCATAATGTGCAAAATTTTTGACATAATTAAGTAAACAAAAATGTCTACAATTTTGAAATATTATATAAATAAAAAATGTGTGAATAAAAGTATAAGATATGAAAGGATGTTATTAAAAATAAAAAGTAATTTGTAAAATTTTGAAATAATTATGTAAATAAGAAAAAAAAATGCAAATAGAAGTATAAAATATGAGAAATAAATATTATAAGTAATAAAAAATAATTTGTGAAATTTTAAAATAATTTTGCAAATAAGAAAAAATTATGAATAAAAGTATAATATATGAGAAATAAATATTATAAAAAAGTAAAACATGATGTACAAAATTTTGACTTTACTTCAAATGTCAATTTATAATCAATGCATGTTCAAACTAAAGTTAAATAAATAAATTTGGTGGATTAGATAGATGGATAAGACAATGACACATGTTGCATTGTAATTGTAGGAATTAAATTTTTAAAAAACTTGATTGGTTAAAAAAAAAGGACAAATAATAGGATATATAATTTATGACTTTGACCTTAGAGTGGTCCTTTTATTAAATGCCTTAGTGCCGTACAAAAATGACTCACTTTGGCTGAAAGGGCTTTGCAATGAAATTTATTCTTCCACTTCTTATGTTGGCTTATAGTGTTGGTGAAAGAAGAAAGATTTAAATGTTTCAAAATAATTTGTGAGATTTTGAAACAATTTTGTAAATAAAAAAAATGTGAATAGAAGTGTTAGATTTGAGAAATAACTATTATAAAAAATAAAACATAATTTGCAAAATTTTGAAATAATTTTGTAAATAAGAAAAAGGTGAATAGAAGTATAAGATATGAGAAATAAATATTATAAAAAATAAGGCATAATGTGCAAAATTTTTGAAATAATTAAGTGAACAAAAATGTCTACAATTTTGAAATATTATATAAATAAAAAATGTGAGAATAAAAGTATAAGATATGAAAGGATGTTATTAAAAATAAAAAGTAATTTGTAAAATTTTGAAATAATTATGTTAATAAGAAAAAAAATGCAAATAGAAGTATAAAATACGAGAAATAAATATTATAAGTAATAAACAATAATTTTTTTAAATTTTAAAATAATTTTGCAAATAAGAAAAAATTGTGAATAAAAGTATAATATATGAGAAACAAATATTATAAAAAAATAAAACATGATGTGCAAAATTTTGACTTCACTTCAAATGTCAATTTGTAATCAATGCATGTTCAAACTAAAGTTAAATAAATAAATTTGGTCGATTAGATAGATGGATAAGACAATGACACGTGTTGCATTGTAATTGCAGGAATTAGATTTTTGAAAAACTTGATTGGTTAAAAAAAAAGGACAAATAATAGGATATATAATTTATGACTTTGACCCTAGAGTGGTCCTTTTTATTAAATGCCTTAGTACTGTACAAAAATGACTCACTTTGGCTGAAAGGGTTGAGCAATGAAATTTATTCTTCCACTTCTTATGTTGGCTTATAGTGTTGGTTAAAGAAGAAAGATTTAAATGTTTCAAAATAATTTGTGAGATTTTGAAACAATTTTGTAAATAAAAAAATGTGAATAGAAGTGTTAGATTTGAGAAATAACTATTATAAAAAATAAAACATAATTTGCAAAATTTTGAAATAATTTTGTAAATAAGAAAAAGGTGAATAGAAGTATAAGATATGAGAAATAAATATTATAAAAAATAAAGCATAATGTGCAAAATTTTTGAAATAATTAAGTGAATAAAGATGTCTACAATTTTGAAATATTATATAAATAAAAAATGTGTGAATAAAAGTATAAGATATGAAAGAATGTTATGAAAAATAAAAGTAATTTGTAAAATTTTGAAATAATTATGTAAATAAAAAATGCAAATATAAGTATAAAATACGAGAAATAAATATTATAAGTAATAAAAAATAATATGTGAAATTTTAAAGTAATTTTGCAAAATAAGAAACAATTGTGGATAAAAGTATAATATATGAAAAGAAAAAATATTATAAAAAAATAAAACATGATGTGCAAAATTTTGACTTCACTTCAAGTATCAATTTGTAATCAATGCATGTTCAAACTAAAGTTAAATAAATAAATTTGGTTGATTAGATAGATGGATAAGACAATGATACGTGTTGCATTAGATTTTTTTAAAACTTGATTGGTTGAAAAAAAAAAAAGACAAATAATAGGACATATAATTTATGACTTTGAACCTAGAGTGGTCCTTTTATAAAATGCCTTAGTGCCATACGAAAATGACTCACTTTGGCTGAAAGGGCTTGGCAATGAAATTTCTTCTTCCATTTCTTATGTTGGCTTATAGTGTTGGTGAAAAAAGAAAGATCTAAATGTTTGAAAATAATTTGTGAAATTTTGAAACCATTTTGTAAATAAAAAAATGTGAATAGAAGTATTAGCTTTGAGAAATAAATATTATAAAAAATAAAACTTAATTTTTGAAATTTTGAAATAATTTTGTAAATAAGAAAAAGGTGAATTAAAGTATAAGATATGAGAAATAAATATTATAAAAAATAAAGCATAATGTGCAAAATTTTTGAAATAATTAGGTAAACAAAAATTTCTACAATTTTGAAATATTATATAAATAAAAAATGTGTGAATAAAAGTATAAGATATGAAAGGATGTTATTAAAAATAAAAAGTAATTTGTAAAATTTTGAAATAATCATGTAAATAAGAAAAAGGTGAATAGAAGTATAAAATACAAGAAATAAATATTATAAGTAATAAAAAATAATTTGTGAAATTTTAAAATAATATTGCAAATAAGAAAAAATTGTGAATAAAAGTATAATATATGAGAAATAAATATTATAAAAAAATAAAACATGATGTGCAAAATTTTGGCTTCACTTCAAGTGTCAATTTGTAATCGATATATGTTCATACCAAAGTTAAATTGATAAATCTGGTTGATTGGATAAAGGGATAAGACAATAACACATGTTGCATTGTGATTGGAGGAACAAAATTCTTTAAAAACTTGATTGCTTGAAAAAAAAAAGAATAAATAATTTATAACTTTGACCCTAGAGTGACCGTTTTATACAATGCTTTAGTGCCACATGAAAATGGCTCACTTTGGCTAAAAAGGGCTTGGCAATGAAATTTCTTCTTCCATTTATTATGTTGGCTTATAGTGTTGGTGAAAGAAGAAAGATTTAAATGTTTGAAAATAATTTGTGAGATTTTGAAACAATTTTGTAAATAAAAGAAAATGTGAATAGAAGTATTAGATTTGAGAAATAAATATTATAAAAAATAAAACATAATTTGTAAAATTTTTATGTAATTTTGTAAATAAGAAAAAGGTGAATAGAAGTATAAGATATGAGAAATAAATATTATAAAAAATAAAGCATAATGTGCAAAATTTTTGAAATAATTAAGTAAATAAAAAAGTATACTATTTTGAAATATTATATAAATAAAAAATGTGTGAATAAAAGTATAAGATATGAAAGGATGTTTTTAAAAATAAAAAGTAATTTCTAAAATTTTGAAATAATTATTTAAATAAGAAAAAATATGTAAATAGAAGTATAAGATATGAGAAATAAATATTATAAGTAACAAAAAATAATTTGTAAAATTTTAAAATAATTTTGCAAAATAAGAAAAAAAATTATGAATAAAAATATGATATATGAGAAATAAATATTATAAAAAAATAAAACATGATGTGCAAAAATTTGGCTTCACTTCAAGTGTCAATTTGTAATCGATATATGTTCAAACTAAAGTTAAATAGGTAAATTTGGTTGATTGAATAAATGGATAAGACAATGACACATGTTGCATTGTGATTGGACGAATTAGATTTTTTCAAAACTTGTTTGGTTTAAAAAAAAAAGGATGAATAATAGGACATATAATTTATGACTTTGACCCTAAAGTGGTCCTTTTATAAAATGCCTTAGTGTCGTATGAAAATGACTCATTTTGGCTGAAAAGAGCTTGGCAATGAAATTTCTTCTTCCACTTCTGATGTTGGCTTATAGTGTTGGTGAAAGAAAAAAAATTTAAATGTTTGAAAATAATTTGTAAAATTTTAAAACAATTTTGTAAAAAAAAGAAAATGTGAATAGAAGTATTAGATTTGAGAAATAAATATTATAAAAAATAAAACAGAATTTGCAAAATTTTAAAATAATTTTGTAAATAAGAACAAGGTGAATAGAAGTATAAGATATAAGAAATAAATATTATAAAAAGATAAAGCATAATGTGAAAAATTTTTGAAATAATTAAGTAAATAAAAATGTCTACAAATTTGAAATATTATATAAATAAAAAATGTGTGAATAAAAGTATAAGATATGAAAGGATGTTATTAAAAATAAAAAGTAATTTGTAAAATTTTGAAATAATTATGTAAATAAGAAAAAATATGTAAATAGAAGTATAAGATATGAGAAATAAATATTATAAGTAATAAAAAATAATTTGTGAAATTTTAAAATAATTTTGTAAATATGAAAAAAATTATGAATAAAAGTATAATATATGAGAAATAAATATTATAAAAAAATAAAACATGATGTGCAAAATTTTGGCTTCACTTCAAGTGTCAATTTATAATCAATGCATGTTCAAACTAAAGTTAAATAAATAATTTTTGGTTGATTGGATAGATGGATAAATGACACGTGTTGCATTGTAATTGGAGGAACTAGATTCTTTAAAATTTGGATTGGTAGAAAAAAAAGGATAAATAATAGGACATATAATTTGTGATTTTAACAGTAACATCATAATGTATTAACCTCAACTAATCTCCCTTTAAACTTGATTCCATAGAATTTCCAAAGCAAAAGAGTAAAACGTGGCTTTTGATTATGCTATGCCAAAGGGTTTAAACACTCATATTTCGCCCCGTGGGTCTCGTGAACCCATAAATTATATTCTTTACTCAAAATCCATTCATCCAACTCATATATAGTATAAAACAACTCATAAACCACGGATATGAAGCCAAAAATCAGAAAATGCAATTTCTTAAAACGGGCCCAAAAGTCATATTTTTGGCTTTAATTTTGAAAAATCATAACTAATTCTAAAAAGTTGAGAATCAAGCAAACCATAGCTTTTTGGAAAGCTCTAAATGTTAACTTCATAGTAAAAATAATTCCAAGATATGACTATAGCCTTTGGACTATGTTTGAGAATGAAAAGGGCTTAAAGGTTCGGCTATCCCTGGTGCTAATATAGTTTGCTGTCATATATTTCAAAAATTCATAACTAATTCCAAAAAAATCCAAGCTGAGAAAACTATATCAATTTGGAAAGCTACATATATTAACTAGAGGAAAAAAATAAGTATGGATCATTTTAGTAGCCTTTGGACCTCAAAAAATGATAGAACAGTAATGAAGGTCAGCTAACATCCCTAATGCTGACATAGAACTTCAGAAAACTATTTCTCCCTCTACAGACCTCCAATTGAGGTGCTTCTAGTTGATATAGGTCACTGTGGATGTCTATTTTATGCCCATAAAATTTCATGACAATTGGACACCTTTTGGCTCATGAATGATGCAAATCAAATTTCAGACCAATTGCACAATACATTAACCAAAACCAAAAAATTCTCCAACTTAAAAAATTTGCCAAATATTCCCTAGGTCTTCAAATAATACCTACTTTAGCTTCTCAAAAAGCTCTTAATAAACTCTAGATACATGCCAAATTTCAAATCAAGAGAAACTCATTTAGTCATACCTTGACATAACTCACATATTTGGCAAATTTAACCTCAGATATGGTTCAAAGTGAGTCTAAATGGCCTCCTACATGTTCTAGTACCTCTTGGGTAAGTTTTAACACTTAAGTAGTCCAAACCATCCTACATCTTAAACTCACTATGCTACGAGCAAAAATGTACTACCTCACTCTTTAAGAGCAATTTTTACAACCTAAAACATAAGTATATTGGTACCAATGCATCAAGGCAATATCAAATGGCATATCTCATAATACATGTGCACACACAAGCATACAATGACCATCACACATCTAAGAATGCATCAAAAAAGAGTGAAAAGTTATCTTACAAGCCAACACAAACTTTCCCTTTCAACTTCTCTTATCCCTTCTTAGTCTCACAGTTACAACTAGATGAAACTTGATCTCTTGGGGTTAGACACAACAAATAGTATGCAATTACTCTCTTATAGCTCAAATAAATACTCATAAGGCTAGGGAATTCTTACATCAAGGCAAACTCTACAAATTATGTAAGAACCCCTAGTTTCTCCCTCTAGAATTTTACTAGCTATTCTTCTAATTCATTTGCATTTCTTAACTTTTTACACTCTAATTTAGGGGTTTCCTACTTGTTCTAGGTCAGAACAGAGCTATATTACTCAACAACCCATGGAAAGAAAGTTTAGAAGGAGAAGAATAAAGTTTTAAAAAGAAAAGTATGAAAATCTTTAAGGATCCTTACCTTTCTTCCTTGATATTTCTTCCTTCTTTGTCCTTGAATTTCTCTTGTGTCTCTCTCTCTCTCTAGCCCCTTTTCTCTATTTTGGTCGAATCTTAAATTGGTTAGAGAGGAAGAGAACCTTCTGGGGTCTTTAAGAAACAAAAATACACTTTTTAACGCTTTGTTGGACCCGCCCTCGCTACAGTGAGCACGTATCAGTCCCAGACCCCTGTTTTCGCTACGGCGCACGCTATTGCGAGGAACTCCCTAATTTTTGTATGAAATGCCCGAACTCGTTATAGCTAGAAGTATTTTTATTATAGCAAACTGGTACATTTACTATAGCTAGTTGGATTCTCGCTATAGCAAATAGGTACATTCATTATAGTTGGACTATAGCCAGTAGATTTAAAAAAAATTCAGAAATTCTAGTTGTTACATTAACCCTAGAGTATTCTTTTTATAAAACGCCTTAATGTAATGCAAAAATGACTCACTTTGGGTAAAAGAGCTTGGCACTGAAATTTCTCTTTCCACTTCTTCTTATGTTGGCTTGTAGTGTTGGTAAGAGAAGAGACATTAAAATGATTGAAAATAATTTGTAAAATTTTGAAACAATTTTGTAAAAAAAAATGTGAATAGAAGTATTAGATTTGTGAAATAAATATTATAAAAAATAAAACATAATTTGCAAAATTTTGAAATAATTTTGTAAATAAAATAAGGTGAATAGAAGTATAGGATATGAGAAATAAATATTATAAAAAATAAAGCATAGTGTGCAAAATTTTTGAAATAATTAAGTAAATAAAAATGTCTACAATTTTGAAATATTATATAAATAAAAAATGTGCGAATAAAAGTATAAGATATGAAATGATGTTATTAAAAATAAAAAGTAATTTGTAAAATTCTAAAATAATTATGTAAATAAGAAAAAAATATGTAAATAGAAGTATAAGATATGAGAAATAAATATTATAAGTAATAAAAAATAATTTGTGAAATTTTAAAATAATTTTACAAATAAAAAAATTGTGAGTAAAAGTATAATATATGAGAAATAAATATTATAAAAAAATAAAACATGATGTGCAAAATTTTGGCTTCATTTCAAGTGTCAATTTGTAATCAATGCATGTTCAAACTAAAGTTAAATCAATAAATTTGGTTGATTTGATAGATGGATAAGGCAATGACACATCTTGTATTGTGGTTAGAGGAACTAGATTCTTTAAAAATTTGATTGGTTGAAAAAAAAGGATAAATAATAGGACATATAATTTGTGATTTTAACCCTAGAGTAATCCTTCTATAAAATGCCGTTACCACACGAAAATGTCTTACTTTGAGTAAAAGAACTTGGCATTGAAATTTCTTCATCCACTTCTTCTTATGTTGGCTTGTAGTGCTGCTGAGAGTGGAAAGATTTAAATGTTTCAAAATTTAAGTTGAAGATGCATTTGTTAGCATTATTTTAAGCAAGTGGGACATGGTGGCTAAATTTTTTTTGGCATTTCTAATTATTGAAGGTAAATGTAATATTTTTTGCAACAATATAAGATATATATGTAATCTATTTTTTGTATCTACATTTTTTTATTATGTATGATATATGTGTATATATATATATATATATAGATTTTAGAGTATTTGTGTAATACTAATAATTTTATAATCTGGAAAGTTTAGTTAAGAGAAGAAAGTTGTTATTATTATGAAAGTTTATTTTATAGCATGTTAATTTACTTAGCTTTTTTACATATTTATTGTGCAATAAATCATGTTTTTTTCTAGTTGTTATTTTGGATATCCCTTACATATAGAAGAAATGAAAATAAAAAAGTATTATTATATTTTGAAGAAAGAAATAAATGAAGAGATAAAAATAAATAAAAGAAAAAACTGTTACTTATAAAAATATATATTACATTAGGAAAAAATTTTGAGAGTAGATAAAAAAATGTAAAAATAATTGTAAAAAAAATATACTAAAAAAAATTAGAGTAGGAGAAATAAATTTCTTTGAAAAACAAAAAGTAATTTGTAAATTTTAAAATAAGAAAAAATATGTAAACAGTATAGGATATGAGAAATAAATATTATAGGTAATAAAAAATAATTTATGAAATTTTAAAATAATTTTGTAAATAAGAAAAAAATGTGAATAGAACTATAGGATATGAAAAATAAATATTATAAAAAATAAAACATGATGCACAAAATTTGAAATAATTAAGTAAATAAAAAATATCTCAAATTTTGAAATAATTATATAAATAATTAAAAAAATGTGTTAATAAAAGTATAGGATATGAGAGGATATTATTAAAAATTAGGGGTATTCATTGGCCTGATATGCCCTAGGGGCCCACCCTAACCTGGTCTAATCGGGCTAGGTCGGGTCGAGCAAAAAATATAAAAAAGGACAGAATTTTAAACAAAATTATATCAAGTTGGGCATGTTCTACCCAACCTGCCCTAATAGTTCTTTTTTTTTAATTATTAACATCTTGTCATCTTATATATATATAATTTTTATTTCATCCGATTCTCTCTACATATTGTAATTTTTATTACTTACGGAAACCTTCTCTGCTTTTTAATTGTTTTCATTATTGATATATATGCTTCTTGACATTTCTTTTGTTGAATAACGAAAATACACATATTTGTTTAAGGCTAATTATACTAGTATAACTTATATTTTGTTTGATAATACTAAATTATTTTTTTATTACTAATAAAAATATATGAGTTCTAAGGGTCTATTATTTTGAAATATATACCTATGAGTCTGTAAAAAGATATTTGTATATTACAAGTATCAATTTATTAAAAAATAAAAAAAATTCTAGGTAGCCTTAACCCAACATAAAATGGACTTGTTTGAATCAGGCCAGGCCATGGGTATAAAAACAAGCCCGATGTCTTAATTGGGCAGGGTATCGGGCCTACTAGATATCTGGCCTGACTCTACCCATGTACAACCTTATTAAAAATAAGTTATCAAAAATAAAAATTAATATGAAAATTTTGAAATAATAATGCAAACAAAAAAGAAAATATAAATAGAAATATAAGATATGAGAAATAAATACTATAAAAAATAATTTGTGTAATTTTAAAATAATCTTGTAAATAAGGAAAAATGCAAATAAAAGTATAGGATATGAGAAATAAATATTATAAATATTAAAAATAATTTATGAAATTTCGAAAGAATTTTGTTAATAAGAAAAGATATGTGAACAAAAGTATAGATTGTGAGAAACAAATATTACAAAAAATAATATATAATTTATAAAATTTTGAAATGATTTTGCAAATAAAAAAATATGTGAATAAAAGTACAGGATATGAGGAATAAATATTATAAAAATACAATATAATGTGAAAAATTTTGAAATAATTAAGTAAATAAAAAATGTCTACAATTTTGAAATATTATGTAAATAATAAAACATGTGTGAATAAAAGTATACGATATGATAGGATGTTATTAAAAATAAAAAGTAATTTATAAAATTTTGAAATAAATATATAAATTAGAAAAAATATGTAAATATAAGTATAGGATATGAGTAACAAATATTATAAGTAATAAAAAATAATTTTTCAAAATTTGAAATAATTTTGTAAATAAGAAAAAATGTGAATAGAAGTATAGGATACAAGAAATAAATATTATAAGTAATAAAAAGTAATTTGTGAATTTTTGAAATAATTTTGTAAATAACTTCATTACAATTATAATTATTTTGAGATTATTTGAATTTAGGATATATGAGGGAAAAATGGCCAAGGGAAATGAGTTCATTTGTATTTATATGAACCAAAACAATTATAAAAATGCCTAGAGGATGACATTTTAGTGCACAATATCAAAATACGTAATAGTTAGCATTAACATCTCTTTGAGAGAGTTAAAAGAAGCTATGTAACACCATCATTTCTAGCTCATACCCATCATCACTTACATGCTCATATGTGATATAGGAAGAATAAAGTGAGATCTTTCTTATTGGATTCATACACTTTCTTAGAGTTACGATCATTTCAGTGTCACATGGATCGTGTGAGTTCATTTTATGCATCCTCATATTTAATTGCACCATTACAACTCATTTCAATCCCAAAAACATGCTTTAAACCCATGGAAACCAAAAAGGGATATGAGATATGTATATTCATTTTCGGCCATACTTGGCCTCATTTCTGGGCAAAGTTTGAAAAATCACAACTAAATTTAGAAAAATTGAAAACATGTAATCTTGGTCATTCTGGAAAGCTTGGGATGTCTAATTCATGCTAAAAATATGTACAAGTTATAACATCTCACACACAGGACGTTTGACACGCATATTGGTTTGGAGGTCGGACTGGTCCTGATGCTATCACAGTTTACTGATATGAACTTCAAAAATGTCCAACTAATTCCACAAAAATCTAATGCATGAAAATGATACAATTATGGAAATATGTGGATGTTAACTAAAGAGTAAAAATATCTCCAGATTAGTTCATCAAGCTAAACTCTTAGAAATCGATGGAACAGTACCTCTGGTAAGGCAAGATGACTGATACTGGGCATAAACTTCAAAAATGCATATCTTCCTCTCTAGACATCCAAATAAGGTGCTTCTAATTGCTACAAGTCACTATGACTATTTATTTTTTTCTTATAAAATTTTGTAGCCATTGGACCACGTTTGCCCCTCGGATGATACAATTTCACAACTGACTAAATGAATAGTGCTTGTGCAAAATCTGAAATTCTGATACCAACTTTGAAAAATCATAGAAAATTCTATAGACCTCCAAATGACCTGATATTTAGATTCTCAAAAAGCTCTAGACAAGATCTAGTCACATGCCAAATTTCAAGGCCAGAAGAGGCCATTTGGTCAAACTTTGACATAAGGGGGCAAAGTGTCAATTTCTTTTGCTAAAGAGGGCTCCAAGGGTTCAAATTGGCTTCTCCTACTTCTAAGGCTCTGTGAGCACGTGGAAAAGTATCAACATAGGTTATCAAACATGGCTCAAAGGTCTAACAACTCAGATTTGCAAAACTCACTCTCCCACACCAAGACATACACTATGTACATAATGCCAAGATCTTGCTATTCGTAACAAAACTTGCTACATCATTCAAGATAGTTCGAATTCTTATACATATATGATAAATACATTTATTTACAAGTATTCGTACGTGATACATCATGTACATCATTAGATTATATCTCTTAACTTAACTACAAAATGGTGACAACATGACTATTTCACAACTCCTTTGCCAATTTTTTAGCTTTAAGCTTGGTGGCTCCCATCTCTTGTCTCACTTGGTCCACTTAGCATGTTAGGATGGTGGAGAGGGGGAGTGAGATTCAAAGAATCTCAATAGCTCATATCTCATTTAATCATACATAAAGCATGCATTACTAGTTTTACACATGTATGCATGGGCATATTAGCATGTGAAATCATAAAAAAAATATTTTTAATATTTGAGTAGGCCATACATAACATACAAAAGCTTGCCAAGCAAGTGGAATAGCCTCACTCATTCACTTATAGATTTTGGGCTTGCCTTATCCATTCTTTAAGAGGTTCTTAGACTCAACCTTACTCTTGGGAGTCAACCTCACTTTTGGGAGACTCTTTACTTTGTCTCAACTAACTTTAGGGTTCTTGGCTCATCCTCACCATAGCTAGAGGGTTGTTGGCTTTTCCATACTCAAGAAAACCAAGGTAATCACATAATACATCATTGAAATACATAAGGCAGCATCATGCTAGCATACTTTTTATGGTTTAAAACATACATACACACATGCAAGACAATGTACGCACACATCTATGCATGAGAGAAGGTTGAGAGAGCTACCTTATCGGCTAATCACAAGCTTTTCTTTTCAATTTGTCTCCTCCCTTGTTGATTTCACAATCACACCTAGATGGGAGTGCTTCTCTTGAGCCTAGGCACACAAAAGTATAAAATTACTCTCTTAACATTTTATTCATGAAGAGAAACTAGGGTTTCTCTCTCTAAAATTTCACTAACTTGCCTTCCTCTTTCAAGCTCTCAAGAAAGGAAAGCAAAGAAGAAGAAGTAAAGATATATGAGTTTTGGTCTTTTTCAAGAGCGATTTTTCACTCTCTCTCTTCTAAACCAAACTCAAAGCCCAACTACTTCAATAACCAAAACCATAGGAAGAGAGGGCAAAGAGAGAAGAACAATATGCTAAGAAGAAAACCATGCAAATCTTACCTTTTTCTTGTTCTTCCTTCCTCCTCTAGGTTTCTCTCTCTATCCACAGCTCTTTTCTCTCCTTTGGTCGAAGCTTAGGTCAGTTAAAAGAAAAGGAATGAATCTAGACTCTTTAAGAAGTTAAATTCTCTTTTTTCACGTTTTTCTAGACTAACCCTCGCTACGGCGAGCGCGTATCAATCCCAGACCTCTGCCTTCGCTACGGCGCGCGCTACGGTGAGCAGCTTCTTGGTTTTTGTATGGGATGCCTGCACTCACTATAGCTAGAAGCATTCTCGCTATAGCTAGAAGGCACTCTCACTATAGCTAGACCATTTCTCGCTATAGCGAGCAGGTACATTCGCTATAGCTAGGCCATTTCTCGCTATAACTAGCAGACTTAGAAAATTTTCAGTCCTTCAAAAATTTTCAGCTTTTTTTTTCTAGTTGTTACAAGCTGTTACTTGAAAGCTACAACTTCTTATAATTAGATTGTATATGATTTGATATATAGGTTCTTGACGATAATAAATCCAATGTAGTACCAAATAATTATGCTAAAAAATAATTTCGATGTCTAAATTATGTGGCAATTGTACTCACATTTTCTATCACAGTTGACTATAGTAAAGTTGTATGTGAACCCTTTAATTATCGACCCATAATTTAGCATCAAATTTTGCTAGATGAGGTGAACGATATATTGATATCACTCCCATCATGTAGCCATAAACTATTTTATTAATTGTTAGCTTATGTTTAACATTATCACATCCTACCAATCAATGCTAGTTTGCAACTACATTCCTCCTGCCTAACAATTAGCTTTATTAAACCTCTTTTTCCAACTGCCTTAAAAGAAAATGTATTAGAGAACTTTAAAAATGAAAATGAATATGACATTAAACTTAACCTTGATTATGATGATGACGATGACAATGACAACAATAATGATGATGATGAATATGAAAATGAGGGCGATGATATAGGTGGAGAGGATTTAATTGATGCCTTTTAAATTGAACCAGTGTCCCAATATGTCCTTTGATACGATCACATGACAATGACTATGGTAAAGTGCATGAATGGTATCTTCAAAAGGGTTAAGTTTTTGCCTATGTTAGGCATAGCCAAGGTAACTTATTACAAGGTGAGCTAGTACTACAAGCAACATGCCAAGCAGGTCAATGTTTAGATCATAGTGGATCAAGTCTATTTTCAGACCTTTATAAGAAGGATAGTGATAAATGTATAGCACTCCTAAGCATGTGTCATGCAGGTGTTCCATAGGCAAACTACATTATTTGAGGTAAAGAAACCTTATGACTAGATGAATCACTAGTACGATCAATGTTGCAAGGTAAGCTTGACTAAGCACATATGTGATTATAGTGAATTTAAGGTGGAGAAGTACTTATATTAGCATGTTATTGTAGCTTGCACATCAACAACATTGGAACCATTTAATCTTATGGATCCTATTTTTCACTGAGACACCATACATAATGTTTATAGCAATATGTTCTGACCAATTGAAAAATGGTGTTGATGGCATCCTTAACTCTTCTTCAACTAAGGCATGCCTCCATTGTGTATCCTTCCCTCTAATCTTTGCCTCCTCTTTTAAAATTTGAAGCTACCTCACAAATGTTCCAATTTTAGTTGAAAACAAGTAGGTTGTGTCAAAACTACCTATTTACATGCCTTGCTCATGTTGCCTTCTAGTAATTCACTTAATGTAAGGCTTCTACACACAACTATGTAAATTTACATAGCTAGCCCTAAGTTTGCTCAAAATGTTCTCTTTCACATGCTCGTGTTCACTAACATAGCTAGCTCATGTTTCTAGTTAAATATGCTTGATTTCTTACTAATTTACTCTTGCTTTTCCACTTTCAACTACTCTTGATTAAATCAAACATAAGATACATAAAAATAAAAAAAAATGGACTTAATTACTCAATTTAATCTTAAGAAAAGTATGCATATTTTTCACTCATTGGTCAACATCCCACCAATGATCTCTAAGTATGCATATTTTACACTCATCAATTAACATCCCACCAACGATCTCCAAGTATTTCACAATTTTCTTTAGCCATGTAATCTCATGCATTGTTACAAGGCATGCAATAAACTCTGCTTCTTTAGTAAATAACAGTATGTATGTTTGCTTCTTGCTGTTCCAAGATATAACATCACTATTCAATAAGACAGCATATTCAGAAGCTACTTTTGTGCATTTGGATCTCTTATATAATACAGGGCCTAATTTATAATGCCTTATAAGTATTTTAGTATTCTCTTAATAGCATTTTGATTCTATTGACTGAAACTTTACAATTGTCAGTACATAAGTCAATCGCTCATTAACGTTCGACTTTATACATATCATTACATACAATATCCAATAAAGTTAGAGTAAGGAATTTTTTACATAATTTTTCAATGTGGATTCACTTTGAGGACATATCACATAATTTATAATATCGTCTTTTATTACAAAAATATTGGTGGATTTACAATCTTTCATGCTAAATTGATCAAGGACTTTCTAATTATAATTCTCTTGTAAAAGAGCAATTAACTTCTTCAAGTAATTTTATTGGATCTTAAATCCAAGGATATACTGTGTTTCACTCATATCTTTCATATCAAAATTCAAGGATAACTATTCTTTAATAACCACTAAAGAATCTTAAATTTTCATAGATAATGGTATATTATCCACATAAAAGATAATATTGCAAATTTCTCTCCAACCATTTAATGCAAATATAGTGTTTTTCATTAATCATTTAAAATTCATACAATATTATTATTCAATGAAATCTTAAATATCATTGTCTAAATGATCATTTTAGTTTCTAAATGGATCTTTAGAGCCTTTAAACCTTTTTGTTCCATTCATTTTCTATGGAATCTAATGGTTGCTCCATATACTTTCTTTATCTAGTTCTTCATTTGGGAATGCACATATATTTGATATGGTTCCAAGTCTAAACTTGCTTCTATATTTAGGACTAGTGTAATTGAATTGAATCATATAGTAGATGGAAAGGTATTTTTCATAATATATACTTTCTTATTGTGTATATTCCTTGGAAACTAGGCATATCTTTTATCTCTCAATTAATCTTGACGTTTTTCTTTTTATTTTAAGAATCATTTGTTCTTGATTACCTTTTAATCAAGTGGATGGTTAATTAAGTCCTAGACATAGTTTATCTTGATTGGCTCTATCTCTTATTTCATTGCTCTCATCGAATCTTCCTTAGTAGGGCATGACAAAGCCCCTCATCCAATCTTCTTATTCCATTGCACCAAGCTTCCACTTGGATCGATGGGTTGAAAGTACAATTATTTGTCCTCGTTAACTTAATCTTGTATCTCATATAGAGATGTATAGCTATTAATCTCTTTTTTACTTAAAAATTCATTCCTTAAGCGTAGTTTTTTCTTACCTCAATTTTAGTTATATTTCCACTTTCACTTTCATAAATGAAAATATATCTATTTGATTATTCTAAATATTTTGTAAAGATACATTTCTTACTCTTTGAGCCTAATTCCCAAGTTTGTAGTAATGATCATAGACATAGATAGCCAACCTATGGTCTTTAGACGCTTAAACTAGCTTATAATTTGTCCACAAATCATAGAATGTAGAAATAATTGACTTAGAGGTCACTAGATTGAGTTTCAAAACATCAATTTGTAACTTATCACCCCCATAAGAAGTGGGTAAATTTGCTTGAGCCATCATTAACCTTAACCATTTTGAATAAGGTATTTATTCTCTCTCTTAGCATTTATATTTGTTTTTGTTAAGAAATTGTCAATTGTTTCATGATTCCTTTCTCTTCACAAAGCTCACTAAATTAATCTATTAAATATTTGTATCCTTGGTCATAACTCAAAGTTTTAATTTTCTTGTCTATTTGATTCTTAAATATTAATATAATATCTAAAGTACTCAAATGTTTTTGACTTATGGAAGAATAAATGGATTTGATCATATTGTTGTTATGAAAATTCTGCTAGCGTATGAATCACACAAGTAGTAATAGAAATAAGTCATAACAGGCAAGTTAGATCAATTATCAATTTCAAAAATTAATTCCTATTATCTAGAAAATTAGCTAAAATTAAATTAAATAAACTAAAATATAAAGGACAAGTAAATTACACAAATAAGAAAAAAACTAACTGTCTAATGGAAAAAAGGCTCTAGGATTTGAATTCTAATGTTTCTTCCTATGAATGAACCTAACAAATTGATGTAATTCATTTTTATGCTAATTAATGCCTGATTCCCTAAATTATGAAAAATTTCCTTTTGAGATAAATTATTATATTTGCGTTAAGCCTATATTTACTTTCGTAATTGTGTATTTTAACATAAACACATTGAGCTTTTTGGGCTTTAGTGTATCCTTGCATGTAGTGGTTTGGCATGCATGCAAGTTTAAGTTTATTTTTTAGATGATCTCCTGTAGTAATTTACATTTTAGTCATTCTCACTATAGATATAATTTTTACAATAAATGGCAAACAAATCATCAAAGAAATTAAAAGATGAATAATAAATTAATTCGATCAAAATTCACTATATGCGTATCATTAGAATTCAAACATAATTAGAAGTCATATTCATCCAAATCCTAGATCTAATTAAGGGGTTTAATTACTCATAATGAAAAATAAAATTCTAAGATAAAAATTGAATGAATTCACAACAAATAGAAAAAAAAAGAGTAGATGAAAAAAATGATAGTTGTATTCTTTAGTAGGAATCCAAATCTCAATGTCATGGTCATTCTAAAAGCTTTCTCTTTTTGCTTGTAGCATGCCTCCTTTGGTCCCTTTTGTTTCCTTTTCTATATTTTCTTACTAGGATTTCCTAATTTTTTTGATAGTTTATGATATGCAAGAACTTTCCCTTTTTGTTTTCTTTATAATTTTAGGAAGCTTTTTTCCTTTCCTTACAAATAATTTTTTATTATGATTTCTTTCTCTCCAAGTTAGGTTAGCCCTTATACGAAAGACAAATTAGATCTCCAATTAGGTATATAGGCTTAAGTTTAAACTTTCTTGTATTATTCTTCTCTCATTAGCATTCATCACATTCTTACTAAAAAAATATATAAAATTAGTATAATAAACCTCATAAACTTGATTAGTGACTAAGGTAAAAGTTTAATTAATATATAAGAAATATATCACATCAATTGTGAATAATTATCTTGCCCTTACTCTTTTTAAACCATATATATTAGAATGAATTAATTTGTCATGGACTTTCAGTTCTAGTTTCTATTCTAAATAGTTTCCTAGTTGCTTTACCTATTAGGTAATGCTCATATAAAGACATTTCTAAATCAAAGATTAATCCTAGTATTCGTTCTTTTGCTAGTTTGCTCATTCTCTCTTTACCTATAAGACCTAGCTTGTCATATCAATCATTGATATCCAAAATTATATTAGAAACAGAGTATTAAGTAAAGCATCAATAAAGGATGAGGGTTCATTCTCCATGCAAAATGGGATGTACTCAAAGTTTATCCCATTAAAATTGATATTAGAATTCCCATTGAAATTCTCAAGTTTAAACCTCTCTCCCTAGTGCCCATGCAGATACTATGACTTTAGTTTTGATGGGTGTTTCACATCCATCAATCTTGCAAGCTTTTTTTGCACTCCCTTAGGAGCAACAAAGGAATAGGTGGGTGTAATCTCAAAGTTTCTTTAATAATTGATTTTAAGGAACTAAGTTTTTCCATATTAGAATTATGGATTGCTTTCTTTCCTTTAAAAGCTTTTTCAATCTTAACTTTTGCTTTATCTACCACTTTCAGGTTTCTCATCATTTCAGACACAGCGCACTCTAATATTGATGTTGATGTATAGTTTCCATTGGTGAATATGTCCTATATATATTGAAAAATAATTTCATAAAAATATTCATCATATATTAATCATAAAATGATTATTAGCATTATCAAATGGGTTGGCTCAACTCGTGATAGACCTAGGGCAAGTCAATCTATTTATTAAATAGGTTAAAATATTAAACAATTTCAAACTCGCTTATGGTAGATTCATAGTTATATTTGTTGGTTTATGAACTTCTGATAAACTAGTGATGAACATATATTTCTATCTATTTTATTCTCCTAAACATAGGCATTTTAATAATAAAATATGGCTTTAAGACTTTAATTAGATAAGATTTTGTTTTAGAAGCCATTTCTATATTTTAGGAATTTATTTGCAAAATCTTGGATTTTAATGCATAAATCTTTTTAAATGAATTTTGTGAATATTTCTATTTCATTCTTTCCATTTTATTGTGCAGAATTTTTGATGAGCTAGCTTGAATGAACATTTGATTTAAAGAAAAAATAAAGGCTTCATGTGTACAGTTTGGAGGAAATAAAAGTGGAGTGGTGTGGAGATGGGTAAGAGGCAGCTTTACGTGGAGGGAAACAGAGAAAAAGCCACAAGTTGAGAAGGATTATCATGTGGTACAGCAGCACGTAAAGACAAAGAAGCTGCATGGGACGTGAAAAACAAAGTGAATGAGCAGCGTATGAGTAGCACGAGCTATGAAAGAAGCTACACATGCATGCAGAAATGGAGAAAACAAATGAAGAACACAAGAAGCATGTGAAGAAAAAGGAGAAGAGCCTATGGAAAGAAGCAGCAACAATGAACAGAAATAGCTACAGAAGAAGCTTGAGTAAGGAGCAGAATGTGGGCTAGACTTAAGAAAAGAAGCAACGTGATTTTCGAGCTAAAAAAAGGTAAAGCCACGTTCTAGATTCGGGCAAAACAAGAAGCTCACAAGGAAGAGAGGAAGAAGCTTGTAAGCAACGAGCAAAACAGAGCATGCAAATAAATGAAGGAAGCTCGAGCTTGCATGGAAAGAAAAGAGGAAAAGCAACACGTATTCAATGGTGCATGAAGCAAGAAGAAGAAGGTTTGAAGATGCTGCACACTTGAGCTTGAAAAGAAGAACATTTTGATGAGAGTTTCACATGGAAATAAATGAACAACAACTGGCAGAACGAGTGAAGGAAGCTTCTTCATTCATTCGGGCTGGATATCACGAGGAGAGGAGGACTGCTTCATTTCTTTTTCTCCTCTGGCCTTCGTACAGTAAAGAGACACACTCGAATGCAGAACAGAGCACTCGAATGAATGTGCATGTGAACAGTACCACAATGAAGAAATGCTGAAGTTAATATAGAAGAAAACTCATGGAAAGAGAAGCAAGACGCTGGGTGCTGGGCTGGATGAAGAAGCTTGCATGAGCTACAGTTTCAACGTGAAAAGCTGAGAAATGAAGAAGCTATGTCTTTAGCGCGAGCTGAGCGAGCTGAACAAGCTGAACGAGCAGAATGAACGCAGAAGAAGTGATGCTGAAAAGGATGTATGAGCTGAGAGCCAACATGAGAAAAACGATGTAGAGCTTGGGCTGGAATTTATGTGGAATATAATTAAATAAAATGAAGTGGGGCCCACATTCATATACACAAGAAGGAAGAATGAAATCGTGGAGAGAGCTGAAGAGAGCACGTGAAAAATAAGAAGAACAGAAGGTGCAGCTCGTGTTGAGATAAGAAGAATTCAGCTCCATGTGTAAAACATATGAAAAGAAGAGGCTCTAGCACGTGACTTTTAATAAGGAAGGGAGCATACTTCATTCACATATCTACAAGTCATTCACGCCTCCATATATTCGGATATCCTAGTCCATTCACAATTCATTCATACCCTCATCCATTCGCACAGTCCAGCACATTCACGCCTCCATGATTTCGGAAACCCCTTGCCTATTTATTGAGACACCACCCCATCATCCATCACACCCTCTTAATCCATTCCATCCATTCATTCACCAATCCATCCTTCGTCCTCCATTCCCACTCCATTCCCATTCCTTCCATCCATCCACCATTCAATGAAGCTCTAATCCATCTTGAGGCTAGTTAGGAGGAAGCCTTGGAGAAGCTTGAATCCATGGAGAAAATTCAGAATTTTGGCTAAGACTTTTCTATTTTCCTACATTTTTTTCTCTTTCATATATCATCTTGGTTAAGTTATATTTGATAAGGAATTTGTGTAATTGTAATTAGTGGCTGGTTAGACACTAATTAGGGAACCTTTTTGTTGATTAATTGATCTGATTAATTTCAATATTATCTGAATTTTCATGTGTGCTTCGAAGGTGTTCGATAAAATACATGAGTGAGATTATTTGTTTGAATGTTTAATTTGAGGATTCCTTAATGTTTAGTTAGTTAATTAAATATTTAGGATGATTCAGAGGCTAATCAATTAGTTAATTAATCAAATTCAGTGTTCAAAATCTTAAAGACAAGATTTAACAGTTTAATGCGGGATTGAGGTCTCAATTCAACGTTAGATTGTTAATCTCTTGAATCTTGAGTGGTTGCCCAAGATAATTTGTTATGAACACAATTAGGGACTCTTAGGCCAGAATTAATCATAATTGGATTAGGATAAGGATAGTGGATACCAAGGGACGAATCTAAAGCTAGTCATAAGCCCATTTTTCACCCATAATTCACCCAATTAGGTAGAATTTAGGAATTTTAATTCAATTTAGTTTTAGGTTAGTTTAATTCAATCAAAACCCCCTTTAGTTTAGAAATTTTAGAGTCTTTTAATATTTGAAAAATTCAATTAAATATTGAACTCCAATTCCAAGGGAGATGACCTAGGTTGTGCCACTAACTGCATATTTTATTAACTTAGTTTTATTTTAAGAGTTGCACGACGAGCCACTCAACTAGCTATAAATGTAGCTAGCTTATATATTGACCCATTTTTAGTTATATATATTAAAATTTTTTTCATAAAAAAAAGTGGATTAAACATTGATACAAATTTCTTAAGAAAAGTATAAACACAATAATGTACATATGAATTTACCAAAGTAATAGCATAAAATATAAAAATGAAAGTTAAATTTTTAAGTTAAATGAACCAGAAATAGGCTTACTAACAAACAAGCCTATTTATCACTAGTTTAACTATATTTTTTAATATTTTTATCAATTTTCCATTATTTCACAAGTAGGCCTGTGCTCATTTGCACTTGCCTATTCAACTCTTTAATTTAAATGGGTTTAAATTTAGATTCTCAAATCTACACCCAACAAATAAGTTAAATAAGCTGGCTCACAAATTAAGTTCCTTCTTGAAAGTACTAATGATAATTAGATTCATTAATTATGTACGGTCACATGTCATTAATGTGTTATGATAGTGCCTATAATTTCTTATTGTCTAGCATAACATTACGATTTCATGTGACATGTCTAATATCAAGTAAAAATTTAATAGAAGATAAACTTCACAGTAAGCCAACATAGTTAAGTATTAACCCCAATAATAGCTTTGATGTTGCTAGGTGTAATTAGGATCTTAATGTTAGGAATTTAAGTGGCAGAGGCTTTAAAAGACAAGAACTTGGAGGACCTCTTTAAAAGAAATGTTTTACTGCTCACACTCAAAGTGTAATATACATTAACTGGCACTTTTACTTTTTCACTCACTGTACATCATGTCACCCTTACACACTCTTTTTCACTTTCCACCTTACATCTCCCTCCTACACACTGCCACACATTCTCACTTTTCACTCATACATTTGATTACACTTTTCTGAATGCTTGTTACTCACTTTGCTGCTCCACACCATAAGCATTCCTAAGCTCTTTTATTTATAAAAGAGCTTCCACTAACTTGTAAAGTTGGTTTTTTTTCTAGACCAAGAAATCTAAAGAGAAAGAGAAAGAGAAAGAGAATCGAGAGAGAGAGAGAGAGAGAGAGAGAGAGAGAGAATTCTAGAGAGAGTTAATAGGTATTAACACTCCCCCTCAATGATTACTCTTTTAATTTCTTTATTAACCCAAGTTTCTTCTTAAATTTTTCTAACTTTGCTCCTCTAAGTAGCCTAGTAAATATATATACTATTTGATCTTCAATCTTAACTATTTCCATCTCTATCTCTCCTCGAAACACCTTTTCATGGATGTAATAGTAATATACATCCACATGCTTGGTATGAGCATGGAATATCAGATTTTCAACAAGATGGATAGCTGACTAATTATCATAATGTAGCTTTACTAGATAATCTAATTCTTAATGCAAATCCTCCATCAATTGCATCAATCAACTAATTTCTTATGTTGCTGATGATGCTACTTTGCACTTCGTTTTAGTACTAGATAGTGATACCATTGGTTATTTATTGCTACTATAAGAGAAAGCTCTAAATCCAAGACTAGAAATGCATTCTATGGTTAACTGCCTTGTGTCATAGCCTCTAGTATAATGGGCATCACAAAATCCTTTGGCTTTGCACATGGCTTCTTTCTTATGTAGGACACCATAGTTAATGGTACCTTCAATATATCTTAGAATTCGCTACATTGTCTTTAGACATGGCTTCTTTAACTACTACATAGATCAACTAGTCAATTTGACCGCATAAGATAGTCAATGTGAGGTAGATAAGACTATATACCAATTGCCTATACATAGTTATATCCTTCAATTCCTTGCCTTCGTGAAAGCATGTTCTTGTATTTAGCTCTAGAGAAGTTGAGATAAGCTTGCATTCAAGCATACCAAACTTCTGTAGTAGGTCTCTTGTATATTTATGTTGGTATAAAAATAATCCTGCATTGGTATTCTCCATTTTAAGACCCAAGAAATGCCTCTAACTCACTGAGCTCCTTCATTTAGAAGCATAGGGATAAATTAGCTTTCATCTAGCTAAACTCCCTTTTACTATCTCTACTGATGATAAGATCATCCATATATAGTAACACAATTATGAGCTTTCCATCTTGAGTTGTCACATGTAAATTTGAGTTTATTGGAACCACTATGTAATCACTTTGCATTAAGATCTTTGCTATCTTATCATATCAAGCCTATAGTGCTTTATTTAACCTATAAAAGGTGTTTTTCCATTTGCACACGTGGTCTGGATGAGCCTTACTTTTGAATCTCTACAATTGCTCCATATATATGTCTCTAATTAAGTCTCTATCTAAGAATGCATTCTTCACCTCTATTTGCCAAAGCTTCTATAAGTTGTTTGTAGCAAGTGCTAATAGAACTCTTATTATGGTAATCTTTGCTATTAGGCTAAAGTTGGATTATAGTTAAGCCCATACTTCAAAGAGAACTCGCATGCAACCAACCTTACTTTATACCTTTCACCAAATCATCCGGCCTTGTCTTTGCCTTATAAAACCTATTTCATAATATAGGTTTTATGTCCCTTGATTTGGGTGCCAAATCCTATGTTTTATTTTATTTTAAGGCACGAATTTCTTTTTTCATACCCACCCTCCATTCATTGTGCTTAGAAGCCTCTTTATGTGTGCTTGCCTCTTTTATATCTTCAATTAATATTGCATTAGCATACTTGAGATTTTGTCTATGTACCTTCATAGACCTTCCAAGTAGTAGTGCCAAATCTTTTTCTTTTGCCTTTTCTTCATCTTTTGTATGTTAAGTTAGCCTTTCCCTTTCTAAAGATGTTCAACATACTCCCACATATTATAAGCTTTTAACTTTAGACTTAGAACTTATCGAAGAATTTCTATCTTACGCTATAAGCTACAATCTCTTAGGTTTATGCTGTTCTTGTGATTTTTCTTGCAACTTATCTTTAGTCTCCTAAGATTTTGGTAAAAGAATTACATGCGGTAACCACCATGATGTTACTTTATCAAACACTATATTTTGAGAAATATCATAGCGTTTTGTGGTAGGATCACAACACCTCCACCTTTTCCTTTTATTATCATAGCCTACGAATATGCATCGGATAGCCTTTTTCTTTAACTTTTTCTTTGGATGATTTAAAATGAGTACTTAGTGTATGCATCCAAATACTCAAAAATGGATTACCAAGGGTTTAGTCTTCTACAATTTTTCAAATGGTAAGGTGAATCCAAGCTTTACTTGTGGTAATCTATTGGTAACATGGGCTGCTTTCTTCATACATTCTGCCTAAAACATTGGCGATCTATTTTTGGCGAAAAGCATGCTTTTGCATGTTTATGCTAGATGCTGATTTTTCCTTTTGACAACTTCATTTGCTGTGGCATGTTGGGATATGTTTACTGTTGCCAAATATTACCTTGTCTCAGATAGTTATAGAATTTACGTAAAGTATATTCTCCCTCAATTATCAATTTGTAGGCATTGCACTTTTTTTCCAATCTCATTTTCCATTTTTTCTTTAAATTCTTTAAATTTTTCTAAGGCTTTGATCTTTCTTTCATGAAGTAAACCTAGACGTACTTAGAAAAATTATCTATGAAAATGATCATATAGCAATATCCACTTATCAATACTTACTTTATCAACCTGACTACATCTAAGTGGACTAGTTGAATAGGCACCTTAGATTAAAACATCGAGTCATTATAAGAGAGTCGATGTGCCTTACCATATTAACAACTAGTGCACACAATGTTATTCTGAACATCCAATTGAAGTAGATATTTCAATAGTGACTTGAATTTCCCACAGTTCACACATCCCAACCAAGCATGCCATAGATTAGTGGTCTCATTCTTGCTTGTCTTGTCTACATACATTTCTTTTACTAACATTATGTATATCGACTCGAATCATAGGCCTTCCATGATTAGTAGACATAGGCTTCAAATTTAGTAGACCTTGATGTCATTTGGCTTGAACAATATGTAATTTTCTAAAGTGGCTAGTTTAGGCACAAATAATAAATTCTTTTTATTGCAAGGATATGATATATGTTATGTATTTATACTTGATGGGGACAATACTATGGAATGATCATCGTCTCACTAACGTGTGTAATTGGTAGCTTTGAATTGTTAGCAATCACCACAACTTGCTTGCCTTTATATTTTGTCATGCTTGACAATTTCTTCTAATCTTTAGTTATATGATTAGAGTAACCTAAATTGATGATCCAATCATTATTATAATTTAGTGATTTGTCACTTACAAAGGTAATTGTAGTCTCTTTAGTTTTATAATGCATGAAGTTGTTATCTCTTTTTCTTTTGATGAATTCTTTGCTAACCTTTCTTCTTTTATTGTAAGTGATACATGAAAGTTCCACTCTTCTTCATTGTCATTTTTATGGCTGGAGGTAGCAGTATTTCCTTCTCCTTCCTTGAACTTACAGTCTCGAGCATAATGTCTTTCTTTCCTTCAATTATAGCATTGGTTATTTTTCTAACAATATTTTTTCTTTTCATCAAACTTGTCTTCATCTTAGTGATCTCCCCCTTGCTGAGTACTTCCTTCCTCTTGTCTCCATTGCCAATTATTTGGCTTTTTAGATTTATTCCCTTTTAGTTGAAATTTCATAGAAATAGGGCTTTTACTATGAGTCTCCCTTCTTAGTATAGAGAAATTTCTCGTCATCCTTGATGGAGACACCTACCATTTATTTATCCAACTCTTCTTAGTTGGCTAATATGTTTTCCAACTAGACAAGAGTTGTTTATGTGGCTTATCTATTAATTACTATGATAAGCCTATTATATTTTGGCCTTAAGCCATGAATTAGGATTTGCTAAATCTTTTTTTTTTGAGATTTTATTCTTAGGATCTAATTTTAAGATCTCATTATAAATAACTTTAACTTTATTAAAATGTTTGCTTACTAGCATAGTCTAATGTAAGACTGGCATTAGCTTGTTCTCTAATTGTTGGAGCTTCACATTACTCATCCTCATGAAGAGTGTCTTCCTTTGACATTTTTTCATATTGAATATGTTGAAAAAGATCATCCTCCACTATCACAAACAACACATACATTGCCTTGCTTGTCTTTCCCTTTTACTTACTCAAGTCTTCAAGGTTTGTTCATTGTGTAGTATTACTACTTCCAACAATATCCTATAAATCTTGCCCGACCAGTAAAACTAGATCTAAGTTAACCATATTTTATAATTATTATGATTTAATTTCTGAATACTTGTCATCAACAAAGCAATTTCCACTATAGTGACTTGTTGATGCTCAGCACCTAATCACATAAGCCTAATCCTTGACTAAATGATTTCATAGTCTTGGATTGCACGTTAGCGGCACCTTGAACAATCTTGGCTATAATGATCTAACGATGAAAAACTTGTGCTATATCTACCAATCTCGAACCACCTACTATAGTAGCACCTATTGAAAATTTAAGTGGCAAAGGTTTTAAAAGATAAGAATTTAGAGGACCTTTTTGAAAGAAATGTTTTATTGCTCATACTTAAAGTACAATATACATTAACTCAAAATTCAGCTTTTTCACTCATTGTACATCACATCGCTCTCATGAACTCATTTTCACTTTTCACCTCACGTCACTCTCACTTTTCACTCACACTTGATTACACTTTCTTGAATGCTTGTGACTCACTTTATTGCTCTACATCACAAGCACTCCCAAGCTTCATTATTTATAAAGGAGCTTCCATTGACTTGTACAGTTAGTTCTCAATTGTTTCTTCATGTCTAGAATTTTATGGACAAAGAAATCTAGAAAGAAAGGGAATGGGGGAGAGAGAGAGAATTGATAGGTATAAACACTCAAGGCTTCCATTTTGTTAGATTTGTAGAAGAACCTCAATAAGTCTTTCTTCCCCATAGCCGTCCTTACCTCCTCTAATATGCTTCTCTTGATTCTCCTTGATAATATCCTCTAAAATCTTGTCAACCTTCTTATAAATCTTCACCAACTTTATAACATTCGAGTTTTTGTAGAAGTAAGGACTCAAGGTTTTAGAAATTTTTTTAAGTCTCCTCATTATAGCTAGGATACCTATTTACTATAGCAAATGGATGCTCGTTCACATTCGCTATAACAAGTTCGTGGTTTATACAAAATCCAAGAAATTTTTAGCAATAGCATAAACTGTGGCGAGAACAATTGGGAAGCTCTCGTAATAGCAAGGGGTGTTTCTTACTATGGCGAAACTTGATTAAGAAAATACCAAGAAGGGATTTTAAATGAAAATTTTAAGTTTTTCGAGATTCTCAGAGGCCCTAAAAACTATAGAAACCCTATAATAGTTTAAAGTCCTTTGATGAGCGATTTCAATAAAGGATTGACTCGAACTTTGACTGAATAGTTCGAGAAGGTTTCAAATCCAAATTGAGTGGTTTCACAGCTATTTTATAAGTTAGAGAACTTAGATTTCATAATGAAAAAGATAGTTTTCGAAAAAAGAGTTTAAATGAGTCAAATGAGACAAAACCAATAAATAAGGACTAAAGTGAAAATGAAAAGCGGCAAAAAGTGGAACCTTATATTCTTAAAACGTCCAGAATTTGCTCTTCCTTCTAACTGACCTTGTTTTGCCTAAACAAAGAGAGAGAGACCAGAGAGAGAGATGCACCAAAGGAGGTGAAGAAGAGGAAGAAAGACAAGGCAAAAAGGTAAGGCAAATGAGGAATTTTCATAGTTCTTCCTTCTTTAATGTTATTCTCCTCTTTCCCACCTTTCTCCCTATGGTTTTGTTATGTGATATGGTGCTGTTTTGGGTCTGATTCAGAGGGAGGAAGATAGGATTTGAAGAAAAAGAGCAAATTAATAGGAAGAGCTCTTGAATTAAGCTAGAATCAAGGTATGTCTCATGGTTATTCAAATTTCCTTCCCTTACTCCTTCCATGGGTGAGTTCGGCTAAGTGGAGAATAGTCAAAAGGGAGATAAGTTTGACCAATAACAAGTATTGAACTTAAGATTTAAGGAGTGAGAAACAAAATTATGCAATGAAACTTAAAGGAAAACCATGGAAATTCAAGTTAGGAAGTCATGAATGTATTGCAAAATCTTACTTTCTCCAAGAGTTTCCTAGCTTATGAGAGTGTAAATGAGCTCCTAAGACCTTTAAGGATCCTCCCAAGTGCTTCTTCCATCAAGGCAATAAAAAAACTCCATAGGAGCTCAAGTGTGTGTGTGTGCCTCAGCCAATAAGGTCTCACATACCTAGGGAGAATTTTAATTTATTCTAAGGCTATAATGAGGCTAGATATGATGGAAGAATAAGAGAAAAGGCCTTAGAAACAATTTAGAAGCCATAAATAGAGAGTTGGAGCTATGGGTTCCATAATATGACTCAAAAAAGTAACATATATCTAGGCTCTTGTGAATGATGGTGTGATAGCTTTAAAAAGTCTAAATAGAGTCAAGAGGCCTAGATAGAGAGAGAAAATGGGTTCAAGACTAAGAATTTTCATAATTGCTTCTTTAGGTCTTGAATGGAACCATAATTGAATCATAAGAGGGAGTAGACATCTTTAATGTGTAAATGGTGTTAGAATTTGTTTCAAAAATGTAATTGGATCTTAATTGATATGTCTAGGCTAAGGGAATCATCTTCCACCTACTTCCAAGTGTGCGGCCTTAGGAGAGGGAGAAAATCCAAGAGATAAGGTTGCATTCCTTGCTTCAAGGTAGCTTTCTAACCTTTCTTATATGCATTTCTTGATTTGTTATTTATCTTGGTTTGCTTGTATGTGTGTTTGAATTACATGAATGGACTATAGCCATTGATGTAGAGTCTTAGTACCTTGACATGCTTCTTTGAACTCGTTTGAAAGTATGATGGTTTGAATGAGTTTAATAAAGCCAAAAGTGCTTGAGAAGGGCGAGGAGAAGTTAAAAGTCCCTAAAAGAGGGTAAGACAAATCCAAAAGTCTCAAGAAAGAGTAAGGCTAAGTCAAAAGTTCCTAAATGTGGACGAGACAAATCCAAAAGTCCCAAGAACTTGGGTGAGGCTAAGCCAACAACCCATAGAACCTATGTTGAGTTGTATGAGTTAAATTGATATGAGAAAAGTGGCTATGCATGATTTTCAAAGTGATTGAGGCATGCTTGCATTCTTTGGCTTGTAATTATATCATGTATGTATGTTTGAAAGAGTTAAGAACTATTGAGATTCTTAGTATCTCACTCTCCCATCTCCAATATCTAACCATATCTAGGTGAGCTAAGTGGGTTAAGAAGTGTGAGCCAAGTAACAAGCTTTTGACATAGGTATCGCAAATTGGACCTTTTATGTGTATCTTAATGTCAAACTTTGTAATTTTAAAATGTATTTATGATGTAAGTACTTGAGCAAGTCCAATTACATGTAAATGTAATGTATGTATCATTTTGGAAATCATATTCATGAACATTGATATGCATTAATGGATATGTGAAACCTTGTGTATATGAACAAGTGGGATAATGGTTTTGTGATGTATGAATATTTGGACTCTTGGACAAGTTTAGTAGGTTGTATTTTAGCTTTCTCACATGCTCAAGAGGTCATGACTAGGGTAGGAAAGCGTTTGGTTTCATTTTGACCCCTTTTGGTGCTTAAAAAGCTCATTTTGGAAATGGTGGAATTCTCCCATGAAATTTGGCATGAATCTAAGTCTCATCTAGAAATTTTTGTAGATCTAAGAATCGTATTATTTGGAGCTCTAGAGAATAAATTATGAATTTCTAAAGTTGAGAAAATTTTTTAGATTTGGCATATATACTATTCATATGGTCAATTTCTTCTCTTCTATCATTCGTGGGCCAAATGAAGTTCAATTGCCTTGAAATTTTACAAGCATAAAGTAGACATTCTAAGCTTTCCATAACCATAAAGACACTCCATTTGGATTTATATTGAGGAAGCTATGCATTTCTGAAATTAGGACTTACTATTAGTAATGCAGCAGGACCCTAAGTATTATTCCATTAATTTTTATTAGCTTAATGTCATTTTTTGGGTCTAGAATTATTTTTCGCCTAAAGTAGACATATGTAGCTTTCCAGATCAATATAGTTTGACCAATTTGGATTTTTTTGGAATTAGTTATGAATTTTTGAAATTCATATCAGTAAATTGTATCAGAGTGCCTGAGTAGCTGGACCTATGATGCTTTTCTATCATCAATCATGGTCCAAAAGATGTTTTTATGGCCTAGAATTATTTTTAACATATAGTTAACATTCAGGGATTTCCAGAAAGTTATGGTTTGTTAGATTTTAATTTTTCTAGATTTAATTATGAATTTTCAAAGTCTATCTTAAAAAATCAGAATCTGGACTCAAAATTGAACTCCTATTTTTTTTATATGTGGCTTCCAAATCTAAAATTAGTGTGATGTTTATAAGTGTATGACTTGTATATATGGATTATGAGTAGAGGATGATGTTCTGAAATTCATGGGGTCTAGGGACCATAAAAGAAAAATTTTAAAGCCCTACGCAATGTATTTATTTACATTATTTTTACTTAATGCAACATGTATAAAAGCCCACAAGTGGAAAAGTAAAGTTAGAAGTATTATGGTGTTACAAACTTTGCTTCCACTATAGTTATAAGATGAGTAGGTTTTATTGAAAGAAACAAATCAGCAAAACCAAAACCCACTTAATTCTGTTAATGCTGTATTAAGCAATTGCAAACTCTTCATCTTTAGATTTATTGCCAAATGCTATCCTTGTAATAATTACATTACTAGTCAAAGTATAAATCTTGCTCGTGAGATTGAAATCTGAACCCACTTATGATTGAACTAATTTTATGAGCTTAGATACCACATGCAATAAGAAAGGTAAACAATGAAGAGAAATTACAATTTATTCTTAAAATTAAATATCAATAAAATAATAAATATTTCATCCTACTTTCTTGAATAGTTAAATAGAAATTATAATATTATTAAGGATCCAGTTGACAACATTATGGTCTTCTAAAAGCAACTATGTTGATTGGCTGAAAGGATAAATAAAAAAAAAAAGCAGCAAGATGGTGTGAAAAAGTTGTTAGTATAAGGGGTTAAAAATAATGTTTGCTAAAAATCTTATAATAAAATATAATTTAAAAAAAATTAATGGATAGTGTGTGGTAACAATTTGCAAAACTTGTTGTGAATGTGTAAAATGGCAAAAATAAGTGTGTTAGAAATTTTCTTTTATGTCATTATATCAAAAATCTTGAGAACTTATCAAATTATTAAAATAACATAAACTAATCGAAGGTTAAATTGAAAAACTTATATAGGTATAAAAGTTAATAACTCATCTTGTTTGAATTATAAAGGGAAATTAGATTGGAAGAATATATTTTCATAATAAGAATAATATATATATATATGAGATTTGTGTATTTGTTAAAAGATAGAAAAAGTTTATAATAAGAATATATTTGAAATTTAATTAAAATAAAAAAAAACTTTTAAATATTTTAAACTAACGACAAACACTGTAGCTAATAAAAAGCATAAGAAGAAGCATCATTAATAATTTAACCAAACATTAAATTTGTAGCTTTTCTATCGAAAAACACTGAAAACAAATGTTACAATAATCTCAAATAAGCCCTAAAATATGGACAAGGAGTTGATAAAGTTCTTTAGTTTGTAACCATGATCTCATAAAAAAAAAAACAAACGTAAGATGTAAAAGATATTTTCTCAAAGACATATTTTCTATTCATATTTTAATAGAAAAAATTAACAACATACATATAAATTGTATCCAAGTTTTATCGATAAAACAATAGGAAATCCTAATAATAACATCTCTTAAGGTTCAAACACATTTGTTAGTAACTATTAACTAATCTTGACATTACTAGAAAGTGCTCAATTTTTTATAGTAAATTTTAGTAGCAAATAGTTGAAAAATCATGCTTTTTGACAAAAATATAATTTTACGTGAGCTGTCATTAACTTCATTGTGGCAAATTTATTGCTATAAATTAATCTGTTGCAATACATTCTTTTTCTTTCTCCTCTGCATCTTCTGATTTTCTGTCACATCAATGTCAAATGAATAAATAAAAATTTTGTTATAAAAAAATTATTTAATATAGATATAATAGTAATAAAAAATTGATTTAAAAAAGTTAAAAAATAATGTTTATAATAATAATTATTAATTATTATAATAAATTTTGTTATTAAAAATTATTTAATATAAATCTAATATTGATAAAAATTGATAAAAAATTGAAAAGAAAACTAATGTTCATAATAGTCATTAATAAATATTTTAAAATGATTTAGTATAAAAGTAAAAAAATATTAGGGGGAATTGAAAAAAAAATTAAAAAAATACAATTTTCGACAACACTGTGTCAAAACATTTTTAAATAGAATGGTGGTCGACACCATTCTCTTGGAAAACGTTTTTCTCTAAAAAAATATTATAAAAAGTTTTAAAAATTAATAAATTAAAAAATATTTTTAAACTTAGTTTATAAAAAATATATTTTATTAATAAATAATAATATATTTTATTTTGTCTTGTTAAAAATTATATATTTATTTATTTATTATAATAATTAATAATCAAGTTTATATAAAAAATTTTAAAAATAGGATTGATTAGAATTAATAATAAGTTAAGGTATATTTAATTTGTTTTTATTATTATTTTCTAATTTTTGGCTTTTTTTTCCATCTTCTAGGTTGTAGTTATTCTCCATCATTTTTTGAGTATTAGTTCTTTTCCACTGGATTTTTTTGGGTTTTATTCTTTAGGATTATGTTTCTTTTTTGCATTTTTTAGTTCTTTTCCTTTCTTTTTTTTTTTTTTGTGTGCTAGGTTTTCGTTCTACCCCAAAATGTTTCAGTGTGGTATTGTCCATCAAATTTTATCAGATTATTTGATAAACAAACACAAATTCTAAATAGAAAACAAAAGTCAAATCAAATGAAAAAAATAAATAAATAATAGGAAAGGAATAAAAATAGATATAAAAATTTAACATAAAAGTTCATACCTAAAAAAAGCTCAAATAGTTACCTACAAAAAATAATAATAACTCAAAATATAACAAATAAAATAGAGAGAAAAAAAGAAAATTAAAACAAAACCAATAAGAATAGAAATGAATATAATAAATAAAAGAGCTGATAAACATTTTTAGGAAAAAAAATATACCAGCTGACAGAGGAACAACAAACAAAACCAAAGAATTAAACATTTTCAAAAGTGCAAAAGCTGTTGAAATTTATGTAGGAAGAAAGAAGAAAAAAAGTGATGAAGCAATAATTGACGTGAAAAAGAAAAGAATATAACATCATGCAGGAAAGTTAAAATTTATAGAGAAACATAAAAAAAAAATTGGCGAAATAGTCAAATTTGATTCATACTCAAAATCAACGTAATTTTTATTATTTTCATACCTACTAACATCAGTTTGTTTTTTGTTATCCAATATATTATAACTTTATATATATATAATATTAAATTAAGTTAATATATATATTATTAAATTTTGGTATGTGTAATACATTATGTATTATACGCTAATATGCATATATATTATATAAGTTGATAAATAATGAAATTTATTAACCAAATATATAATATATAATATTATAAAATTTTATGAAATAAAAATATTAAATTTAAATAAAATAGGAAAAAAATATCTCATATAATTTAATTATATACATTATATTATATAATATGCATCTTTATTATTTAAATGAGAAATATCTTATCTATAAAGAAAACTTGGCCCAACAACATTTTAATGTTATTATTGTGAAATATGTTGAATAATACTTCTAAATTTACTTAATTCTTGTCAAAGCTGTTCAATTTGTAATATTTGATTTTCAATTTGAGCATTATGGTTTGTTGAGCCAAAGTTATAAATTCATTCTTCATAATTTCTTATATATAAGAAGAGTGATGATATGTTGAATATTGAGTATTAATATATCCAGATATAAAATTTCCTAATATATTGTTAAGCATACTCTCAATACCATAAACTAAATCCTTTTTTTTTTTTTCCTTCGATAGCTTGTAGCGATAAATCTAAGTCTAAAACACTCTCCTCTTTGCTTTCATATAAATTTTTAAAACATGTATATTCATTATAAAAAGTAAATAGTAGAATGAAACAAAATTCTATGAATAAAATTATAATTACAAATATAAATTGAATATAAAATCACAATTATATAATAAGAAGGTCTCAGAATATGTTAGTGGTCTTTTTAATTCTTGTGCCTACAAAATAAAAATTAATCATAATAGATAACTATATCTTCAAAATAATAATTATAAATTTTTTGGCATATTCAAGGATTGAAATAGAACCCCCAGTATATAATGATGAAGTAAACTCAGAACTAAAGACTTTATTCTTTCTCGTCCATTCTCAAAATGATAAATATTATGAACTACTTCATTTCAGTACATCTCATCCCAAATGAATTCTCCAATCCCCTAGATTTTTTCCTATCTTACATGCATGACCAACTAGGTCTCTAAATTGATCAATTACTTTATTTTTCTAGTTCTTCCAATTTTTATTAGTGTCCTTTGGCCTCCATGCATAATATTTCTAAAAAAATTAAAGATTATAATTATTAAAAAAATAAAATACATGATATTATAATTATATAAAAATATAATTAACAAAATTTACCTTAAATTCAGCAAACCATAATTCTCTATATTCATAAGGAACATCTTTCCAATTATTACAAAGCTATTCATATTTACTTTTAAAAATAGTTATTATTTATGCTCGAACTTCATTATTATTTAGTTGAAATATACATAAATTAAATATTTATCAGTTAATTATATAAATAATTAAAAGTCATAATAAATTGAAATGATATAAAAAATTTCAATAATAACTCATTGCCATCAAGTTCAATAAATTATTTTTAAATAGAAGTTGAAACTTAAGATTCAAGCGTTGAATCTTGAGACTTTGAAAAAGTATGTTGAGATCATGATTGACTCTATTACTAGATGATTCTCATCAATATATTTAAATAAATTAATTTGTAAAAGACAAAAAATATATATGAATGCATTTTTTAAATAAGATAAACTACTTTTACTTCTTATGATTTGTATGTTGATGATGCTAATTGCCTTGTGCATTAGATGACAAAGTGAGGGTGTGAGAGAGATGAAAGAAATTTGTAAAAGATGCGAATTTAGTGTGGGTGAAAAGGGGTGGAAGATACACATATATATAATATCAAATATTAAAAGTATAAACATATCAATCTCTATACATTATTAATAATAAAATTATAAAAAAAATTAATGCAAACATAAAAATTCATGTATTATTGTTATTATTATTTTCATTATAAATATTTTGATAATACTTTTATATGTATTAATCTATTTTTTTTAAGGCTTGAATAGTTATTTTATTGTTTTAGAATTGTAATTTATATCAGCGTAACACATTATCAACATCTAGATGTAATGGCCCAATATTTGGATGTGTTCCAATCAGAGTAAATATAGCTATAACTTCGCTTACATATTTCTTTTTATAATCTAGTATTTTGCATATAAAACCAAATATTGGATTTTCTTCTATTTCTTGTGACATATTTCCAAGATCATAGATCATTCATATACCTTTTCTCCTTTGAGATGCTTGCATCTAAAGATTTATTTCTTCAAATAATTATTGTGATGATATTGATTCCATAAAAGAAATATTTGTGGTATTTGGATTTGTATATTTAAATTTGATATATTCATTTTAAACAAATATCATAAAACATGAATTAATATATATTATTAATAAAAAATATTAAATATATAATTGAATATAAATTTGCTCTTACAAATATGGTTTCTAATTTTTTGTTAATCCAGTTGCCATCTTTGTAATGGATACGATAGTGGAGCTTGGCTGGAGTTGAGCCTAATTGTTTTCTAAACTCCTCCCAATAATGGCTTGTTGGAGTAGTGCCTCCGAAATGAAGAGATGGGTTAAAACTAGAGCTAGATATTTTATTTTTCTTATTTCTTTCTTAAGATATAATGGTGCAACGAAATAAATAAATAAATGTATACACATATAAATAAAAACATAAATAATGATGTCAGCACATACATAAAATTCAAACTACACAATAAATTGCTAATCAATCTTAGTATCAATTTCTTTGAAGCTAATATATGTATTTGCTCTTTTCAATTCTTGCTCAAAGTTCCTATAAGGTGAGATAAATGTTAGGTCTAAACACAAATTTAACAACTTATGGTGACAAGTTTAAATCTTACTTGATATAAGACTTGGTTTTATTATAATTCAATAGGATATGAAGATAAGCAACATCGTTTCTTTATCATTTAGATAATAAGTTAAACACTTTCTAGGCGAATTTTCAACTTGAGTAAAAATTGATAAAGCTGGTTCACTTGACTTTGTTTCATCCATATAATCATTTTGACTAACTCTAGTTAGCACTAAAATTACATGTGATTGAAAGTAATAAGAATAAAAGTACGAGATCTCTTGTGAAAAATATACCTCACATATAGAACCTTCAACACGAGTTTTATTTTTAACTGTGTTTTAATCTATTCAAAAAACTTGTATAACTAAAAGAGTCAATAAGTAGTTAAACACAATAATAAATTAATACAAGGTAAACTAATTAGAAATGGTTAGAATACCATAGAAGTAGTAATTACCTTTTAAATGGATACATTTATCGATACTAGATAAACCCACCAACCCTAGCCTCAAATGGTAATTGGATTGGTAAATGTTATATAGGATCACAGAATTTTGGGGAAATGTTCTTTTTAACTTGCAAAGAATAACAGGAATGTTTCGCTCGATTTGCATTATGTCATCAATCTTAAATCTCGTCGAATATAGTTTTCTAAAGAATTGACTCCATTCAGTTATAAGCTTTTAGATTTGCTCAAGAAGTACACTAAACATGATAAGCTTTTAGATTGGCAGCAAACATTCAAAAAAAAAGTGACAATCATTACTTTTATATCTAAATAACTTTCCTTCTTTTGAATCCATATATCTTGATAAATTTGAAGAATACCCATTGAACATTTTCAATTTTTTTACCCATTGACAAATAACCCTTCTTTAATCTAATGTGAGCGTAAACTTAAGCTTTTGGTTTCACCACTTTTCCATTAGTTAGTTCTTGCAACTCTAAGTCTCTTTGCCTATAATGTTCTTTTAAATCCATCCTAGTCTTGGTTTTTATCTTATTGTTGGTCTTTCCTTTGACATCTATAACAGTATTAAATATATTGTTAAGCATATTGTTTTCTACATGTATAACATATAAATTATATTGAATCAACAAATATTTCCAATACAGAAGCTTCTAAAATTTACTTTGCTTCATCTAATTATAATATTAGCCATAGCCTTTTAATCTAAAAACTACACTAGGATAAATCTTCACATGTTGCCACTATTCTTATCTATCCAGTCTCAGGGGAGAGGGATTATTTTCAGCTCCATTTTTCTTAAAACATGATGCATGGGTAAAAATTATCGATGACAGTCGAACCAAGAGTTTTCCCTTCCATACTTTAGGGTAAAGGCTTTTAAGTTATTTATACGATAAGGACTAGTTAATTTTCTAATTGTTCTTCACCCTAACAACATTCTATATACTGAAAAATCATTTATCATCCACAATAATGGTTCTTTGAGATGCCATAAGTTGAAATTCCTTTTTCTCATAATAATTTCAACTCATCAATTAATGGTTGTAAGAATATATTAATCTTAATCTTGGGATTTTATAGTCTAAGAATGATTGCTGTAAAAAATAAGTAAAAAGTAGTCATACATAACTCAAGAAGAAAATTGTAAAGAGGAATTATTATATGCTAACATAAATATGAAGAAGTAGACTGGCTATATAGAGTGAACCCATCGGTTCATAAACCTAGTCGAACACTTTATGGCTTTATAGCAAAATCAAGATATGCCCTATCAAAATGTTTCTATGCTTCTCCATCAAATGGATAGCATAGTATATTTTTACATCTTTTATTATTCTAATGCCATCACATGAACTTAAGAGATCTCGTTGAAGATAATTGATAAATAATGCATTCTTTTTACTGGATTCTCTTTTAAACTTTTTCTTTGAGGTCAAGTAGTTTTATATTGAGATATTTCACAAAATTTGCATATTGTCCTATCTATGTTATCTTTATAATACAATATACATATATTAATGCAAACATCAATCTTTTATGTAGATAGACTAAGTTTTTATACTAGTTTCTTAGTTTGGTACCAATTATCAGGTACAGTATTATTAAGTGAGTAACTATTTTTCATAAGACTTGCTAATTGATTAAAATTATACTGTGACATATTACTATCAACGTTAATACTTAACAATTTTATAGTAATTCAAACTGATTACTATATCGTGACCACAATAGTTGTTGATACGCATTTAATAAATCATAGAATTTTAGGCATCTACATTTAAAGATTCTTCAATATAACTAATAATAATAATAATAATAATAATAATAATAATAATAATAATAATAATAATAATTATTATTATTATTATTATTATTATTATTTACTTCATTAATGCTACGAATATCAAAATCAGAATTGACTGCATAAAAAATCATTCATTCATAACTATTATTATAGTTTTCATTTACTAAATGTGATGAGTTACATGTTTTAACATTACTGTTACTTGGAGATAGTTCAATCTAACCATGACATATCCAACATTAATATCCAGGTTGAAATTTTCTTTCATAAAAATCAATTTTTACTTCATCAATCGTAAGATATGCAGTATTTTTATGTTTAGAACAAAGACATCTAATTTTTTCTCTTCTTGAACATGGTCCTTTTTCATAAGCGAAGCTAATAAACCCTTCTACTCCTTGTAAAATTTTATCAGTATATCCTTTACATCTAGGATTTAACCTACTATACATCCTTCGATTGCTAGAAATTTTTATTTTCTATGATAATAAGTAATTTAAATATTATTTCACAATTCCTATTAAAAGAATTTATCTTATAAATATTACCAAATAAATAATTTTTTTTACATCACCTAAATTATTATCACCACCATAATTTTAATTTTAACTTGTAAATCTAAACTTATAATATTTCTTTACTATATTATCACAAAAAAATATTGTAAAGCAATATTTATAAAAAAGGGATTTGATTTCAATCTGGAATTACTTTTCTTTAGAGAGAATCCGAAGTTAGGCAAAAATGCGAGAGTTTTTTTTTTGTGTTTTCTTTGTACGTTATACCAAAATAAAATATATGGTTATATTTAAACTAAATATGTATACTTACCTCTTAATCTTTAAGCAAATAAATTTTCACAATCAACAAAACTTACTTAAACAAATGTTACAAATGACTAGCATAATTTGAAGCAATATATTAAAATCAAAGGAAATTTTAGATTTGCGAAGAGAGGAAAACAAAGTGCAAGGTATAGAAGAAGAAAATAAGTTAAATGAAAATTTATATATATATATATATATAAAAGAAGAATGCACAACGGTTATCTAACGATTATTTTCTTAATGACTCTTTTTTCAACAATAAGGAAAAGTATAGACATGAACATGAACAAGATAGCCAGCCTCATTATTATTATATAACATATAATTTATTATATTATATTGTGCTATATAATTTATAAACAATATATTATAATATTATTACATACCTTTTTTTTAATAATAAATAATAGAAAAAAATAAATTCATTTTTACACTTATCTATATTTTTAAATAAAAAATTTATTTTTGTAAATTATTTATATTTTGCTTATATATTTATTAAAGTATAACTTAATTATATCCAAATTAAAAAAATTCTTGGATTAAATTATTTTAAATTTATTATATATATAATAATATATATACTAGATAATATATATAACATATTATTATATATATAAAAGAATAAAATATCTATACATATATATATTGTAATAGTGACGTGGTTGTTGTCACTATATATATTAATAATATTATATATGCATATATTAATAATATTATATATAATAATATGTTTTATTTAGGATAATAATAATATATTTTTATGTTATATATTTTTTGTGAAAATATAAAAATATAATAAAAAAATAAATATATTTGAAATTTATCCATATTTTCTATAAAATTTTATTTTTATTACATCATTTATATATCTTAAATAATATAATAATTGATTCATTAGATAAATATTTAGATTATATTATTTCTAACTTATTATATATTAATTGGTTAAAATTTAAATTTCTTTCAATGTACATTATATGTTTTTGCTTATATAATATAATATAATATAATATAATAATTTTATGAGTGATAGCAAGTTGCTATTAATAACCAATATTCTGTCACTAAAATTCTTGTAGTGTTGGCCTTCACAAATTTTTACTATTTTTGTCAATTGCTTACTTTTTCTTATTATTTGTATGGCTTTAGCTAAAATTTTAAAAATGTAAAAGTGTGAGAAAATTAAAAATTAGTTATATTGGAATTTTGTAACATTCGATTCCTCTGTAAACGTAAGAAACATGATGTTTGGTTTCTCCACGAATGTACAAAACACACTAGATATAAAAGGAAGCTCTCCAGAATAAAAAGTTGAGGCCAAATAAAATTAGAATAAAATTTTAAATAATAGAAAATGAGGATTTAAGGCTTTAAGATGCCTGAAACCCAGAGCTAGAGGAACTTAAAAAATTTGTCGAAGAAAGTAGGGGTATTTTTGTAATTTTTGAAAATTTTTAAAAACTCATAGGAGGGCTTTTTAAATAAAAAAATTAAACTTTTCGGGGTTCTCAGAGGTCCTAAAAATCATGGGAACCCCCAAAGTAGTTGAAACCCTTCCGGTAAGTGAGTTCGGCAAAAGGGTTAGCTAAAACTTTAATCAAATAGTTTGAAATAGTTCCAGATTCGTTTTGAGTAATTCCAAAGGCAATTCTTATGATTAAGAGCCTAACAAATATGATGGAAAAGATAGATTTTAAAAAGGAGTTGAAATGAGTGAAAATAAAGAAAGTGGAAAACAGGGACTAACATGTAAAAAGAAAAAGTTACTTTTGCTATCTTAAAACACGTTTTAGCCTTCCCCAAGTTGCACAAACGTTTTACCCATTTCTGAAACTGCTAAAAACTCTAGCCAAGGCATCATGTGGAAGGAGAAACAACAAAAGGGAAGAAGAAGCCGTGAATAGGTATGAAAGTGTGTATTTTTTTCCTTTTGTCTTCACAATAAATATTCCCCTCCTTCTCCTCCATATTTCCATAGGTTCAGAATGTATTTTGATGCTATTTTGGTTCTAATCTAGCAAGGAGAAATTAGGATTGGAGGGAAGGCTTGGTGCAAGAGGAAGCCACTTGGAAGAGCAAGAATTTAAGGTAGGTTCCCATTCCTTTCCATGACTTTTCTTGCACTTCTTGCTTGTTCTCATCCATATGAATTTCTTGCAAGTTAGAGCTCATACAAAGGGAGTTCAATTTTGACCATATCAAGGGAAGAACAAGTGATTTAAAGTGTGGGAATTTAGAATAGGCAAGTGGAAACAAAAAGGGAGCTTTAAAATTCAAGTTGGCACAACTTGGGGCTTTGAAATAAATGATGAAATCTAATTTTTTTAGAGGTATTCTAGCTTATGTAAGATATGGTTTGAGTCCTTTAGACCCATAGGAAGTTGCATATGTGCCATGCCTTCCAAGAAAACAAAACAAAGTTCAAAGGCTCTTTTCATGATGTATATCTCAGCCATACAAGGTCTGGACACTTAGGGAGTTTTTTAATTTGTTTTAAGCCTAGAATCAGACTATATATGATGGAAGAACATAGGTAGAAGTCTTAGAAAAAGTTTAGAAGTCATAGATAGTGAGATGGAGGTGTAGGCTTCATAATGTAGTATAATGAAGTAACTCCTAGTTAGACTTCATAAAATAATTGTGTGATGACTCTAAGGAGTCTAAATGAAGTTAAGAATCATAGATTGAAGGAGAGAAGGGAACCAAGATCATGAATTCTTGTAGTTGCTTCATTAAGTGCCTTATGAAAGTATAATGGAGCCATAGACCAAAGTAGCATCATGTAAAGTGTGTATAATGCCAAGGTTTGTTCCCATGAGTAATTCTTGTTTCTTTTGGTGTGTTTAGGCGAAGAGAAGTTAATGCTCCCTAAGCTTTTGGTTGGGCCAAGAAAAAGGAAGGAAATTTTAAAGAAAAGATGCTTGATGAATGCCTTTGGTTTGCTTGAGCTTAATGAAGCCAAAAGTCTCTTAGTTAAGGTGAGGATGAGCTAAAAATCCCTAAGGTTTGGCGAGACAAAGCCAAAAGTCTCTTGAAAATAGATTAGGCAAGTCTAAAAATCTCAAGCAATGTATGATTGAGAATTTCATGTTGGCATACATGCATCTAGACTTGAAACTTGCATCAAGTATGTGTGTTTGAAAGGGAGATGAGTTATTGGGATTCTTAGAATCTCATTCCTCCCTCTTTATTACCCTAAAATGTTTAGGTGGATCAAGTGAGTAAGGGAATGGAAGCCACCAAGCTTAAATAAGGGAGATTGACAAGAAAATGTGTCTTTTGTCCTCTTTGTAACTATGATGATGTCAAGGAATGTAATATGAAGATGCAGATGATGTATAGCCTTTGAAACATGTGTAAATATATGAATACTTAATGTATGTATGAGAACTAGAGCCAAATGAATGATATTGCATGGTTTTGGTAATGGATGGCAAGAGTAGCATATATGTAACTTGTGTATATATTGGGTTGGATGAGTGGAATTATAAAATCTGGGTTGTTAGCCCTTTGAGACATGTTTGATGGAGTATTTTGGTGCTTTACCACGTGCTCATGTGGCCATAGGAATAGGAGAAGCCAATATAGACCCTTTGAGATCCTTATGAAATATGAAATTTGACCATTTGCGACCCTATGACACAATCTAACCAAATGAATGAGTTTGCCCATAAAATTTTGCATGCATCTAGATCTTGTTGAGAGTTTTTTGGAAAGCTAAAGTAGATAATATTTGGAGTTCTATGGAATATTTGGTGAATTTTTGAAATTGAAATTTTTTTTTGATTTGGTCACTGTACTATAGCTTTGGTCCGAAAATGAATCTATGTCAAACATGACGTAAACGATGTCCAATTGTCATGAAATTTTATAGGTAGAAACTAGACCTTTTCCAATGACTTGTGCCAACTAGAATCACTCCATTTGGATATCTAGAGATGGAGATATAAATTTTTGAAATGGCTATCCAGTATCAGGTGTCCAGTCAAACCTATGTCACTGTTTGATTGGTTTTCGTGATTTGAATGAACCTAGGATAGTCTAGAATGATTTTTCTCCTCTGTCTAACATCCATAACTTTTCAGATTAGTATCATTTGCATGGATTGGATTGTTTTAAAATTAATTGGATATTTTTGAAATTTATATTAGAAACTTGCATAAGTACCAGTAGCTAGTATGACCTTTAAGCTTTTTTCAATGTCAAATAGGGTCTAGATACTATGATCATGACTTAAATTTATTTTTAGTATAGATTTAATACTCATATTTTTCCAAAAAGTTGTGGTATGACAGATTTCGATTTTTCTACATTTAGTTATGATTTATCAAAATTGCCTCAAAATCTGCCACCCTGGAACTTGAGACAGAATGTGAGAATTTGTAATTTTTGGTTCTTGATCGGTGATTCATGTGAAGTTTTAAGATGTTTATGATTTGTAAGAATGAAAAATAATTAAAAAATGTTGTTGGTAAGTTTTCGGGGGTTCACGGATTGAAATTTGAATCCTCACCCTAACACAACACCATGAAGTCATGATTTTAGTGCAAAATTCTTGGGATTTCCTTGCTACTTTGTGTAATCCCACCTTGATAAAGGAAATTGAAGCTAGGAATAATATGGTGTGACAAATTCCATCACATCTTTCTGTCGGAAATTATTAATATTATTGTAGTGTGAAATAACCCCAATAATCTAATTACAAAATCAAAGATCTCAAACAATAAATTTTTATATATAGTATGACTATCTTGTCTTCTTGGACAGAGGAGAAAGATTAAGGGCTTGTTCGATATCCATGAAAGAGACGTGGGAAAAGGAAAAAAGGGAAGAAAAGTTAGAAAAAATTATAATTTTACCCTTATTATCATTATTTAATACTTTTTAATAATAATTATTCAATCATTAAAAATAAAAATATTATAGATGTTTTTTTATCTATAAAATCATCTTTTTACTTCTATTTCTATTTTTATCTTAACTTTTTATGTACCAAATGAGTCCTAAACTTGCTTGGCACTTAAGAGCATTGAAGTACATATTCCCTTCACCTGTCTCCGGTAATCATTGTAAGAAGCAAAAGCAATATCAACTAACCCATACCCAAAAAGGCGTCTAAATTCTCTCTTCATTCCAAGGATGACCATGCCATGCTTATTCTTGGGATCAGTTCTGGACTGTTGGATCTAAACAATTTAGATTTTAAATCTTTTGTTTTTAATTTAAATCATGATTTTTTAAATTTATAGTTGAAAAACTATTTTTATTTTGTATGTTACTTTTTTTAAGATAAAAAATATTAGATTTTTAAAAAAAAGATTTGAGCCATCTAAATTTAATTTAAACAATCTAAATTAAGATGTGTATCCTTGCTCTTCCTAACGGATAAGCAGGGAATCCGTTCTCCCCAATAAGCTTACACGTAAGAACTTCTGACCTCTAGACAAAGGCAAGATCATGTGTCTTCATAATTTCCTTAGCCATATCTAGGGATGATATAATTACCGCATAAAGCTCACCTATTTGAAGGTGATGAGCTTGCTGCTGCTAGTTGAGGTAGGTTTCCTATGAGAGGACGCTTCCATGGCCTTGGGATTAGAATCGCAGCTTACTTTTTAGCTTTGCAAGCCAAAGGAACAAGAAAGAGAAGAAGGAGATAAGAAGAAAGAAAGAAAATTGGGGTTTCATATGCGTTAGCTTCAAGTGTTAATTTGTAATTTATGTATATTTTAATTAAAGTGTTATATATAAAAGTTCTGGGGCAGCCACAAAATCTTTATGCCTTAAATAAATGGTTGGAAAGTTTTAGCTCAGAGGATATCTGTGTGGACCATAAAGGCAGCGTGTATGAAAATATCCTTAATGTGGCAATGAAACAAGTACATAATTCTTAGATAATAAGGATTGATTGACACTAGCATAAAGAATTTGAACTCTTGCACTAATCTCTATCCGTTGATTCCGTTATCATTAAATGATTGAAAATTATTCTTGAGTAGTATAGTCTAGCTAAAAAAGAGAATGTTTAAACTCTTAAGTATTTTATAGATGTTGGTGGATCAAAGTAATTTGATCGGGATGCAATATTCCGCTAACAAGTCTTGGATTTGTTAATGGCCGTTTAACTCAATTTTTATTTTTGGGTGGGTCGATCGACATTTCTCATTTTAGGACCATGTTTAAACAGATACAAAATTTTTAATAGGGATGACAAACCGTATAGGTATCCATAACATTTATCTATTAATTTGATATAGATATGAAGCTTTTGTTAAGTATACTTTAAGAGTTGGAGTTTGAATTTTATTAATAGTTATTTGAGACATTTTATTTTTTGTTATAACTTTATATGATTAGGTTTTATGCAAATAAATGGTGACGTATTTATCTATCTAGACTAGGTCTAATGAACAAGTTTAGTAAGTATGCTAATCGTTTAAGTAAGAAAAATGAATGTGACTCTGAATATTAATTTAACACGAAGAATAAGGAAATAATGAGAAATTTCTATAAGGAAGAACTATGAATAAAGAACACCTATATATCTACAACTAGCCTATATTATAACTAGTATTGAAGTTATTGGAGACCAAATACATGTGCAAGGGGTTAGTACAAAGTTAAGAGAAGAAAATAACTGAATTACAAAGACTTAGGAGGCAGATTAAATGACTTAGGAAAATAGTGATTATGCTCAATATCTAGTTCCTATGTCATGATGCTAGTGAGTTCTTAAAGTATCAATTATGCCTCCCAATCCCTCAACCTAGAACTTCCCCTCAGACATGCCTCACTTACTTAAGTTTCACTGTGTGCAAGAAGCATTACCACTTTGTGAACCAAGTGTCCGGACGTGCCTCGTAATAATTACCTTACATCTAACTAAACTGTTATTACACACCATCAAACACCTAGAAGACATCTAAGAAGAATAGTACAATTGCTATCGCAGATGGCTTAAGCATAATAACATGCATTATATTACACTCAAACTCATTCCTATAGTTATCTCATCACAATTATTAACCTTAACATAACCACGTGCCTCACAATTAGGCTAAATCACAGTATAATAATAAGATCCACCGACAACCCAAAAGAAGGCAAGAAGAACAACATGCACTACAAAAAAAATAGATGATTTGCAACGGAATTTAGCGATGAAATTTTTTTCCATTGCAACTTTGTCACAATTCTGCTACTAATATTGTTGTGAAAATTTGTGACAGAATTAGCGACAAAAAATGTTCATAAAAAAAATTTCCATTACTAATCCATCACAAAGTGAGTTAACAACAAAGTTTAGTGATGAAAAATTTTGTTGCTAATGATTAGGATAGCCAATTCTAGTTTTGCGATAAAATTTTGTAATAGTAATTTCGATCACTAATTTGGCGACAGAGTAAGCAATGGTAATTTCCGTCGCAAGTAATAATTTGGATTTTTTAGATTTATATGATATAATAATTTATAAATGATTTAAATATTATAAATTCTATAGATACCTATAATAATTTAATAATTTATATAATATAATTTAAATTATAAATTAATAATTTAATAAGTAAAAAATGAGATAACTATTAATGCACTTAATTATTCTACAATCAATAAGAGCTTTTTGTTTGTATTCAAAATTTAAAAACTTTACAATTTATTTATTTTAAATGATATATTAAGATAAATATGGAATATATTTAATTAATTTGAAATAGCAAAGAACTTTGCAAATTTAAAAGCATAATTTAAGTCACGTGTCTATGGAATGATTTTACTAAAAATATGAAAAAGGTAAAAAAAATAAAAAAATAAATAAAAGTCAAATAAATAATTAACTCAAAAAAGAAAAAAATATATTAAAAAATAATAATATGTCCCATTCTTAAGATTTTATAAATATTAAAAATGGCTCCACTCATCTACTATGTTGATCAGTATAAGAATACAAAACCATACGAAACCACTAATCCTAAATTAAGTAACAATATCTGAAATACAAATGAAAAATAAAGACTAGACTTAAAGGAGAAAGGAACAGGAAGTAATAAACCAAAGGAGATCTACGAATTAGCAATCCGACACCTCTTCTATTGATTTTATTTGGCTTTTTGATTGTAACATATTAAAAAAAGTTAACGTAAAAGCTGAGCCACCTAAACGTTTTTCCTAAATACTTAATAATTTTTTTTAAATAGGTCACGACATCTCTTTTACCACAACCCATTGTTTTTTTTATTTTTTTTATTAATTGTAAACGGGTCACGACATCATCACTGTGACCCATTTAATTTTTTTATTTAATTTATTCTTAAATTTTTACTTTTTGACAGTATATATATATATATATATATATTTCAAATCTAACTATACATGCTTTTTTTAATAGCAAATATAGGCCAAATAAATAGAGGAATGCATTAAATTTTTGTTTTATAATTGTTATTAACTAATAACTCTAATTTGTTTTATAATTTTTGTTTCATATATTTTGTTACATTTTATTTTTTAATTTATTGAGAAAGATAATAAATTTAAATTTTGTGGAAAATATTTTTTTGTAATATAATTAAAGATTTTAATAAAATTATGTGTAATATATAATTTAAAAATATAATATTTTTTGTAATATTTATATTCTTAGTAAAAAAATAATTAATTATCCCCTTCCCTTGCCAATTTTTCTCTTTTTTTTTTTTCTTTTTTCTTAGTTAACAAAGAGAGTTAGAAAGTATAAAGGAAACACATCTTTTATTATTATTATTATTATTATTATTATTATTATTATTATTATTATTATGAAAATAAAAGTGCATGTTTTTAAAATTTTATATTTATTTTTTAAAAGTAATAAATACAATTTTTAACATTTCAATATTGTATAATCAAGTATGTAATTATTTTCTCCAAAAACTAAATATATATATAAGAGAAAATATTAAGATACCTTTATTTTTGAAAGTTATTAAAATTAAAAAAATTATATACAAGCACTTATATATGTGTTATCAATTTTTTTAATTAAAATATGACAAGTGTAAAGTCTTTCAATAATATTATGATAAATATATAATTTTTATAAATAATTATATAATATTTTAATTAAATTATATATTTTTTATAATATTATTAAAAAATTATATACTTATTATAGTTTAATTAAAAAAATTAATAGTAAAAATATAAAAAATTACCATTAAGTTTAATCCTATCTAAATATTTTGAATTTTTTTGCACCAAGATAATCCAATAAAAAAAATCCCAAAACCACCCAGTCAATTATATTTTTTCAAACACTCCATTATTTTAATTTTTAAGTAAAGGTAGTTTATTAAAGGGCATAGTAAATCTCTATAATTTAAAAGAAATTCTTAATACTTAAGAATTGCATGGCAAAATTTAATCAGCCCAAAGAAAAGGCAAAAATTAAAAATAATGAGGCAAATACTAAAAAATAAAATATAACAAATATATGAAACAAAAATTATAAAACAAATTAGAGTCATTAGTTAATAAAAATTATAAAACAAAAGCATCCCTATGTTTATTTGGCCTATATTTGCTAAAAAAAAAGCATGTACAATTAGATTAAAAAAAAAAGATATATCATCAAAAAGTAAAAATTCAAAAATATATTAAATAAAAAAACTAAATGGCTCACAGCATACCAAATATCATGACCCATTTACAATTAATAAAAAAAAAAAACAACGAGTCATGATAGAAGAGACGTCGTGACCCATTTAAAAAAAATTAAATATTTAAAAAAATATTTTGACAACTCAGCTTTTATGTTAATTGTCTTTTTTATATATATTACAGTCAAAAAGTCGATTCTATTTCACTAGCACTTCCTCTGACCTCTTGATCAGCTCTTGGATCTCTCGGCCCCTCTGCAACTGTCATCTCAGCCAAAAGTTCCTACAATGACATTCCCTAGGCTCTTTTACCTTTAGAATGCTCCAAAAACACAAAAATTTGACCTTTGACTATTGCATCACAACTGAGGCAGGTGCCTTGCAGCTGTGTGACATACCAAAGCTGCGATATAAAATAGCCTTTTGTGATGCAAGCCTTCAAGTAGCGTTTAACACTTCCTTTTTTGCCTGTCTTAGCTTCAGCATTCTGCATTGCAAACCATACCCTTCATGTCATTATTAAAATACCTATAAATTATTTTGCAAGCCAAAGGAACAAGAAGAAGAGGAAGAAAATAAGGAGGAAGAAAGAAAACTGGGATTCGATACGGTTTAGCCTTAAGTGTAACTATGTATATAATTGACGTATGTATAAAATAAAGTTATGTATAAAAAGTTCTGTGGACAGCCACAAACGGGGCTTGACTCCTTTTAGGGATGCAATATTCCTAACATGTTTTATTTCTTTATGGCTTGTTTAACTCGTTTTTATTTTTACTTCTTATTTTTTGGTAGGCCAACCTGCTTCTCACTTGTTTAGGGACCCCATTTAAAAGGATAAAAAATTTTTAAATCATACTTATTCATTAAGGAAGTCAAATAGGCTGACTTGCGAATTTTAACTCATTTTAACAGTGCCATGTCATCTCAGCCCATTCTTCTAATCAAGTTCTAAACAAATCACAATATCTTTCTCGATAAATACTTCAGATTTCTTATAATTTTTTTTTCTCGTAGTCTCTTTCTATGGCAATCACTTGTTTTTGATATTCCTTTTCAATGAATCTGTGAATCATAAATTGTTATGGTGTTCTTTTGGTTTATATTTCATATGACGAGCCTTGAAATCTCATATAGTGAGTATCAAACAAAGTGTCCTTTGGAATAAGGCCCAAGGCCGTGAACAAGGTCACCCACCCCATGACAATATTATGGATCCCTTTTGAAGAAAATTCAGATTTAACCAATGATTGGTAGTATATACAATTATTTCCGTCTAAAGGTTGATTGAGAGTTTTGAAGTGCGTGGGTTGGTGTGTTGGGGTTGAGTGATGAGATATGGATCTACTTTATTGATTGGAAGTTCAATTACAAAATAGATGGTAACATATTCTCTCCACTTGTTTGAATGTTACAATGTCATTAATGGCATGTTGCATACTAGAGATTTCAGAGGAGTATAGAAAGAGGCTCAACCAGAAGATAATTCCTCGGCTCTAACAAACTTGACATATATATCATGTACAGCTATTCAATTTCTGGTACTTCTACCTTTGAGAGGGAAAGAGGGGGGGGGGGGGGGACTTGTTGCATGTATTCAGGACCCTTTTCTTCTTTTTTTTTTTTCCTTAATATTTTTTCTCAACTAAAATATAGCGGCGAAGGAAATTATGAGTACAATCACGAAGGTCCAAAACCCTTGGCTTCAAAGTGATTATTTTACGACAGACTAGAAAAATTATAAGGACAGTACATCTTGTATGAGATTATTTATAAGGAGAAGAATAGGGATTCATCAGACGAAAGATTCGTATATATAATTGAGTGCTTCAATAGGAATTGTCAGAAGGATCATTCTAAGGTGTAGGAATCAAACACAACTTGTTCTTCCTTCCTACCGTAGCGGCAAAGGCTTCAGCTATGTACAAATCATCGGTTTCCTTCCATTTGAGAGTTTCCAATTAAAGAGGTACAATAATCTAGCTAAAGAAAGTTCAATGCTTGCTAAACCAAATGAAATGCCAGGACATATTCTCCTTCCTGCTCCGAAAGGGATGTACTCAAAGTTCGTCCCTTTAAAATTAATATTAGAACTGCCGTGAAATCTCTCTCGTATAGACCTCTCAGCTTCATACCAATGTTATGGATCTCTTCCAAGTGCCCATGCGTTTACTATGACTTTAGTTTTGAAGGGTATTTCATATCCATCAATCTTGCAGGCCCCTCTGCAGTCTCTTGGAAGCAATAAAGGGAAAGGTGTGTGTAACCTTAGGGTTTCTTGGATTACAGATTTTAATTAACTACGGTTCTTCTATATCAGTTTGCGTCTAATCTCAGGTTGCGTCTTGTCCATCACTTTCGGACTTCTCATTTCCGACACAGCCCACTTTAATGTTATTGTTGTAATATCCGTTCCTCCAGCAAATATGACGTCCTTCATTGATGCTGCAAAATCGTTTCACATGAATATTGACGATAACTAGAACAAATTGATGATTATTTGAATTTAAGTAATTAAATAAAAGCCCATAAATGACTATATCATATTGAGTAAACTATTATTCTGCTCCATGAAAAATTATGTTCTATATCAATTTTGTCCCTATTAATGGGTTTTAATAAATTGTCGGTGTCAACTTATGCGTGATGATTATTATACAAGGACTTATTATACAAGGACTGAATTGATAAAACATGTGTTAATTTTTTGAATACTTAAATAATAGTTCACTCTATTAATATCTTTAAATCACTTTACGCGGGCGAAAGTGCAACTGTATGAGGCTGTGATTTCATATTATGGACAATTTAATTAAAAAGTTTAAGTTGTGTTAAAAAAAAATTGTTTAAGTTGGTAAGTTGATAAATAGTATATTTCAAGGCCAACGTAGGTGCTAACCCAAATATCAGCTTTGATGTTATTGGTAGCAATAGGGATCGCAAGGCTGCCACTCCGTTGGATTCGTAAAAGGACCTCTACAAGATTTTCTTCCCTAGAACCACCCTCGTCTCCTTCTGCTCTGATCTGCTTCTCTTGATTCTCCTTGATAATATTCGATAAAATCTAGTCAATCTTCTTACGAATCTTCTCCAACTTCTGCTTCCAGTTCAGTTATGAGATGAATGGGTTTCATGGAAGGAAACAAATCCGCAAAGCCAAATCGATTACCTTGTGCTCGTATTGTGTCGAACAATTGCAAAAGCTCTTCATCTCCAGATTTGTTGCCAAATACCACGTTTGTAATCATTGCACTAGTCAGAGTAAATCTTGTAAGTTATGTGGCCCCATTATAGTTTACTATCCTATTGTATGGCCCATTTGCAGTTAATTACGCGTTCACAAATTTTCAATCTGAGTACTTGGTGATTTCTTCTGCTACTTTACTACCCATTGCTATTTTATCATTAAAATTTGAATGTATTTTGCATGTGAATGACATGTGATCTTCTTTTCCACCCAAATACTCAGTTAAATACCCTCATTTCACAAATCTTTATCAAAATCCCTAAGCTCTGTATTTGAAGCCCCAAATCTTTCACTTTTGTCCATTGAAATCATTAATTCGAGACACACAAGGATTTTTCCCCCCAATTCATCATTTTCAATCAATTACGAGTCTTGGATAAAGTTCAAAACCGAGGATTTAGAACATTTTCACACATACAGCTATGAGAAAATGCTGATAATCTTGTAATTTTAAGGTTGGATAATCTTGTAATTTTTTAATGAGAGTATTCTTGTTTAAAGCTCTATTTGTTTTATGGGAAAATGACTTTTTTTTTTTGGAAAATGTTTCTATAGTTTTTGTTTGTTTTATTAGAATTTTTCTTGTTTTACTATATAAAAAAGTAAAAAAAGAAAAAGAAAAAAAAGAATAAACAAAGGCAATGTAGCAATGGTTGGTGATGCAATGGTGCATGAAAGTGGCAAAGTTTGGAGTTTGTAGTGGTAACAAGCAACATGAATCCTCTGCTTCTTTTGGAATAGATTTGGACTATTTAGGTTTTAATTTTTTTAATCTCAATCTTTTATTTTTTTATTTTTATATATATTTTTTTATTTTAAAGGAAGCAAACACAAGATGAAAATACTTTTTTAACTCCTATAAGATAAAATTTGTCTAATGGAAATTGAAAAATGTTTACTTTCTTTAAAATTAAAAAAATCAAAATAAAAAAAGAAATTGAATTATAAACGATCTGAACCAAATTTAGACAGTCTAAATTTGCTTCAAGAAAAGCAATATATTGCCTTGGAGTAGCGAAGGATTTATGTTGGATAATAAGAGGTTGATTTGATTATGGATTGACTTTTATACGAGAGAGAGAGAGAGAGAGAGAGAGACTTCAAATTCATGCCAAAAGTCTCAAGAGAGAGAGAGAGAGAGAGACTTCAAATTCATGCCAAAAGTCTCAACTCCCTTTCAAAACTCTTACTTGATATACAAAATTTTATGTGTATGCCATAATATAAAAGAAGGAGAATGTTGAATTAGAGGCTCTGAGCTTTTGGGGTTTTTGAATTATGTCTAAATATATTTAAATATGTATTTTGAAAAATGGACTTTAAATATTTAGTAATTAGATCAAAATGCTTTAATGGGCTTAATAGTAATTACTAAGGATTTTACTTTATTAAATATTTTATAATACTATCTATGCTAAATATGTTATAAGAAAGTCTTTATGATTCTTAAAATGTTCATATAAAGAAAGTATTTGAATATACTTTAATGGAAAGGTTATTAGGAATCATATATGGTTAGTTTTTGAAATAATATATATTACGCATTAATAAGAACGTTTGTATGAAAAGTGTTCAAATATTAGATCAAGTCATTAATAATGACATATTCTTTGTTGACTTTATTATAATATGAATGGTTGAGATATTAATGAAATAATTATGCTTTAACTATGAAAAAAGAAAAACCACAATTTCAAAAAATTGAAAAAGAACTAACTATTTGAAAGAAACGGAAATGAAACTACATTTATGAAGACTCGCTTAAGTTTGCTATCCTCTAGAAGGCTACACATAAAGGCAATGATTTATAATTTGAATGAAGGCTATAATTAAGGAATGAAGATGTTGTACTACCTACTAATTGATTGGAAGCATTAATAGATTTTTGACTATTAGAATATATTTGCGCATTAATTGAGGAAGTTGCTATCAATGGTGACTATGTTGGAGAATGAAATATATATTGAATACCTTTTTAAGAACAAATTAAGAAGAGAGAACTAATCATTTTACTTTGAAGTTATACTATCTATGATTTAATGTGTAATTGTTCTATGTGAGTTAGTCTTTATATTTTGAGAAAATTTTTTGAGGTTTTGTGAGCTTAAACTTTTTCTTTTTCTATCTTAAGTTTGTAGGTGTCATTGAGAAAAATCTAAGAATAAGTTTACAGGTATCTTATAAAAAAAACTTAAAAAAAGTTGTTTACGATTCTTATAAAAACTGTGTGTATAGGAAATCAAGTAAATTGAAGAAAAGAATAAAAGTCATGAATTAAACCCTATTAGTTACTTTAAAAAGGTTGTAAAAGTAAGAGTATTGAACTTATGTGTCTGTATGGTACTTGTATCCCTTGTAATTACATATAATAGTAAAATTTTGTTGCTGTATGCTTGGGGATTGAATATAGGACATTTTGGTCTAGATTAAAATAAATCAATTATGTGATTATCTCTTTCATACTCTCTGTATGTATAGTTTATCATATATTAGATTAAAGAGTAAAATCAAATTCTTTAAAAATTTAACATTGTTTAAGGGAATCATAATTATAAAAGAAGGTGAAATAATTTCTAAAATCCAATTCAACTCTCCTTCTTGAATTATTTCTAGACTAACACAACTCAATCTTAAATCAATCTATACAAGAATGGTTTTACCAAACTCAACACCAACATCTTAAGTTTCTTGCTCACCTACAAGGACCACAATCACAAGCATTTTCCTTTAGCTAATCCCAAATTAACTGTTACTAGACTTCACTCTCTGTGAGAGAATTACAGTCATATAGTGTCAGAAACGTTTTGGGAAACCTTACTAACAAAAGAGTGCAAGAATGCTCTATTAGTTGCTCTCACAGCAAATATAGCCAAACACTAGGCTTAATTATTAGCTAAATGAAGTCGAAATAGAAGCTCAACTTAATATTTTCATTCTTTACCAGTTCTTTATCTCTTGCTTCTCTTTTAGATTGCATTTTATAGTGGAGCCAAGCACTTGCTAATGGAATGATCGTCATGACACTTTGCAGCTCCCTCTTCTCTGTTTGCTTCATTAATAGTAGTTAACCTATGGCATTTGTCCTATGACATTGCAGCAATAGTTTCATCTTTTGGTTTATGTGTCTAGCAGTTCACCTTCACATATCATTTTGTTTGCTGAATAAAAGTACCATAGTTTAACTGCTCCATTTTGACTTTTGCTAATTTCTTAAAACCGATGGCTTTAAGCTTGGTGCAACTTTGTCTTTTTTACTCTTCCTTAGACTTGAAATTAGTCTTTGAGACACAAGACAACTTCTGCAAATTCTTAGTTGAACTTTTGCTACTTCCAATTGACTTGTTTTGAAAGTTGTGATAGTGTCAGCTTTTGATTGAAAGTGTAGATTCTTTAAAGTGAGGATTCACTGAAATGTCCGAAGTGCACTAATTTTTTTTATGAGGGAAATTACCCCTACTTGGCTAGGAAATGCATATTTCAAGCATACTTCCAGTAGAGTGTCACTTCAAAAAATCATTTGTCTTTGACCAATCTTGTTTTGAAATATATGATCTATTTTTGTAAATTTTTACTGCAACTCTATTTCTAATTGACTTATTTCAAAATTTGTAATATCATCCATTTTTAGATGATTTGATTTCTTGTTCAACTACCATCGAATCAAATTAGAGAATATTTCTTTCTCTTTCCTTTTTTTACTTGTTTTTCTTTTTCTACCTATTACAGTTTTTTAATGTGTTAAATATATTTATGCAAAACTCGGATTCTCTGCACATAGGTTGGGGTGCGCACAGCGTGCGCATCTCAATCTGGACCGTCGAGATTAGATCTGGACGGTCCATATTTTATAAAAAGAATTTTTTATCTTTTATGCAAAAAAAAATCATTTTTCAAATACCTTCCAATTATAAAAATAGTTTTATTTTAAATTTTTCATCTTATGATATTAAAAAAAATTTAAAATTAAAAAAATTATATAAAATCTGGACCGTCTAGACCACATCTGGACCACCCAGATGGATGCGTAGACTGCGCATCCATGGGATGCGCACAGGATCCAAACGCTATTTATGCAAATGGTTAAAATTGAATAACCAGTAAATTAGAGCTTTTAAAACTTTAATTTTAAAGATTTCGTTATCATCATAACTTTTTTAATTCTAATGGTATATTTTTAAAATTTAATGATCAAATAATTGATATATGTATATTTAAGAATCAAATAATTAATGCATATAATTTTCAAGGGCCAAAAAGTATATCTTTTAGGAAAAACAAGGCACGGATTTGATCCAGTTGCTTCTCTGGGTAAATTGGCGCTTTCCAATGATATGGACTAACAAGGAAAAAGGGCAGAAATTGAGGGGAAAAAAATAAAATCAAATATTAAAAAAAAAACAATACAGACAATTAAAATTAAAAAAATTTATAACAAATTATCAAATTCTTTTATTAAAATATAACAAGTATATTATTTTTCAATAATAATATAATAAGTATACAATTGTTCCAAGCAATTATATAATTTTTTAATTAGATTATATACTTATCATTATATTATTAAAGAATCGTGTATATATATATATATATCATATTTTAAGAAATTAATAATAAAAATACAAAAAGTTACTTTTAAATTTAATCATTTAAAATAAGTCTCCATTTTATCAAGAATAATCTTACAATAAAAACTCATTTAGAGAATATATATCTATATACTGGTCGTGATTTGGCATAAAATTACTAAGTTGGGCCCATTTGTATCCAACGAGAAAAGAAAAAAAAAAGAGAAAAATTATGGGTAAAATATAAACATATGAGTTATTTATCATCTATAAAATTATATTTATTTTTATTTTTATATACCTAGTAACCTTTAAGTTATAACAGTCTAACTCAGCGTTTTCTATTAGCACAAAATCAATGGTAGAGATGAAAAAAATTTTGAGTGAATGTTAAAGAATTAAAATAAAAACCAAAAATAAAAAAATAAAATGTGATAAAAATTGCAATGTTGATTTTAAAATTGAAAAATAACTTTGTTTAAAAAATATGGGAAAAAAAATTGGGAGCAAGGCGATCCTGAAAACGCTTTTTCCTCGTAATTCAGTTCTAGTTCGGCTTTCCCAAGTCCGTTTGATCTGTGCCTACAACACCCTCAAAATTTCGCAGATTTTTGCAACTATAGATTTAGCTGACATGCATATCCATACGAACCCTTCAGTAATTTAGCGTTTAGTACAAAATCCACACCCAAAAGCTTCCCCTTTTGCAAACTGAGTTTACCCAATAATACCCAGTTCGGAACCTACCAATACTTCTCAATTATTCATTCGTATTGAAACTGAGAATTCTAGGGTTCCCCTCTATAAATTATAGCCTCTTAAACAAACAAACAAACAAATTTTACAGAGGCGTTTGTGAATCTGCTCATCGCAAGAAACCAATGGGTCGTTCTCGTGGGAATTTTCACGCTGATGAGGACCCTAATCAAAGGTTTGATCTTTTCTTGCTGTAATTCAATTACTGTTAAGACTTGATATATCACTCTTTTATTAAACTGCAAGTCACATTGATTTTGCAAAAAATATTTTGCGGATGAGTATTATTACTACGACTGGTCATTGGTGCTGTAAATGTTAAGGATGATTGTGCTCTGTGATGTTCAAATAATTTTTAATTGGAGCATTAGCATCATTCATGTCCTATAGTTACCATTGGCAGATTTGTATATTTTCCTCTGATATCCGTTCTTGGCTTTGTAGGTCAAGGAGAAAAAAGAATGCTGCCAGTGGAGATATTTCAGAATCTGGATCTACAGGTGCTTTTTACTATTTAGTTAAGAGTAAACTATAAATTTGGTTCTTAGATTGTCAGACCTATTTAGCTTTTGTCCCAAATTACCAAGTGAATGAGATAGTTCTTGAAAATAACAAATCCCTCGCATATTAGTCTTTCTTGTAGCTCAGGCATGCTGGAAGGACTAAGGTGCAATGTGGTTTTTTTTTTTAATTTTTTATTTCTAAGGAGTAACTTGTACACTCACTAATTTTTTGTGGGTCAAAGCTAAATAGGTTTAACAATTTGGAAATCAAATTCTTAGTTTAGTCATTTAATTAATGTTTTCGGTGTCTACCAAAAAGGGAGTTCTTGACTCCCTTCTCCCAAATACCTACAATGAAAGATATAATTTTTAAGGTATAGATGTTGCCTTTTTTTTATTTTTTATTTTTAAAAAAGTACTGATCATGAAAACAAGAAGAGAGTTGTAGATGCATTGGGATTGTATTGTGCAGCCTCTTGGCTTGTATGTTTGGTTGAAGATACCAAATCAGTTTCTACCAGAAAGGATATTATATTAGTGATAGTTCAGTGAAGAATTTGACTGCTACATTGAAATATTTTGAGCTTTAGTTATCTATTGACTATTTATTTATTGTTTATTCAAGGGTGTCCGTGTTCTCTATATATATATATATATTTAAATCGGTTTTCATGTGAACCAGGTCAAGGAACAAGTGAAGGAAAAAGGGCTTTGTACCATTGCAATTATTGTAACAAAGATATTACAGGAAAAATCCGTATTAAGTGTGCCATGTGCCCAGATTTTGACCTATGTATAGAGTGCTTCTCTGTTGGAGCTGAGGTGACAGGCCATAAAAGCAATCACCCTTACAGAGTTATGGTCAGTAATGGCTTAATTCAATTGTCTTCTACTAATACCATATTGATCTTAAAGTTTTCGTTGATTAAAAAGGTCTAACATTACCTAATATTTATTCTCTTCATTGATCAGTCTCTGGGCAATTGCTAGTTTAATCAATACTCAAGTTAAATGGAATTTTCGCGTCTGAAACCTTTTTTTTCCCTTCATTCTTTTGTGAAATACCTGACTAACTTCTTAAAGATGTAATGTGTTACTGAATCTGTCCTAAACGAAAACTAGATAAATTTCATACTGCTTGTTTGGGTCAACTTGCTTATTATACTTGCTTTGTTCATATGCTTTATGGTTTTTGGCTTTTGCAGTGCTTTGTTTTGATGCAATTCCTTTTTGACAGGACAATTTATCTTTCCCTCTCATTTGCCCAGACTGGAACGCAGATGATGAAATTCTACTTCTGGAGGTATCTTCAAATTTATTTCTTAATTCTTAGGATCGTTGGTTATTAGTGGTTATGAATTATGAAGCATAGCATTTGCTATTCAAAGAAGAAATTACTTCAATATAATCTTATTTGCCTTAATTTATTGGTTTTAGGGAATTGAAATGTATGGCTTGGGGAACTGGACAGAAGTTGCTGAGCATGTTGGGACAAAGAATAAAGAAGCATGCATAGAACACTATAGGAATGTTTACTTGAACTCCAAAACCTTTCCTCTTCCGGTATGGTATACATCAAATAAAGCTGTAAATGGTCCTCCTTATTGCACTTATTTTGTCAAGGAAAATTTTAATCTTGGTTTTTTTAAAAATATATAATTTTCTAGGACATGTCTCATGTTGTTGGAAAAAACAGAAAGGAGCTACTTGCTATGGCTAAAGGGCAAGGCGATGACAAAAAAGGTCTTTTCAATACATAATATCAGTCTTATTAGTTGTTAAAAGTTTTTGTGGTTTGTTTCTGTTAGTGAGTGAAATGAGTTTGTAGCCTTTATCATATTCACAAGTTATTGGATACACTGATAATAAATAATTATGCCTCAGGCTTGGCTACTGCTGCTTGTCTTAAGATAGATTTATTTGTTTCTGATAATTTCTTTACATATTTGTTTGGTAAAAAAAAGATAAAACTTCTGGTCATAATAACAAACTCATGATTCATATGTGGCTTTTGGTAGTTTTGCATGACTTTTAGGTTGTGTTTTATTGACATTTTTTTTTAATTTGTCACTCGTGATTGGTACAGGGATTCCTATGGGGGATATTGTTGTCAAGGAAGAATCTCTAGTTTCTCCATCTAGAGTCAAGTAAGGCTGTGATTTTTATATGCATTATCTCATGCCACCTTTCGTACCCCATTCTTTGATATCTATTCATTGATTCAGAGTTGAAGATTCTCATAAAGCTGGTGCTTCTAGCCGTTTACAGTCCAACTTAAATTCAGGTATAGCAAAATAAGTTCATATATTACCAACTAGTTGATATACCAAATGTGCTTATGTTTATTTTCTTTTCTATCTCTATCCTGTCCCTTGTATTCCAGAATCAGAATCTGGACTCTCTAATAGCACACATACTGCGGCAGCTGCCACCCAGAAGGCATCTAATGTGGGCCGGGGCAAAGATGGTCCTGGAGTAATTAAAATGGAAGGTATGCACATATGGTTCTGAATACTGCTTGACATTAATCAATTCTGTCCTTTGCGGTTCTGGGAAAATAAATTAAGGAAATGTAGTCTTTTTGTACACGAACCTTTTGCTTTTGTGGGCTACATTAAGGGGGAACAGCTTCTTGCATTGAACTGATTCTACTTCTATACTTCTCACTCATTTTTATAAACATAACTCTCCACTATGCTTATACTCTTGAGGGAATTAATGACATGGCCAATACATTTTGATGAAATTGCTTCTCAACTTTAATGTTTTCTTTGTCACTGGCAGATCCTCAACTAGAAAGGAATTCTGGAGGAAACAAGCTAAGCTCCTCGGGAAATGAAGGTCCTTCTTTAGTAGAGTCAAGTGGTTATAACCCCAAAAGACAGGAATTTGATCCTGAATATGATAATGATGCTGAACAATTACTTGCTGAAATGGAATTTAAGGACACTGACACAGACGACGAGCGGGAACTGAAACTACGTGTGTTGCATATCTATTCAAAAAGGTACGCAACAATATTACTTTTCTAAAGAGTTCTCTTCCTGAGTCATATACAATCAACCATTGGCAGTACAAATGATAACAGAATTAGTGAGAGACTCAGAAAGTTTCTCACTCCCTCCTATCTCTGGAATTGGTTGCAGGCTTGATGAAAGAAAGCGTAGAAAGGATTTCATACTTGAAAGAAATTTGTTATACCCAAATCCTTTCGAGAAGGATTTAACACCTGAAGAGAGGACAATATGTCGGAAATTTGATATATTCATGCGCTTTCATACCAAGGAAGAGCATGAGGAATTGCTTAGATCAGTTATCTCCGAACACAGAATGCGTAAAAGAATTGAAGAGCTTAAGGTTTGATACATGGATAGCATGGACTAATTATTTACCCTGATTTTTTCTCTTATTTTGGAAAATGAAAGTACTTTTGGTGTCTTGATATATATATATATATATATATTCTTGAGTTTGATCCTTTTGTAAAATCTGTCTGGTTGATACTGCTAAGTATGGGCATGTTTATCTCAATACCACTTTTAGGGATCTGGAATTATTTCATTCTGGTTACACCATTTATGAGGTGTCTTTACACATGCATCTAAACTAGAGTATCCTGGTTAGCCTATCCTAGACATAAATTTCAGGAATTGGCCGTCTAAATATATCAAATCATAGTTCTAAATTTGTCCGTCTATGATTGTAATGCATGCTTTATTGTCCTATAACTGTTAAGTGTTAGCGTGATGCGCAAGAAATTCTTAGGTATATGTGCTGCACTAGCTGGCTATATAATGAGCCAATAAAAACTACTAAAGTGTTGTGTTTTAGATATGGGGTCCACCTACACACCCACTTTAGTGAGTTTATTTTGACTCCCTGCACCAACTGACTGCCTACTCTATGGTTTTTAAAAATTTCTCATAATGTGCATGCACAAATCAAACAAATGGCATTTACTCATACATTTGTAATACATGGTATTGCAGGAGGCCCGGGCTGCTGGTTGCCGCTCATCAGTTGAAGCAGATAGATATCTTGAACAGAAGAGAAGAAGGGAAGCTGAAGAAAGTGCTCGTAGGTCTAAAGAAAGAGCTCAAGCTGGCCCAAACAATCATGGGGTTCCAAATGCATTCATGTCTCCAGACTCTGCTGGAAAAGATTCAAGTGCAAGACCAGCAGGGCCTGCTGGTTCAAGCTCTGTCAATGAAATGGATGTGACAGGATACTATGGGGCTGATTTACTTTCTGTACCTGTAAGCATGTGGTCTCTCTTAATTTCTTGCTAATACAAGCTTCTTATTAGTTATTACTTCTCTTAAGGTAACATAAGTGATTTCAAATTTAAATGGTTTTTACAAGTCATTATTTATTAGTATCTACTGTGCATGGGCTAAAATCTGCCCAATCTTCTTAAAATTAGATTCCTTGTTGATGGCTTGGAAATTTTAGTTCTAAATAACTATCTTTTCGGTGGGTAAATTACAGTTTACTTTGCTGTGGATTGGCCCAAAATTAGTTTATCCATCTATTCAATTACCACTTAATCATCCTGTGGTATTTTACATTCAAATTTTAATAAAAATAATCATGTGAGTATTGAAATGATAAACAATTTCATTGTCAAATGTTCGATTCATTTGTATCTTGAACAGTTTTACAGTATCTTGAGGCTACTGTTAAGACAATGGACAGTTTCGATTTCAAATGTCTGCTTAATCCAGTAATAGCCTTAAAAAGACTATGTTACTGTTCAAGTATTAGTGAAGCATACCTTTTTTAACATCCACATGATTAATTGCTCATAAAATAATATAAATAATATCTAGGGATGACTAAGTGATAATGAAACAAACTATATGGGACTTAAATTAATCACATTAAGCCATAGGGCAAACAATGAACTATAATTTTACCCCCCCCCCCCCTTTTTTTTTAATGTTTTAACTAGCTATATGCTATCATAGGCAAGTCTGCCTTTCCAATTACTGCCATTGTTTCATCTCTTTTCTGAAATTGTCCTGTGCAACTTTCTTGGCAGGAAAAACGTCTATGCTGTGAACTAAGGTTGCCTCCAGCCATCTATTTGAAGATGCAAGAGATTCTATCCCTACAAATACTCAGTGGCAATATCACTGCCAAATCGGATGCCTACCACTTGTTCAAGATGGATAGCAGCAAGATTGACAGTGTGTACGATATACTTGTGAAAAAGGGCATTGCTCTGCCCTGACTTATATCTCCTGCTTTTTCTAATGTGCACTTGCATTGTTCTCTTTTCTATCTCCAGAAAAAGAATGCTATATTACTGAGATATCAACATATTTAATTAAACTGCGGTATCAAATTTCGTGATGTGTAAAATTGATTGATTCAAGTGCTTATATACACGCCTGACTTGATCAGACTACTGTCTTTCATCTTCTTCCCTCCCCCTTCTAATTCCTGGATCTGGTTGCTTATGTACTTTAGAGGATTGGTATTAAGTTTTTCAATGAAAACTTTTATATATGAAATCTTTCGAAACATAAATTGACAATAATGTTACAACCTAGTTTTTTAGTAACTAGTTAAGAAAATTGGGTAAATTAATAATGTGGTCTGTAAATTGTTTATTTAGCTTTTGTTTTCAAAATTAATGATATGTACAAAATAGTCTTTTAACAATAATAAATTTGTTAGAAGTTAATTGTTTTTTTAAGTTTATAAATTATTTGACAAAAATATTAATATACAATTTTTTTAAAAGCTAACTTGTGTATTTAATAATTTTATAAGACTTAAATTTAATGGAACTAATAATTCTAGAATGAAATTGTTAGTTTATTTATGAAACTAGATCAAAGTGGTTGTGTGTTCTTCTATCTTTTCTTAATCAGTACGGGATACAAGAGTTTCCACTAGCGCATTATATAAACTAGTTGTGTAGCTGGCAAAAAAATAGAAATGATACGTGTGTGTGTGGATATACATACATACATATATATATATATATATTATATCGGTAACAATTAGCAAAGGAGCATTCTATACCTCGGTGTTTTATCTACTGCGCAAGCACATACATCAACGGGGCGGGATCGCCCCATTTGTTGAAAGAAAAGCCGCGAGATGGGACGTTATCAAAAGATAAAGTGTGATACAAACAAATTAAAGATAAGATAAATTGGTATGGCCAATCAACCATTGTCCACACCATCCCACACTGGATAACACAAGGTGTACTATCACTGCAAAATCTTTATTGTAAGATCAGAGCCGGAAGAGAAAAGCGAGAAGATGAAAATCTTCGGTCTCAGATCACAACTCTATATTCTAAGGTCCGCCAATCCCTCTTCTTCTCCTTCACAACCTCCATTATTTCTCAAACCCATCAAAATAACATCACATGGGAAATTTTCCCAACACCCAACAACATCAATTGCGACCTCAAAAGCTCCAATTAGTGTCAAGAAGCATTCAGCTCTGGATCTTTCACCCAGAAGCCAAAACCCATCGATGAAACTTCAAGTTCCCGAGAGTGGGTATTCTAATTCCAGATTTGTGATGATGGGGGCTGTTTCTCTGGGGATTTTTCTGGTTCTGATTGGAATCGATGGCCAAAAGGCCTTGGCTTTGGGTCCTGAAGGTCCATTAATGGAGGAGTTTTGGGATAACGTTAGGAGATATGCTATCTACGCCCTTACCGTCAGTACCGGTGCTATTTACACCATTTTCCAGCCTATATTGGAGTTGTTGAAGAACCCCATTTCTGCAATTCTCATTCTAGCTATTTTTGGGGGTAGCATCTATGTTGTTTCTCAAGTGCTTTCTGCCATGGTTGGTGTCACTGAGTTTAGTTACGATTATGGATATTAAATTGCTGGAATTCGTGTTAAGATTGGCTCTTCTGGTATTTGAACCTTTTCTTTCTTTCTTGTCCGATATATACATAGTTAGTGAAAGCGAATTTGGCCTTTTGTTTGGTACAATAGTATAGAAGCAAGCTGTGGAGAACATAAACTGCTTTAGCTAATTTCAGTATCTGGTCTTTTGAACTCAAAATTAAGTATGTTTAGCTTCGTGATCCTCTGTTTAAGAATGTGACTATATGACATATTATCGTCATCTTGTGATGTATTCTTTTTTTTCTTGCTAAAAAATAATCAAATTTTAGAACAGACTTAAAGTTCATCGCCTGATGAGAATACAGAGACAAGCATATAATTTAATTTGAAGCAAACTGACATTTGAGTCCATTTTATCAATTTAATCCATGAATGTTAACATGATTACCATAATTTGACTAGGATAAATTTTTTAAAATTCTCCAATAATCTTTACCGTCAGCACTATCATTGTCAATTTAGTCAATAGTAAGATAATCTTCTAAATATTAATGAAAAAAATGCACACGCACCATTATCATAAACTTTTAAATAGGATTAATGAAGAAAGTTTCCATTACAGCCATCCTTATCCCTCATCTCTGAATACAAGCACTAGGGATGAAGGCAAACAAGTGATGAAACAGTTAGTGGGTATCGATAGGTATTTGCATACCGAAAGAAAAGGGATCTTCCAGGGCCAATGGGGTGACCATCATACACAAGGCAATCGTCAAAGTCGAGCCTTTTGAACACTTTGGGATTCACCAAACTAGCCGAACTGAACCACCCACAGTGAAGGTGGATGTTGGAGATGCTGCAATCTGATGCGCACATGTTCATTATTTCTACCATGTACACAGGGATCCCGCTGGGAAGAGGAGATACTTGTTCTTGGTGTATCTCTACGTCGTTCTTAGAGCAGTCTGTGCCTACACGGTTCGTGTCGTTTTCGTCTGGAACACGTGCATTATTCATTATGACTTCTTAAGAACCAGTTCCTTACACAGAAATTAATGTATGGAAATGAATATAAAAAAATAAAGCAAATAAAAAATCATTTTCATACCTCTATTTTTAAAACATAACAAAAAAAATTATTGAATAATGATAAAGATATTATTAAAAAAAAAGAACTAGCGAACGGGTCCTAAATATTTGAAAAACTAAAAGGATTTCTCATACCAGATGATTGCAGTAGCTTCCGGGAAATGTTGATAGTTCTGTTTCCCTTGGAAAATTCCATTCCTTCAATGACACTTTCCTTGACTGTTAAATCTCTCACTGCATTGCAACAAAGGTAATATTTATTATCCATATGATCCATTTTTAAAAACTCAGTACGATCAAATTCAAAACATCGAGTTCATTTCAATCTAGAAGACTGAGATTACTGGTAGGGGAATTAAAAATTAACTAGCTCATATAATGAACATTATCCAACCGTTAAAAGCAGTTCGGCCAGAAGTCACCGTATCAAACTACTTGAGTTCTTTTCCATACAGGAAGGAAAAAGAAAATCAAATGTTGTAGCTTTTTCTCTCCTCTCAAGTGCACAAAAGAGGCGCAGGTTCAAACTTATTCAACAGATGATTAAAAAGTTCAAACACAACTCAAGATGTCTTTTTATTTATTTGTATAACACCAAACAGATGCGCATGTGCTGCACACGTGAGTGAACAATGATACAAACAGAGTCTAAGATTGATGTACATATGATCACGAATATGTCAGCCCAAAGTAGTTTCTTTAGCTTAAGTTGACAAGAGAGAATAATATAATTTTTTATCAATTTGAGTTCAGCTAAAAAAAATAAAAGCAATATCTTAGGCTGATATAGGAAAATAGAGCCAACCAAAAAGAAAAAATAAAGATGATGTTACCTATGAAGAGAGCAAAGATAAGTGCCAGAGAGAGCATCCAAAAGCTTGGAGCTTTGAGAGTTTTCAACGCAACCCTCATCCTGAAATGCCTTCAATCTGCTGGTGATACAGAAAATCAGAGTCATTTGAGCAGCAGAGAAAGCAAGCTAGAGCATAAATGGTATATGCAATATATATATGGAGAGAGAGAGAGAGAGACACACACACACAGAGACATGAAAAGTTATATATAAGAAGGCAAAGCGAAGTGAGGGGCCGGGAGGGAAATAGAGAAGAAGTGAACCTAGTAAGAAAAGAAAACTGACAATATCTGAGATTGGGAAAAGTTGAGATGAGATTTTAGTTCGTAGCTTCAGAGATTAAATAGTCGTACGAAGTGCAGGGACAGACACGAAAGATGTGAGTGGGGAGTAGGGTGGCTGCTCAGAATATCTTTTCTTCTTGAAAAACTTTTAGATAATTTCGATCTATAAAAAGCAAAATAAGTATGTCTAATTACATATTTATTAATTTTTTTAATGAGAAATTTTGTGGCTGGGCCTATTAGGAGACATAGGAACATAATTGCCGGTTGTAATGAATAAAAAGAAAGAAAAAAGGGTATTAGCAGCTGCTAGGAATTTACAAGTGCATGAATTATCAACTGTCTTGCAAAGTATGATATTTGCTTTAATTGAACCTTTTTTTTTTGGGAAAAGGTACTGATGTTGTAAAGTTTTAAAAAAATAATTACATATAATTTAGTCAAATTTAGAATAATTAGTGTAATTCACTCTTAATAAAATAAAAGCTAAAATGGGGAGAGATAAATTGAAGAGAACAGTGAAAGCATAGCAGGGAATTGAGCTGATACTGAAAGGGTAATAGAGAATAACTAATTCCCATAAAAAAAAAAAAAGAGAATAAGTAATGAAAGGTGTGGAGGAAGTTCTACTTGAATAAGGTAGCCATAGCACAGGTAATATATAACATCATTAATTACAATAGGTAGCTCCCTAGAACCAAGAACGAGTGAGATTAAGGATTTGCTCGAGAAGAGCAGTTTCTTGCAGTGAAAATCGGAGTATATTTACTACTTGCACCGTGAGAATGAAACGCATGGATGGACTACATCTGCCCCGCGCCCCAGATTAATAATAAATGACCACCTATATATATATATATATATGAGATATAGTGCAGAGAGGGAAGAGGGAGGTTGCATAGGGTGCAGGCAGAGAACAGGGGAAAAGTAGGGCCATGCATGCGGGCTTTTGAAAAGCGGCGTAGTTTACTGGCTTGGCTGACCCATTTTTTCATTTGAATTTCGTTTTGTTTCATTCATTTATTCTTGAGATTCCACTGTGGGCGTCCTTAATTCCTTTGCCTTCCCCACATTTGTTGTTACAGAGATATTTATTGTAGTTGCCATTATCAAGATGCTCCAACTCTATCAGCTAATGCTAATTAATTTCTTCAAATTAGCCAAAGAAAAGAGAGAGAGGCAAAAGAATTCTTACCTCCATACTCTTGAAGGTTCACTACGTACTGAATTTATTCCTGGACAATGGTTCAAGTGAAATCCAAGCTTTAGATTTTTTCTTTCTTTTGAGTGAATTGAGTTTTGTTCTATGTACCAGATCATCCAAGAATTAAGCATCCAATTTTAATTTTTTAGAGATTGTTTATTTTCAAAAATGATTATTACATTAAGCTTGTTGATATGTAGTACAATTTAGCTTTATTGGGCTGGTCAAGCTGGGCCCAAAAGATAGCGCGTCAAAACAAAGTGATGGGAAATTAGGTTATAAGGCCAAGCAATACCGAGTCTGGGACCAAGGTCTTTTTATTAATATTTGGCCTGATAATATTGTTATTATTATTTAATTTAAAAAGCTATATCTTTTATTTTTGTATTTCATTTCATGTGTTGTGTTTTATAATTTTACATACTACATTTGTATATACACTCAATTAAAACTCATTGAATATTGATTTATATTAATGTAATATACTTACTAATTTGTGTAATGAGAATTTGTTGTTTATCATTGTGGCCTTCTATTTACTTCTCTTTTTGCAAAGATTTTGCAAATTTTTAGGGCCTTGAATGATAATCTATTACAAGGAACTCTCAATTGCACGAAAGCCAATATACTTTGAAGTTTTTTCTTGCATCAAACCTACAAGTGGAGGAAAAAAAGAGAGGGGGGCGGGGGGAAGAAGCTAGACCTAGACTGATTGAGTTAAACTTGGTCACAAATCAAACTTGATTGAATTGGGCAAAAGAGTGGGTTTGGAAAACAAGTCTAATCCCCAAGTTGAGTTGGGTCTTTAGTTTAGTGCAAACCTAACCTAACCCTTGTACACCTTATATGTGATGTGGCCTAACAAAACAAAGTATGTAGCTATTAATTGCTTATGTAGCCATCAAGATGCTTTTGAAATGTGCATTTTGTATTTTCAAAAAGTACTTATGTAGTGTTTTGACAGCCACATAAATAGTTAATGGTCATATTGCATATTTTGTTAAGTCACAATACTTTTCATGTTAACTATCCCCTAATGAGTTTGATATGAATATTATGGTAAAAACAAAAGTTGTTTGAATGATTAGAAATATCAAAATAGACCGAACCAATAATCCACCAATTTGGTGGGTTAGGTTTACCCACCCTTTAAACATGATTTATAATAAGGTCTTCTTTTTACTTGGCCTATTTAACCCATTCATTATATGTTTATTTTTTTTAATTCTCCTAATCTAAACTAACTAAATGAGTGATAAACAATTGAATTCCAACCCATCCTAACTAATTAAACAAAGCAAGGAGTTGGAGCCTTCACTTTCTTGTTTCCCACTTCATCTCATCCTTCTTTCTTGAGTTTTCATCTCTAATACTTTAAGTGAGAGAGAGAGAAACCCATAAGCCGATCAGTCAAGCCTCATGATCCTATGACCAAGAAAGGAAAGGGCTAAAGGAAATAAATCTCTCCATTTTTAATCTGTATCTTTGTAATACTTTCCATTTGCATTCATAGCATATTACAATCTCTCAACTTCATCTTACAAGGACAATGCCCAATCTTCTTCTTGCTTGTTGTCAAGTTGTTTTCGCCACCACGTGGCGGTGAAGTTAAGGATGGTTTGAAGCATGTTGCACTTGAAGGAGAAGTGCAATAACTTCATCTCACGAATCAATCACTTCTCTGCTAATTTCCATTACGATGCCCTTAAATATATTCCCTTGGTCCCTTGTTTCTTCTCTTGCCTTATTGTGTTTCTTTTTGTCATTGAATAGTTTTCCTTCTCTCCTTATTGATGTGCACAAATTGTTGTATTGTTTCAAATTTTTGTTATAGTGGGTTAAATAGGTTAGTGGATTGAGTTGTAGATTCTAACTCATTTAACAATGCAAGTTTAAATAGGCTAACCTGTTTAACTCATGACTCATAATGGACTAGCCCATGTGGGCCAATTTTACCCATTTTGATTGCTCTAGAATAACTAAAGTGGGATCTTAAATCTTTTAGAATAAAGTTGAAACAAACTCTATCCCTATAATATCAAAATGTCAAGTCACTTTTTTAAATTTATCATTATGGTTAAGGATGTCTTTGGATTTTGTCTAGCTAAATCTCATTTTCAATGGATCAATGGGATCATGATACTTATACTTAAGGGTAGGGTTGCATATAAACCTAGTTGGCCCAACTATCTTGGTCATAACATGTCAGGTTGGGCCGAGTCAAAAAGAAAAAAAAAAATTTAACTAGGTTAGGTCAAGTTCTAGCCCAAGCATTTTGGTTGACATATATATATATATTAATAAAAAACTATTTTTTATAGACTTATATGAAAACTTCATTTTTTGATAAGGCCAATATGTAATTTATAAGTACATCTATAAAAATTTTACTTTTTCAAGAAAAATATGTAATTTTACAAGAACTTATATGAACATATTTTTTAAGGCCATTTTTTTTTACCAAAAGAAAACCTAGGTTAGCTTTGTCAATCTAATCTAATCACAAACTGAGCCTTTTTGTGTCAGGTCAAGTACTAAGCCTATAAAATAGACCCAGTCACAAATCAAGTAAGGTCTCAGGTTGAGCAAATGCTTGGGCCATGTGTAGCCTTAGTTAAGGGAGATGTCATTTAATTAAGTTAAAATTCTTAAACACATGATGAAATATTTTAAAAACTAAATTACATAGTACTCTCTCAAGTTTTATTGAAATTACATAAATCTCCCTTCTATTTTTAAAAAACATATAGATCTTTTGTTACACCATATCATATTCTAATTATCTTATGCCATTTTAGTCCATTTAGAATAAAACAACTACAACTAAACCTTTAGCAGTGAAAATTTCAGTTACTAAACAAATAAACTCACAATGATCAAAAATGGATTCTCACCATTTCATCCCATAGATTCATACATAATTAATTAGCTCCATCCAAGATGATGTATAAATAGACATTAAACCCATAAATATGATCATTTATTCAATTAGGATATAGAACACATAATGAAGTTCAAATTTTAAACTTTCATAACTTGAGTTATACAATTTCGACTAATGCAAATTAAGTGTCTAAGATGTGAACTTTCTATTATAAAAATTTTAAATCAAAATGAATCCATTTAATTCCTCAAAGAACATAAAATTTACGGCTAGACCTGAATAAATAGCAGCAAGATATGATAGCCTTTTAGGATCAATTTTAAAAATTCATCAAATATTCTATAGAGCTCTAAAAATTATAACCTTTGACTCTATAGAAAACTCTAAGTGTCCTTTAGATGCTCACTAAATTTTAGTCCCAAATTCAGTCATTAAGACTCAATGGTAAATAGACATTTTATGACTCAAATAGTCAAAATTTTAATTTCAATTGATACTAGTTGAGCTCTAAAATGTCATTTTTTTCATGAGTATATTTCAATACATATATGCATCATATAACAATGATTTATCACATGAGAATTGTCTTGAAACCAAAAATCACTATCTTACATGCAAATATGCATGTACTCCACATGGGATACCATTTACTAAATCATGTTATAATTCTTTATACATGCCTTAATTGGTCACAAAATCATAATCTAACACTTTTACATTTATTGCTATTGCATTAGCATCAAAATATGGATCCATATATTCATGTACATAACACCAAATTCTAAACTTTTCATATGTATAATTTAATCTTTCAAGGCCCTTATATCTTTATTTTCCTTTCTTGGTGTTTCACCTGGCCATAATGGAGATAAGGAAATATGTGATTCAAAAAATCTCAAAGTCAAACATACTTATGGTTTACTTGAGTACATGGAAGCAAGTATGCATGATATGCAATCATAGCTAAATCATATGCAAGAGGACAAATCCATACTTTAGGGGTTTTCTTGGCTCAAGTAAAAGCAAATCTATACCCTCAAGGGACTTTTCTTGGAAGGTAGAGCAAATCCAAGCTCACTTTCTAGCCTTACCCATCAAAGAGCCACCCACTCATAAATTCAAATAGACATCATGTAATTGCATATTACATTCAACAATCAACAAGCTAATCCATTACAAACAATATACACAAACAACTAAGAATTTAAACAAACCAACCATACAAATAAGAATAAAGGAAAAGTTACCTTAACAAACAAACTTAATCAATTCCCTTGCTTTCCTTCTCTTGATCCCACGGCCTCTCACACACACACTTTAGCCTAGTTTCACTTGCTTGGCATGGACACATAAATTAAAGTATAAAATAATCAATTAAGACATATTCAGTCTCATTTTAGCAATATATATGCAAACTAGGTCTTAAAGTATGAATTTGGTAACTTTAAATGTTCCAAAATAACTTTTTCCATTTGCCACATTTCATGTAACAATTCAATCATTCATCTATCCCAATTTACTCACTTTTATGGCTAAAACAAGTCCAAAAGTCTAGCCATATCACATATTCAATTTCTAGGGCCAATTAAGGTTTTTCATGGTACCAAATCTACACATCATCATAAGTCACTCTTTTCCTTAAACTTAAGGGTGCACATCAGTTAGGTCGGGCCAGGTATTAGTTAGGCTTGCTGCCCGGCCTGATTTGATGTTCAGATTGTTTGTTTGGCCCATGGCCCAGCCTAACTAACTAAAGCCCAATTACAAATTGGGTTTGCTTACGCCAAAATGGGTTATGGGCTGAGCCGAGTCACTTATCATCCCTGTTATAATTCTTCATCCTGGACAGCACACACACAATCATGCAATTTCCCTTTCAAGAAACTATCCTAAACATAACACTATTAAGTTAATAAAATATAGTAGACATAATTTATCCTTCGTCCACCCTCCTTCCCCTCCCCTCACCTCTCTCTCTCTTTTTATTTATTCAAATGGAATTTTATATTAGGACATGATTAAGTAAATATACTTCATATGAGAATTCTCTATTAAGCGAATATACTTCATATGAGAATTCTCTATTAAGCGAATATACTTTATATCACGACATCATATATTCAAGTGTATTGCCTGTTATCACCATCTATAATAGAAATTCTCTGTTAAACAAATATACTTCATATGAGACGTCTTTGTATTTTGAACACACCGAGAAAAATTGATGGGCCCATTGACAATACACATCATTAGGTAAGAATTCCAAGTCAAGGACAAAATAACAAAATCAACCAATGACCCTATGGCTCCCCAAGCATTAAATTAAAGAAATTGAACATTGAAAATTAACAATATAACAATACACTCACAAGGACTATAAACCAAGATGGAAGTTGTCCTATTTGAAAGGAAATATCTGAAGCATACATAGAACAAATAACAAAACCACCAAGTAATGATTCAATCTATAAGACAACTATAATAATAATAACTAATAAATAATGAGGATCCGAAAGTATCAGCTAGAGGCTACAATACTCTAGGTATAAAAGTAAATTAGCAGCTTCACATGCAGTTAAAGATAATTAGAATAAAACAAGGTAACACTGTAATATGCTCAAACACAATTGAAGCAGAACGTGTTTGACAAGGACAAGACTCATAATAATATATATACAAATGCCATCCTCCAGTAATATAATAAAAACTCCATCCAGTCACCAAAACGACTTACAATATTATCTCAACATTTGGTTAAGAAAAAACCTTTCCTACATCTGCATCCTCTGCAATGTGAAGTGATGAAACTACTTGGGCTGCAATAAGTTCAGCATAAAACCCATTAGGCCCCCATCCTGCTTCCTCATGTATTGGTTCATTGTGCACATTCTTTTCAAGAGGTCTTAATGAGAAAGACCACTTGGGATGAATGGGAGTATTCCATGTATATTCCATACAATGTCCATATGATGTCTAGAGTAGTTGCACAACAATAAGACACAAACTCACACCACCCACATAAATTTATCAACTTTAAGGATGGAATGTTGCCGGACCTCTATAATGCCCAAAGTTGTGTCTTGCATCATCTTGGTCTATATAGGTTAGAAAGACCAGACCAGACAGAAGAAAGATACCACCATCCTTCCACACAATGTGTAATGAACAGAGTTGGGAATAGCAAATACACAACACTGTAAACAACTAAAAATTAAAAACACCAACACATACCTAAATGACAAGAGAAATATTGATAAAGTGGATACAACATGATTCTGGACTCAACCCTCATTAAGTGTGATGTATCTTAATATCATGTATTATCAAATCCCTTCTCTTCTTAAAGGATAAGGCCAAGTCCCTATACGTTCCCCTTCCTTCGCATTGAAGACCAGCAGCTAAACTCTCGAGGGACTTGATAATGTAAAGAAAAAAATTACCATTGTATGTGAAGCTTGAAAAGTGAAACAACAATCTGTAACTAAACCTACCTGCGATGACTTAAATTTGAAGCTGTATATGTGAAGACAAACACCCCTAAGCATATGGATGCTATGATCCACCTAACAACTTTTTGCCTATTACTTTCATTTACATTTGCACCTATCAACAAATAGGAGTAAGGAGAATAACAACAGATGCCAAATGACTGAAAGAAAGGTGAGAGTGAAATCTAAAATTATAATAATTAGTGACAAATTTGGTGGAGTATTTTGGTTTACTCTCTGATTTTTTTTAGGCAATATTGCTAGATAGAATTTTTATTTTTTATTTTTTTAATCAGGCATAACCAAAATTTTTGGATTACTTTATGATAGAAAGATTGGTAAATGAGAAGGAAAGGCATAACTCAGTTTCCTATGGCAAGCTATTTAGGAATAAGAGGATACTCAATTAATGCTTCCTCTTTGACAATTGACGGTTTAGTGTTACCAGAAGTACCAACATTTACCTTTGCATCTTTTTTATTCGTCTCATCATTGCCCCAACTATACCCTAATGACACATAATCAACTGAATCTTGGAGAAAGGGTGGCAGTGGGACCTCATTTAGAGGGATATATCTTAGAATTAATATAGATATTGCTACTATCATGAAAGCAAGAAGCATACCTACACTAACCTGTAGGAGACAAGTTAAATACATGTTAATATACAGTAACTCCCTCTTAAATATGACGTTCAAAGAACCTACCAAGAAACATCTTACATTCAATCAAAACGACATTAGACACTAGTGCACGTGTTATATCCTAATCTGCATCCCTTGACTTTTAAATTTTTTAACAAATTTTATTTATTAAAAAAAAGGAAAACAAAAAGAAAAGAAAGAAGATGTGGACTTATGATTAGTATTTCCACATGCAAATATAAATGGGAGATAGAAAAGACATATGGATTTACATGGATGAGAGTGCAAGAATACTATGAACCTACAGTTCTTTAGGGTGCTAAGGCACTATTAGATGCAATATTTGATACTAACCTTTAGTACTACCATTCATATCAGGACTAGGTGTTCAAACCCATTATTATTAGTTGGTGCTGCAATAACAAATTCTTCCTCTGTAATTTGCATCAAAGATATGTGATTATTTTTCATTATTCACAACAGTAAGATTAACCCTGCTTTCTAGTAATTACTCAAGTACTAAGTCAATAGCAAAGCCAAAGAAACTAAATTAAAACCATTAAACAACATTAAATTACAAATACATATACAAATACATGCTAACTAAAAAGTAAAAGCACATAAACTGATATTCAACATCTTCAAAGATAGCAGAAGCTCTTGAGACATATGTAAAAATTAAACAATGTAATGAAATTAAAAGTAAAAATCAACATGCAGAAAGTATTTTATTAAAGTATAAAGCTTACTAGTGGCAATAATACTCTTAAACTCCTCATACTGATCAAAGTCACTCTCATTAAATCTAACCACTGTAAGAGATAGCCAATTTTTGGTGTAAATGAGTGCTTCAACTATTTTTGGTGATAACGAACTCCTAAAGGAATCAAGCATACGACCACTGGTGCTAAAAGCAGATTCAGAAGCCACAGTTGACACTAGCACAACTAACACATCATGTGCAACCAAAGAAAGGACTTTATACTTTGTTGCATTTTCTTTCCACCATGATAAGATATCAAAAGAAGGATCATCCTCAACTAATTCAGTTGCAAGATACTTCTCCAACCTTGTGATCTGATCTAAACTAACTTTCATTTTCTTATTATTCTACCAGGAGAAAAAATGGGCATATATACTCCCACTAGATCTCTTCTACTTGAGTCACCACTTTCTTCAGAGATATCTTGTGATTCATTAACAACTCCCCCGACATATTCCTTATACAGACGATATAGTGCTTCTTTCACCTTTTTCTCCATGGCCTCACAAAGATTAAAGTCAGGATATATCTCTTCAAAGGTAGTATGTATATAGGCAAGTTTACATCTAGGGTCAGATACCAATCCTAATACCAATAAAAGGTTCATATTCTTTGACTTTCCCCAATACTTTTTGTACTTACTCTTCATATTCCTAGTCATCTCTCTAATGAGAAGGTCCTCTGCAGTAGAACTCGATATGAACATATCCAGAATCGAAGAGATATCATGAAAGCAAGCATTTGAGGTCACATACAATGAACCAAAAAATCTCAATGTAATCTCATATAAGACTTTCAAAAATTGAACAAATACAGAGGACCAATCCAATAGACATCTTCCTTAAAGTGCGCATTATACCCCTGGTATTTATCCTTAATTTTGTCAAATGCCCTTTAAAACTTGAAGGCTTGTTTCAACATCAAATAAGTGGAATCCCACCTAGTTGTGACATCCAAGCATACAAGACTTTTGGACTTAATTCTTTCCTTTTCAACAAAGCTTTTGAAGTCTTGTAGGAGAAGACCTCATATATCTAACAATATTGCAAACAGCAATGATGGAATCGTGCATATCCTTCAACCCTTCATTCACTACTAAGTTTGGAATATGTGCACAACACCTCACGTGTAAATAATCCCCATTACATACCAATCCATTTTAATTTTTTAATCACTTTTTTAAATAGGCTACAACTGTGTCTTGAAACTTGCATTATTTACAGTTAATGTGAACACTTTCTCAATCCCCCAACCCAACAAACACTTTTCAATTGCCTTGCCTATAGTGTCACCCCTATAATTTTCAATTATAGAAAAGTTGAGGATCCGCTTTTGTAATCTCCAATTTTTTTACTATGAAGTGAGCTGTAAAATTTTGAATTGAAGTCCATGTGTTTGTAATGAAGCAAACATACATACATGATTTTTTTAAGAACTCTTTAAGCTTCTTGGATTCTTCTGTACAGAGTTTCAAATAATCTCTAGCAATAGTCATTCTTGAGGGAACTGGGAACCTAGGTTCTAGACGATTGCTATACTTGTGAAATTCATTTCCTTCCACAACCCGAAAGGGCATCTTATCACATATGATAAATTCAGCTAAAACCCTTCGACATTCATCTAAATTGAAAGTATAAGAGGTCAATGTTCTTGTAGGAGCAACTCCGTCTAAATTATCTCCCCTAGAAATCTAGTTATATGCTTATATGGTCTGATTTTTTACTTGTGCCCTATGTGGGTTTTTATTACATGCTTTTAAGTGCTTATGCAAGGAATTCGTTCCATGTTTGTTGAGGCGATAAGCATAAGAAGCCTCACAGTATCTACATACGCACCTATATTCTCCATTGGTTTTGTCTAATGGAAGTTTTCTGAAATGCTCCCAAACACTTGACTTGTTTACAGGGGGCCTTCTCTTTGAACCCACAGTTGTAGAAGCTATAGCAATAATAGAGCCAACAATATTAGCATCTAAAGCAATGGATTGTTGGGTAGGAATAATGCCAGGTTGGGATTGGGATTGGCTTTGGTTTTCTTCAAAAGTTTAGTCTGTCATAGATACCTTCATAAACACCATATCAAAAAAGTTATATTTAAATGTGATATATGGAATTTAGCTATAGTTAAGAAAAATACTTATGAAAAGGTATGTCAAATGTTTGAATTATTGTATATTTTGCCACATAGCTTGCATTAGTCTTTAAGGTACCTTCAAATAATGAAACATTAGGAGAAGGTATGCCAAATTCCTTTGTACTTTGCCATTAGATGAATCATATGCACTTTCCATATGAAATATTTAATTTTCACATAATTCTTACTTACTTGGGTATTTACATATTTTTAGCTATTTAATGAAAAAATTTTAAAAAGATTAATCCAATAATAAATAGATTAACATGTAAATATATTATATGCACTTTTTAATGGGACTCACTTCCAATATATATATAAATTTATTTATAGTTGATTTGATATGCTTGTATTTAACATAATAATTTACCTAAGAAAATCTTTCATTTAACATTCCTTACATAAATCAATTAATTGAGTGGTAATTACCCTAAAGAACTTTTGGCAGATGCCAAATTGTATGAAGGATTCAAGGATCAGAAGCTAGTAATATAGTCCTTGTGCTACATATGGCAAAGCAATCTCTTTGCTAGGAACAAACTCAATTTTTGAGCCCTTGGTGATCGTTACTGTAAGTTTGCAACAATACCAGTAAGTTAAAATACAAAACCAACCATGCACAAAATCAATCATCCATATCTGCTCTTTACTTTTTTCTTGTGAAAAGAGAATAAAGTAGCTTTGACAAATAAGGCTTTACCCAATGAAAACGACAAAACCAACCAAAAATCATAAAACAAATGAAAGAAGCAAGTGAAGGGTGTGAGCTTTGAATAGATCAGAGGAGGCCAACGGTTGATGATGAAGGCTTGTGATGGTGAGATGAGGCAAGCTAGCAGGGAGTGCAACTAAAGCAGAGGGATGCAAATATGTGATAAGCCTAGTCGATGCTAAAGGAGGAGTGAAGCAGATGAGAGATTACGAGAGGATCATATCAGAAACTTGGAAAAAGTTTGGAGCTGCCACAACTGGACATGACACTCGACGGAGAGAAAGGCAGGAAGTAAAAGGGAAAACTGCAACTGGGAATGGGAATTATGGATTTTAGGAATTAAGAAAAAATATACTTAATAAAAAAGTAATACGATACAGGTTGGCCCCGGCTAACATCGTCTGTAAACTTAGTCCGTAGCCCGACCCGGCCCATTTTCATAGCCCATTTAATTTTATCCATTTTTTTGTTTTCTCCTTGCTACCCAACCCGATGACACCAAGTTGGGCTAGGTTTTTCGAGTTTTGTGTACCCCTACTCAAACTAATGATTTATCTAACTTTTATATTTTTCATTTAAGCTTCTTAAACAATGAAACCAAATTAAAAACTTTCCTAAATATCAATTTCATCTTTTGGCTGAGACACATAATTTAAAACTTCAAATTTTGATAAATATAACCAATTTCAGTTAAATACTTCAAATTCCTTTAAATATTTTAAATTAGAACATAATTTAAAACTTCAGATTTTGTTAGACAATTCAAATTACATCCAATATTTAAAGTTATGGTTTAAGTTTTTAACTATCTAGTATGTAGGGTTAACCACAGTTGAAAAAAAATTGGATTGAACCAAAATTTTGATGAAGTGATCTTTTAAATGGTTTGGGTAAACCCTTAAAATCAACAAATGGTGAAAGACGAACTAAAAACTAACAAATTAGATTGATATGAACTTTTTTTAAAAATTGTTATTGAAACGACTTTGTTTCTATTTATATTTTTTTAAGTTAAAAACAACATTAATCCTCTTATCCACTTTCTTAACATCAGTGGTATTGCACAGTAGAGATCTAGCTTTCGTTTTCTTTTCCTTAATTATCTTACCAAAAAAAATTATAGCATTTGAGAGTTATGAATTTATTTTAGAGTAAATTACACATTTTTCTTAAAAATATATTTAAATTACACAACTTTTTTTTATTTTGAAAATGTGCACTTCTCTCTCCCAAAATTAAAAGATACCTTTTAACTCACTATATAAATAAGTAATAATTATATGTATTTTGATCAAAATATTTTTCTATTTATTATTTATATAATATATGACTGACATAAAATTGTCAATTTTTTAAAATTTAGAATAAATTTAATTTATAATTTTTAACATAAAATAAATAAAATTCGAATTAAAGTTTATAAAAATATTTTTTTCGTAACTTATATTTTTAATAAAAAAATTAATATTATTCTTATAGGTATTTTGATCATATTTTAACATTAAAAAAACTTATGTATATTTTTATAATAGAAATTATGCTTGTATAATTTAAACATCTCTTAGGAAATGGAAGAATAATTTAATCTTTATTTTATATAAAATAAAATTATTAATAATGTTGCAGTTATATTAGTATGTATTATTTGATCATTTTTATCTTAAATTAGAATGGGCCTCTTGTTTTGCACGAATTTTTAAAGGAAGTGAAAAGGAAAATTGCAAATGGAAGAATGTAACAAGTGGGCTCCTGCACGCAGCCTGAAACAACTCATAATTTATGAAGAGTGCAAAAATAACGTATGAACAGTGCTTCTAAGAATTTTTTCTTCTAGAGAGAGAGTGTGTGTATATATATAACATTAAAATCGATTATATATTTTTAAATCAGTGAATCACAGATTACTCTTTGAATAATTTGTTAGTTTTTAAAAACATTGCCGCTGACTTAGACCATATGAATTTGCCATCAAGCAAAGTGTTGCCTATGGTAAATGTCAAAAATGGGTGATATATGCTTTCCATTTATAGACATCTAAAATGATTAAAATTTTTCTAAAATAAAAATGAAGAACATAATATACCAAAATGATTCTAAACGAATTCAAAATGGGCTAATATATAGTTAAGCCTTTAATTTATGTATTTCGTATTATTAACAGTCATAACTCATAACAGCTTTAAAAACAACATTTGGAGTGCTATAATTTATTAAAAAAATATTAAAATAAGTACCGTAAAAATTTGCATTGAACATTAATTTTGAACATTTTAAGATTAGAAAGCACTAAAAACAAAAGTCTTCATATTATCAAAGGGAGACTAATAGTAACAAAAGTTAAATATTTTACATTCTTAATTTATTTAAATTTATCATAATCACCATATGAAAGTTACTGCAGTTTTGAAAATTTATAATCACTATTCTGAGTTAAGTAAGATATGCCTTAAAGTCTTTCAGCATTGTTTTTTTATTTGAAGTATATTTTGACATTTTGATGATATTAAATATCTTAAATATAAATATATCAAGTAGAAACACCTATAATACCTCAAACATTTTATGTTACTAGAATGAGTATTCAACTCCTCAGAATTTTTAAACTCCTGCATTCATTGGGTCTCTCTAAAAGCTTACAAATTCAGCATGGGCGGCTTTCGCAAATTAGTTCTTTGGAGTGTTCTATAATTACCATCTAATTTTTGGTTGTTTGTTAATAGATCTAATTGGCACTTAAGGTCCATATGGCACACTAAAGTCTGAGCAAGTGAAACTCACCATTTTATAAAGACTACATAAAACTCTCAAATACTTTTCCTGCACGTAAACTAGTAGCCTATTTGGTCGGTGAAAAAAGGGAGAGAAAATGGGGAGACTTGGAATTAGTACGCTTGAATAGCTTTTATGGATAGATTCTATATCTTTTTATTTCTTGCACTATAGTACATTCCATCGTTTTATTAAAGAAATGATATTCTTGAAGATGGAGAACAAATATTATTTTATCTCAAATGATAAGGATATTTTATTTTTTTGGAGAAAAAATACAATAAAATATTTTAAATTAAAAATATTTATACTTAAAAGACCTTAAATTTTAAAATTATTTTAAATAATCTACGAATAAAAAATTTAAATTGAGATTCTAAACTGTAATTTTTTTTACATAATTAAAATTTTTAATGTTTAAATATTTCATAATAATTTCAAATTTTAAAATTCTTCAATAAAAATATCTTCAACTTAAGTCCTCAATTATAATTTTTTTGTTTTATATTAATTAAGAAAAATTAGTTTTTTTAATATATTTTTGGCTTTAGGGATGTTTTGGTTATTTACTCATATTTCATTTTCATTCTTATATTATTTTCACTCTATCAAACATTCAAATAAAAATGTATTCATTTTTCTTTTTATGTCATGCTAAACATGATTTTATATATAATATTTTATGTTATTTTTAATTTTATTATTTTTTTAAATCTTTTTAATCTACCAAATATAAGCTAAGAGAATATATATATATATATATATTCTTATCTAAATTCACTTATTGATGTTTGTCATATTTAAGTATGTCAATTTGTGGCTCTTTGCTCCCTCTCCACTCAAACAACTTGAAGGAAGAAAGGTAACCTACATGGGCTATAATATCATAACCTAGAAAATAGAATTCTAATCTTAATTGCATTGTTTTGAAAATTGGATCACATCAGCTGAGCAGGAATTAATCTCTGATTTGGTTAATCCCTAAAACTGAATTGCTTTAAAACATGTCAAGAATCAGTGAAACACAACACTCCACCAAGTGTTAAACATTTTTATTATGTGAACCACAAATCCTTTTCAATAATATTACATATTTTTTAATATATATATATATATAAACATCTCAATGAAATAATATAATAAGTAATTAGATATATGATATATAATATATAATATAAAAAAATATAAACTAATATATATACTATTTATAACTTTATTTTTAATTTGGTTAATTTTTTTTCAATTGATAAATTATTTTTTTCTAATTTATGATTTCTAAATCTTTTACATTTTTATTTTTTAATGATAAATAAAATATTAATATAATTTAAAAACTTAAAAAACTCAAAATTAAATACTCTTAAATTTTAATTGTGGATAATTTTTATTTCTTAATTAAAAAATGACTTCTCAAATATTTTAAAAAATATAAAATTAGTAATTAAATATTTAAAATTTATTAGTATTTATTTATTATATTAAAATTTTAATATTTAATTATCACCTATTTAACTATAATTCAACTACAATTAAACCATTAAATTATAATCTAAAGTATTCAATAATCCATTCTTAAAACATTGCTTAATTGTGAAGTCATTAAGCATTATTGTTGGATGACGTCAGGGTAATGTGCAAACGCTCTACTTCCTCACGCAACTCAATCACTTCATGTCTTATTCCAAAAGGAAAAATCTAAAACCACTTCAAGAAACACGTGGCCTATCATAACACTCCAAAAATTAGAAAAAAAAACCATATTTAGGAATTATGATTACTATCGCCGAAAGTAACTATCAAGTTTTATAACCTCCATTCAATAATCAATTACTATATTCATGGACATTTCGTAAGGGACTCTTGGCTTCATCTTAATTATTATTAATGCTTATAATACGCAATTTTGTCTGTCACGGGTTAACAATAACATCTCCTATAAATATTGGTTCTTTCTTCTCGACTTTTGCTTTAAACTTCTTGAATCGTCTCTTGAGAGAGACAGAGATGGCTCTGCGGTGGCTTCTGCATTCAGCTTGCCATGTTTTAGGGTACCCTAAGGGCGACGCAGAAGCGAATTATAATAAGCAGATTGTAGGGTACCCAATAGAGGTTGAGTACCCTAAAGGGTCAAGTTTTCAAATGCCACTTCATTACCCTCGATATACCAAAGAGGACTACAAGAAGATGGAGGAGTGGGAGGTGGACTTGCTTCTTCGGCAATATGGGCTACGTTTTAAGGGTAGCCTTGAGGAGAAGAGGGATTTTGCTATGGGTGCATTCTTGTGGCCTGATCAATGTTGATTAAAATCCATTATTCATTGTACTAGCAATCTCTCTTTTTTGAATGGTCGATGGAGAAAAGAAAAACCCGAGCAAGTATATGCTAAGAAAAAATGTTGAGCTTTTAAGTTTTGTGCTTGACTATGGTATTGATGTATGAATTGTGCGAGACACTTTTTATTGAACTTATGATAAAACAAATGAATGTCTCTTCGTGCTTGTAGATTGCTCTTCCATGTGGGTGTGGTTCATTGTTGTATTCTCAAAGAAATGCAGGGTTGCTTGATACTACTTATATAAATGTGTATGTGTTTTCATTTAAATACATTGGCTTAATGTATGTCAAGATATAAGATTTTGGCTTTCACATAGGGGTGCAAAGGGTTGAGCCAAAAAAAAAAAGTATTTAGAATTAGGTTAAACTAACCTTTGTAACTAATATGGTTCAGCCTTATCTTCTTAATAAATAAAATAATATTTTTTTAATAAAAATTTATATAAAAATTTTAATTTTTTTGAAACAAAATGTAATTTTATATAAATTTATTCAAAGATTTTAATTTTTTTCAAGAGTCATTAAAATTTGAAGTTTAATCTAATATCAAATTAGAACAATATCCAAGCTATAATCCAATGTTTGTGTACCCTTACTTTTAGATGATAGATAAAATTTCTGAAACAAATATTTCTTATGAATCAAGTGACATTAATTGATATCAAGATCAAGTCACATTAATTAATATCAAAATGTTGTATTGTAGTTTTAACAATCTCTCTCACACGGGGTGAAAAGATCGTGTCTTGACGTGAGAGATGAGGGAATAATTTTTAGCCAATAGATAAATTTTTATGATTCGAATAAGAAAAACACCAATTATTTGCACGTGACTCTTTATTCATGCTTTTCTTTCAACATTTTCAAATTCTCTACTCTCATTTTTCGGAATGCCTGACATTCTTTCTTTCTTCTAATATGAAAAAAGAATCTTATCGTCCGTTCTCATCTGTAACCTGGTCGAAACTCTATATCTATCATATTTATATTTTAAGTATTCAAAATTTTCATTTATTGACCCATTTTAAAAAAAATAAAATAAAATTAGTTTGATTTTATATTTTACACTATTCTATTTCAAATATTATATAAATTAATATATAATGTTGAACTATATTATTCAAATAATTCATGTAAAAAAAATAGCAACAAACTTTAGATTATTTCACCAAGATGAAGCTTTTAGTTTTGCATTTTATTTTATTTTATTGAAAGTTAGCTGTATTGTGTGTGTTGGAGTTTAAAAAAATATTTTTTTTTCATTTAAATAATTTATATGCGTCCAGTGTCGATATTGGATACATGTCAGACACACTAACACATCTGAAAATAAATATGTTGAAGCTATATAGGTTTGAACAGAAAGCAGAGTTTGTGGCTAGTTGAAGAGATGAAAGTGGTTGACAATTACTGGCTGCTTGGCTAGTTTATATGTGGTCGTGTAGTGGTGAGCGTATTACACAGCAAATGTAAACATAATGGTGCATAAATTCCCCCAAAAAATGTAGGCCTCACAACACTTACGATCTTCACATGTTGTGAAAATACCAAAAGTAAAAGATGAGAAGTAAATATTATTTGAGTATTGGAAATTTTCATAGAACCGTAAACTAAGTTTTCAGGCATGCACTTAGAGATCACATCCTAACCAAAAAGTAGAACATGTGGCCCTGTTAGACAGACATGTTGCTTTGATATTTTCATGGTTTTGGTCGAGTTCAAGAATGATGCAGCAACAACTGAAATTGTGATAAGATTGTTATATAGACTCAATATATTTAGAGTAAATTATATAAATTTTTCTTAAATTTTACTAAAATTACATATTTTTTTTAAATATATATAGATTTTTTTTCTAAAACAAGAAGTTTCTCTTTGCTTTAGTTTAATTTTAAATTTTTTGACTAAAATATCATTTATTCAATTTTTTATTTAAAAAATATATATTTAAGTTAATAGAAGGTATTTTAATTAAAAAAAATTAAATTAAACTAAAGTATAAGGTTACTTTTTGTTTTAGAGAAAGTATATGTAATTTTAACAAAATTTATGAGAAATATGTAATTTGCTCATATATTTATACACTAAGTTAATAGAAATTTGTTCAGCATTTTTTTTAAAGTTAATAGAAATTGGGACTTAGTAAAGCTACTTCTATGTTTATTTATCATTGGCTAATTCAATATACATACATTAAAATTACTACTTTGTTTGAGAGTAAGTTACAATTTATTCTCTTATGGTTTGACCCAAAAACCTTACCTTTCTGTGATTTAAAATGTCTCATTTAAAAGCATTCTCATGAATTTGTTCAACTACAATCTTTTTATGATGTTTTACATCTAAATTTTAATAAAAATGACAATATCAATGTTAAAAATAATTTTATTATACATTAAATGTTCATTTCACTTATATGTTAGAATTAAATAATAATTCTAATAGTTAACAAGATTAAAATACTAGGAATCGGTTCAAGATATTATAAATTGTTCATTATTTTAACATTTATTTAATTATTTTATTATAAGTAAAATAAAAATACTATAAAATAATTAAATAGTAACCAAACAAATCAGATGACAATTAAAAAATATTTTAAATCATAAAAATAAATTAATTTCCGAGAGATAAAATGTAATTATTCATTTTTAATTGTTTCATATATAGTTGATTGCTTGAAACCGAAGGTAGGCTGCACACAGACGACAGCCTTAATTGGAGGAGAAAGAGGACACGTATTTGCAAAACTTAGGGAGAATTTTTTTTTTTTAAATGTCCACATCTACAAGTTTTTATAAATTATACACTCAGTTTCTTTTGGTACATCTAGAAAAACATCATATACACAATATTTCAATTTTGTCTGGGTACGTGGCTTGCCATTGTCAATCATTCTTAATAAAATACTTTAAGTGTTGTAGAACTGAATAATAATAAATCGACATTATTTTAGAGGGTTCCAAAAATTATAAAATATAAATTAAAATATTAATTGATGAATTCTCTTTTGCTAGAGCCCTCCATCATGCATCTGCATTTTTCCACACATACACTTTTCAATCAATTCACCCAAAAATTGCAAGTTGAATGTAACTTTCGAGCAACTGATTTCTTGATCGCTGCAGCCATTTTAATTATTCTTTAATTAATGCATTAAAATAATTTATTTAGCAGTATAGGTAAAGTTAGGGATACAGAATTACAAACTTGGAAGTGCACAAGATATAATTATATTTAGTAATTTAGATGACTTTTTGAAAAGGTATATAAACTACTAATGGTGAGAAGCAAGTAAATTATCTTAAATACAAAGAAAAATGATGCGTATGGATTATACTTTGATAAAAATACAATTAAAAAATATTAAAAATTAAAATTATTAAAAAATAAATGATCAAAGTTATTATTGGTATTTTTTAAAGTAATTACTCATACTTCTTAAAATTATAATTTGGTCTTTTCAATATTATAAAAGTATCTTCATTCAAGGTTAGTAACAAATTTAATATACCCTTACAATTATTTAGAAAACTAATTTATAATTTTAGAGAGTATGAGTGGTAGTTTAAAAAAGCATACTTGATAATTTTGGTTCTTTAGATCTTTAGAAGACTTTTAATTTTTAAAATTTTTTAATATCATTTTTTATTAAATTATGATTCTTACGTGTCATTTTCCCTCAATACGAAACCTAGTTCTAGTTTGTTTTTGACTGATTATAGGAAATGCAATAATTGAGGATGAATACAAATTAGCTCCAATGCCAAATGCAACACAGAAGAAAAAGGTGTACTAGGAAATAGATATATGAACCTAGAACTTATGCATTTAAATTTTCACTTACCCACTAACTATAAATTAAGCTTAAATGGCAAGCAAAGATGTCATTAATTTTATGCTAGAATATAAAATCCCATTTTCACCAATAATGCTAATTATGGTGAGAATTATGTACACGGCAAGATTCAATTAATATTATATTAACTCTTTATTAATTCTTTGGAGTCAAGTTTGTAATTTTTTTTTGGGGTGTGTGGAAGATTTGTCTTTGATCAAAATGAAAGACTAAATTAATAGAAATAAGCTGACCCACATATTGCTTCTCTTAAAAAGAAAAATAAATATATGATTATTGGACATGTGACAGTAATAATAGATGTAAATAAATATAATCTTTCTATATAAAAAATTGTATTTAAATAACAGATTACCTTTCATTATTTATTTTTTCGGTAAATTATAATTTACCACTCTTATAGTTTAGCCCAAAATTGAATTGCTTAAAAGACTACAAAACTACTCAAAATATTATACACATTTTTGACAATAAAATTGTTCACTATATTTTAACATTCACATGACAATTTTGATTAAAAATAAGATGGAAATTAAATATTACACGATGATTAAGTAGTGAAAGAAATCATATAGACAAAGCAAATTTGAACCACATTATAAACGATAAACTACAATTTATCTTTTTTTCTTAAAAAAAAATTTCTTTCTTGTCTCCGTAGCTCAAAATGTAAATATTAACCCATAAATACACCAAATTAAGATATGGTAAAAGAAGCACTAAGGTTACATTTGGTTGGATGGAATAATTTTGATAGGAATGCAAATAAGAATTGATAAAATAGATTTTTTTAACCAATAATTATTTTTAATTTAGTATAAAAAGAATGAGAATACCTTTCCATTTTTATATTTGGTGGAAGAAAATAAGGTAGGAATGGAAAGGAAAGCTAAATAAATGATCATAATGCTCTGAGTGCAAAAAAATTTTGGTGATCTGTAAAAAAATATATTTCACCACTCTTAATAAAAAATGATAAAATACTTATTTTTATTTCTAAAATCAAAGTTTTTTTTTTCTAAATTGCCAATAATGAAACACATATTGAAATATTTATTATTAATACTTTAATTCAAAAAATGTTTTTGAATTAAATAAAAAAATTATTTTTTTTTCCATTTTTAATTAAAAATATTATTTGAATTATTAATAGTAGAAAATACATTTTAATCGTTTTTTTCTCAAATGGACAATGGCAGCCCATTTCGTCCATTTTTGGACGGTTGAGGAAATGGGCATTCCCAAGTAAAGACAATAGAATCCTAAAATTTATAACCAAAAATGTATATATTTGTATGGATTGTCTTTAACTTTCGCATTTCATATCTCCAACTTCTATCAACCAAACAGCTCCAAGTGGCTAATTGTACATCAGAAATTTTGGTGTCTTGGTGGGCTTCAAATAGCGATGGGTTGTAGGGCCCCTGATTTTCACAATGACCACAAATTATTCACCTCCTTATGCTCAGGAGAGGTAAAAGATGAAATCATTATTGTTCTCACTGTGACAAAGAGAATGGATTTGTGGTGAAGATTAGGGACAGCTAGAAGCTTCACACAACGTCTTTTTCAAACGACACCATCTCCCATTCTTTGACTTCGATTCTTTTCTTCCAGACTACTGAAAAGAAATTGACCTACCTTTGGTCTTCTTGCCGGCTTCTATCCATGATGGTTTGTTCGGAAACTTCTGTTCATCATGGGTCCCTATCTCTTTCCTCACAACATCTGGCCATTTTGGTTGGTAAATATTATTTAACATAAAAAAATTATTTTCATCCCTGATAAATAGGTGCACCTTTAGTCTAGCTTAGTCATGATATATATTTATTAAATTTATTCTCTCATTTATTAAAATATTTTAATGTCGTCCTCTTATTTGATCTTTAATCATAAATTAACATAGCACACACTTAATCTACATTAGATAAAAGCCCTAATTACTAGCCTTAGTTTCATGAATTTCAAAAGCTCCAAACCCTTAAAGTTTACCCACTTAACCTTAATTTCATAAATTGGTTTATTTTACGTGAACAGTTTATTTGTTAAGTACGAGATAACTAATGACATGTAAATAGAAAACATCCAACTCAACAATGAGTTGGCTTCCACGTTAATTTGTAGATAAAGATGGAACAAAAGGATATATTGAAAACATTTTTTGAAAAAGGGATTAAATATGAAAAAAATTTGACAGTTTTCCTCGAACTAATAATATTGTAAGGCTTACTATAAATAGAGGTAGCCTCATAGTCTAGTGTTCCACACTTACGAACACAAACAAGAGCAACTCATTTAGTTCTAAGGCCATCCCTTCCTGGACTATCTCTCTTTCTCTCACAATAGCCTTAGTCTCCTTTATTCTTAGGACATTTCTTTGTGTTTCCCTAGAAAAAAACAGATAGTATCCCTTCAAATTCAGATGGATCAAAGTGACAATCGGAAGCTGCAAGGTGCTGTAAAGTTTCAGAAGGACCAGTTTTTGAAGAGAATTTTGCAGTTTGTTTTCTCAGTTTCTGTATTCTCTTTCTTCGTTTGGTATTCCTCTGGTTTTTCTATACTCCTTCATGATGAGTCCTTCAATGCCTACTTCTCCACCTTCCTCTTCTCCATGTTCACTCACACCCTTGAAAGAAAATACATGTTCCTTCTCTGTAATGCCATCCTTGCTTTTCTAGTCAAAACCTCACTAACCACGTCACCGTCATCCATGTCAGCTTGTGACGTCGATGATGAGTCTCTTCAAGCTACAAATCTGTCAGAGACAAAGGCACTATCAGTTTCTGAAGAAGCTACTTCTCTTATGGCTGAAGAAAAAGAAATTGAACAAGAAAAGAAGCAAGAGCATTTTGAGAAAGAAGAAGTATCAGAAGCTGAGGAAGAACAAGAAGATGGAGAAAATACTGAATCCTCTATTGCTAAAGAAGATGAAGAAGAAGTGGGGACAGGAGGAAGTGGGGCTATGGTGGTGACACAAGATGATGAAGCAGATACAATAATGGCAGCAAATGAAGAATTATCAAATGCAGATGAATTGAACAGAAAGTTTGAAGAATTTATAAGGAAAATGAAGGAAGAGATCAGGATTGAAGCTCAGAGGCAACTAATTGCAGTCTAGCTAGAATAAAAAAAGGTTATCTAACGATTTCGTTCCTAAATTGATATATACATTTAATATTAGTCTCTAAAAATCAACGAGTGTACAAGAGAATTAGTATTTGAAAATAACAAACTTACTATCAAATTGTTCAGGGATATTCAAAGGACCAATTCGTACACTCATCAATTTTTGGAGGCTAAAATTAAATAAATTGAACAATTTAGGATCTAAATTGTTAGTTTAGTGAGAAAAAAAAAGGGAGGAATAAAGTGCTTGAGTCTGATTTTGAAATGACTAAGCCTATGTTTCCTAAATGTTAGACTTTTTTTTCTTCGTAGTTATAATTTGCATGTAGATTTCCCCAGCTAGCTTATTTCCTTTTCAGTTTGTGAAGCTCTGTCATGTCGTTTTAAGGAAGCTAGTGTAGTGTATCTTGGCTTTACTACCAGCTGGTCTTGCTTCTTTTGTCTTTCTAGCTTTAGTACTCTTTAACTAAAAGTAGTTTCTTGTTCTTTCTTCTTTGAATAGTCATGACTGAGGGAATTAGAATACTAATTGAGTTTGAAATATGAACTTAAGATCAAGATGGTTCAATCAAAGCCTGTAAACCAGCAGAAAATTAAAATAGCTAAAGAAAGAGAGAGCTCAAGCAGAGGATATTTCAATTTCCAAAGACTTGTCACAGATCAAGAATCAGAATGAACTAGTTCGTTTATATGTGGAAAATACTAGAATGGACAAGACAAAGTACCAAGTTTGAAGGAATCTTTCTAATATTACAAGTTCCCTAAAGATAAGGAAACGCTGGGGACAATGTCATAAGCCATATAAATCATCCTCTACCTTTAAAAAAAAAAAGGCTACACAAATCAGCTTAACAATTGAATTTTTTTTGGGAAAGATTGAATTTGATTTTTTTCAATAATTTTTACTACTAAATCATATTTTGCCTAAATTGTGAATTCAAATATGTAGAAAAAACAAGCATATAACTAATCTTCTACCTCTGATTGTCTAATTGTACTGTGTACCAAACAAAGATATTGTACATGTCTATGTGTATAGATAAGTTTTAATAAGAAATAATTTCTAAATTATTAATCTAAAGAAAGTGATAAATTAAATCATGACAATGATAACATTTGGTACCGTAAGATACAATATATTTCTTATCAATTCATGTCTCTTGATCATTGTAAGTTAAATTTATTATTAGCTTTATTTTTTTAATAAAATTTAAAAAGTTACTGTTGTTTGGTAATGCAATCAGATCAATCTCTCTCACAAAAAGGACCCCATAATGGGGTTTTCTGTAGATGCATGGGACTTCGATTATCATGAGTGATATTTCCAACTGTAGAAAGTACCAATATTCAATACCTTATAAGAGTGGAAAAGAAAGCTCAATTATTTGGCAAACTTACCGAAAGATATTGACTTATAATCAGCTTTAAGTAGTGCTTTTAATAAAGCCATTGAAGAACACACCTCATCTTCCACAAACCTTCCACGTGCCTCCATTTTCATGCAGCTTCAAAAATCCAAGTTGCAACCCTCACCATACATTTTGAGGCTCACAAATCTTCTCAAATAAAAGGTAGGTCCAACCCATACGACCACCAATAATATCAAATATAGGACTATTGGAATTGAAACTGAATTTTTATTTACCGGGTAAATGACTTTTTTTAACTATATAATTTTTATCATAAAAATATATACAAATCTCTTTTAAAATTAAACATGACAAAAATATCCTCAAAAGTAAATTGATTAGAAAATATATTTTTTAAATTTTTTATTTTGATGTTATTTATTTTGTATTGAAAATTATTAATTTAATTTATTTTAAATTTAAAAAATAACTAATTTTATATTGGTTAAATACATATTGATACTAGTTATATTATAAAAATAATATATAAAGATATTTTTTATTAGAATAAGTGTAATTATAATTTATTTTTTATTATAGAGAAAATCAATTTGTGTAGTGCATATTTTGATTTGAATGGAAGGGAGCATAATTTTTCAAAATAGCAGCGCAGGCCATGTAATGTTAATATCATTTAAGGGAAAAGAAAGTAATTTACCTTTATTTATTTTTTTCGATACCTTAGCTAATTTATCTGTTGACTTCAATCATGGACAAACTATTCACACTAGGACTAGAAGATTGGGGGAAAACAAAATTCTTACAATCTGACCCTAAATATAAGATACCTAATCATATATTTCATAGTTGCCTTTACTCACTACAAAAATATAGATTTTTAATGACAATTTTTAGTAACAATTAAAAAAGTCGCTTAAATTATATTTTTAGTGACAAATTTATTAAGTCATCACTAAAAATTGTTGTTAAAATACTATTCTTTATTTTGACAAAACATTTAGTGACAACATAGAAAAAGTCGTCACCAAAACTCTTTTGTCAATTAGTTACCACTAAAAACTTTTTGTGATGACATTAATATGGTTGTCACTAAAAGTGACTTTTGGTGATAACAATTAGTTATCACTAAAAACTTGACAATTTTTTTAATTCAAAAATTTTTTGTGGCGACATTTGGTCGCCACTAAAAGTTTGATAAATTTTTTTTAACAATTTAAAAGTTTTTGCCCCAAAACGTTTAGTAACAATTAAATGTTGTTACTAAAAGTCACTTTTAGTTGTCCCTTCTGGGCATCACTAAAAATTTGGTAAATTTTGTTTGACATTAAAAATTTTTTGTGTCAATTTTTAATAGTAATAAAGTGTCACCATTAAAAGTCACTTTTAATGGCGATTCATATATAAAAATCTTTGCACTACAACTTTTAGGGGTAAATTGTAGATGTTGCCACTAAAAGATTGGCAACATTTTTTTTCATTTATATATATATATATATATGTGTGTGTGTGTGTGTGTGTGTGTGTGTGTGTGTGTGTGTGTGTGTGTGTGTGAAGGTGCCATCTTTGAGACTTGAACTAAAAATCCTAAGGGAAATTGTTAATATTTTAGTTGAATGTACTGTAAGTATTTTGTAATTATATTATGCATTACTTAATATATATATATATATATAAACTTCTAAATAAAATAATATTAACAAAAAATTATATATATTGTATATGTAATATATAAAAACAACAAAACTAATATATATACTATTTATACTTATAACTATACTTTTAATTTGGTTAACTTTTCTATTTCATAAATTACTTTTTTTAATTTAATATTTCTAAGCCATTTGCTTTGGTTTTTGTTTTTTATTTTTAATGATAGTGAAATTTTAATATAATTTGAGAAGCCCATAATTCAATATTAAATACTCTTAAATTTTAATGATGGTTAATTTTTGTTTTTTAATTAAAAATTGACATCTTAAACATTTTAAAAAGTATACAATTAGTAATTAAATATTTAAATTTATTAATATTTATTTATTATATCATATTTTTAATATATACAATTTAAAAAATATATTTAATTATTATAGGTTTGACCACAATTTAATTATAGTAAAACCAGTGAATTCTGAACTAGTGCATCTAGTAATTCAATGACTAGTTTGATTTCAAAATTTTGGCATTTTAATTTTTATTCATTTATAATTTAATATTGTATAATAAATTCATTTTAGAAATATATATATATCATTCTTTAAAAAATTTTATAAATAATATAAAAATACCTAATTTAATTCTAAATTTTAATTTGTTTTCTTTTCTTCCAACCACAAATTATATTTACATTCTCTTTTTCAGCACTTGTTCACACCCACACTCCCCTCTTCTCTCTTCATTTAGCTTTTCTTCTTTTGTTTGATCTTCAAATCTACACATTATGGTATCTTCCTTAAAGGGCTTAAGGAAGAATATTTTGTTTTGGCTAGTTGATGCATTGAAGTAGGTAAAAGATCTCAATAGTTCAATTTTAGGAGTTTCTTTTTAATTATTTTTTATCTAGTTTTAAGAGCTATCCAATTAGTAATTAAAAACAAATAGAAAATTTTATTATAATTATTTAATTTCTAATTAAGAAGATAATTACAAATTTATAAAATAAATTTGTACATCATTTATCAAAATTTCAATAATTATCTCATAAAATAATATTAATGTAATGTAAATAACCTGAAAAAATATATTTATCACTTAAACTATTTTGTTATTTATATATCAATCATCAATTATTTCTTTTTATTCATTCTTTATCTAGTTTTATGAGCTATTTAAATTATTAGTCAATAATAAAAAATAAATCAAATATATAATTTTATTATAATTATTTAATTTGTAATTAAAAAGAAAATTACAATTACAAATTTTGTTAATAAATTTGTCCAATATTTATCAAAATGTTAATAATTATTTCATAAAAGTTAATATTAATGTATTTTAGATAATTTCAAAGAATATATTCATCATATTTACTAATTTTTATCTCCAGAATAATTATTAGTAGTTTCTTTTAAATTATTCTTTAGCGTTATATATATATATATATATAACATGGTTTTACTAAAAATTTGTGAATAAGAACTTAAAAATTATTATTTTCATCTGATATCTTTACAAGGAAAACATGATGTATGTTTATAAATTGTTAAAAATTTAATTTCTAATTAAATAATAATTATAATTTTATGAAGTAAATTTTTATAATGTTTATTAAATATTTAAAAATATAATATCAAGGACACCTTAACCAATTAAATTGTTACATATTTTATTATTTTTATTTTTATTATATTTAGATATTGTAATAAAAAAAGAAATAAAAATAAATTTATACAATATTTATTAAAATTTTAATAATATTCTCATAAAAAATTAATATAATATTAATTTAGTTAGAAGGATCTCAAAAAATATATTTAATTGTTAAGCTAATTTTTTTATTTATATATCAATTATCGATATTTTTTTCTTTATCCATCTTTATGAATTATCTAATCATTAAAATTTTAATAATTATCTCATAAAAATTAAAATTAATTTAATTTGAAGAATATCAAAGGCTATATTTATCAATTAAACTATTTTTTAATTTATATTTTAATTATCAATAGTTTCTTTTTATTTATTCCTTTTTTTTTTGGGAAATCAATGTTGAGGCTCTAGCCTATGAAAAGAAATTATCAATTATCTATAGTTTTTTTTATTTCTTCATCCATTTTTATGAATTATCTAATCATTAAAAGTTCAATAATTATCTCATACAAGTTAAAATTAATTTAATTTGAAGGATATCAAAGGATATCTTTATCAATTAAACTATTTTTTAAATTTATATATTAATTATCAATACTTTCTTTTTATTTATTCATTTTTTTGTGGTCGGCAAATCAATTTTGAGACTCTATCCCATGTAAAGAAATTACATAAGCCTACGATGAGCAACTCCTTAAAGGTTGGCATTTAGAAGAGGAATACAACCACCAAGAGGATTATATAGAATATGAAAATCTAAGGGAAGGAAATTAGCAAATTTAACACAAGTATTGCAATTTACAACTATAAGATAAGGTTGATTGTTGCCATCAAATCTACCTGCAAGCTAATCATTAGTAAAAAAATGAAAAAAAAATACATAATTATGTTTAAATTGTTTAATTTCTAAATGAAAAAGATAATTATTGAAAAATAAGTATAATAGAAATTAAATTACAACATTTAAATTAAGAGTTAAATAATATTTAGATAGAGATGATAGAATATTTTGACTATCATCAAATAAAATCTATTATAAGATTTTTAATTTTTTAATTTGTTGTTTAAGATTACAAATAATAGTATATTTTTATTTTTAATTTTTTATTATTAAATTAAAATTTTAAATTATAGAATTCAAATATCTAAGATTTGAAATTTAATATTTAAAAACTAAATTAAGAAAGTCATAAAAATATTTAAATAGAATTTGATAATAAGATTGAGAATATAGAATATGGATTTAGTGAGAAAAAAAGAAATAATAACTTAGGATGAGCAACTCCCATATTTAGAAAGAGAATGCAACCTTCATGAGGAACATTATACAGACCATGAAAACCAAAAAGGAAGGAATTAGCAAAATTAGTAAGTGGATATGTGCTTCCATTAGGTTTTTAAAAGACATAGTTGATTGCAACTTCCCATTGGAGGGACAAACACCTTTTGAGATCCAAAATAAGGCTAAAGCATAGGTGTTGAGGTATACAACCATAAAATTGATCGCTATCATCAAGTTTGCCTGCAAGCTAATTGTTAGTCAAAAATGAAAAATAAACCAAATACATAATTTTATTTAATTTTATTAATTTCTTATTAAAAAGATAATTATTGAAATATGGATATAATAAAAATTAAATTACAAAATTTAAATTAAAAGTTAAAGAATATTTGAATAGAGATGATAGAATATTTTGAACTTCATATATCTAAGATTTAAAATTTAAGGCTCTAAAAACTTATAAGATAATATTTTTAATTTATTACAAATTAACTAGAATTAATTTAAACTAACATGCTTAAACTAATTATTATTTTTTGTAATTAATTATAACATATCTTATTTATAGATATAAATAAATTGGATTTTTCAATTTTAAATGCCAAATTATTTGATGAAAAATTAAAAAAATTTAATTTTATACCTTAACACCTCTTAATTAAGAAACTTATTATCTTAGTTTAAATTAATACCAAAGAAAGTCGTGTACCCCTTACCTTTTCACCCTAACAATATGAATAAATATAACTAAATTAGTAAATAATTATAAAATAAATTAACAATTGATATGTAATACAAAAATAATTTTTAGATAAATGTTAATATAAAAATATCTAAATTATTAAATTACTTATTAGATTTAAGATAAATATTAATTGAAAACAAATTCATATTAAACGGGATAAAAGATTAATTAAAATAAACTACTACTAATTGATATATGAATACAAAAATAGTTTTAGGAATTAAATATAGATTTTGAGATTCCTTAAATAAAATTATTATTAAATTTTATAATATAATTATCAAAATTTTTAAAATAATTTAATATTCTATACTATAATCTTATCTTTTCATCCATTAATTTTTTTTATTCAATATCCTCTTTTAAGTTAATTTAATCTCTTAAAGTATTTTACTATATAAAATTAAATTGCAATGTTTTAAGTATTCCCTCCCTTTTCTTTTTTAGCATCAAAGCCCTGTGCCCTCCAAATTTTTTGTTTTGAAAATTGAAATCCCATTATTTTTCTTCTTTAGGCGTCCTCCTATTCTCTCGCAAAAATTTAAAAAACAAAACCCTAGTATACATCTTCCATTTTCATCTTTCTATTTTTGATTGAGACCCAAAGATGCAACACAAGAGCGAACACGACGAGGAGGATAATGGGAGAAAGATGATGAATCGTCATTGTGAAGCTTCTCTCTCACCTTCTCCGTTAACAAATCAGGACTCCATGATAGTAGGTAGGCTTCATTTGCTTTTGATTCTCATTAGATTCTCATCTTCTTCCTCTTCCTCTTTCAATTTCTTAATAATTGATTCTTCCTCAAACTATATAAGTAATGGGGGTTGATTGAATTTGTTGTGATAATGATGATGGTTGAAGTCATGGATTGACAATTATTAGAAGCAATATGATGGGTTGACAAAAAGGAAGTGATTAAGGATTGATTAGTTAGTTGTGTGTTAACCAACCCAAAATCCTACAGATTTTTGTTAAAAAGCACAAAGTTCAACCATTATTTCTGAACATTAGCCGAATCCAAAAAAAGTTAACAAAAGTGGCATTCATGATTCCATTCATTTTGTTGATGACAATTTGAAGCTAAAATATGCTATGAGTTGAGCCACTCTGCCCATTTTTTCTTGTAATGGGCTTTGCTAATAGGTGGGACCCAATTTTCCAACAAAAATAGTACTACTCTGCATATGTTAATCCAGAGATGCAGATAGTCATGTGATATTTCTAGCTTGTTAAAACAACAGGGCTCGGGAACTAGAAAAAGGATGGAATTATGATTGGAAAAAGAAAAAATAAAAGCAAAATAATGGGGAGGACCATGATGAAGAAGTATACAGAGATGGTGTGAAAAGTGGATGACATAGCATAACAGAGTATGGGTCCTTATGCACATTGATTTAAAAAGAGATCGCTTTTGTGTCTCCCTGATTTTTATTTCCATGATCAAGAAAAAGGTAAGGTAAAGATGTTATTAAATTTGTGGTACCCTTTTGTTCAGTATCTAAATTTTAATCACATCGAAGAGGATAAAGTTTAATTCACAATATATGTACTAGTCACACACACACATGTCCTTTTTTTTTTATAACCACACTTTTTGTGTTTGTTCTTCTTTATTTTTGTTTTTGTTCATTACTTGGTTAAATGGAAAGAGAGCATAAACAAAAGCAGCTAAAGACTTCATTTATGAGTCTTATCTGCAAAGGCAAAGAAGAGGTATAGGAATTTAATCATAGGAGGCAAAACCAATCTAGATATAACAAATCATAAAGCCACGTACGTTTTAGAGGGATACTCAGGTAAGGGACTTGATCTTCTTTCCTTCCCATTGGACCACATTATCACATTGAAGTTCAGTTTTGAGCAATTTTTTGAAGAAAGGCAATTAATACATAGTTTCTGAAATTTAACTATGTTTTATAAAAACTTGCTTCCATTGTTCTCTTTCCCTCTAACTCTCACCCAAGGTTTGTAATCTTCATTTTATTGCTTGCATTCTGATTTTCTGCTCTTGCTGGAGTGTGCATATGAAACCTTGTGCTGTTTACTTGATTTTGAGTGCCAATTAATATTAAAAAACTAATTTTACATTTTGTGTCCTTATCTCTGGGCAAAAAGTATTGATAAATTATGAAACTTCTCAATTTTAAAATCATTAGATGTGTTTCCTAGGGTTATTAATGTTTTAGGTTGAGTGGAAAGTCTATAGATTTTTTAAAAGGTAAAACATATCCTAGTAGAATGTCTTTGTAAGTTAATAAATTAGTTATCCTCAAATTAATATTATTGTATAAATTTTTTTTGTTGAAGCTAAGGAGCTAAATTACTGATAAGGGAAAAGAAAATCCAATAGGATTTAATAAATTGGTGTTGTGCTGTCATTTGCTAAGGTGCATTACATATAGGAATAGGGTTTTGTTCAAGCGCACTTAAGTTTATAGTTTCTCTTTTATTGTAAACCACGATCATTTATGCGTTGACAGCTATATCTATACAATTGGAGTTGACTTTATAAGAATTTACTTTTCCAAGTTTGAGTCCTCGATGCATGTACTTAACACTGAAATTTCAAATAAGTGCTCCTATTAAGAGTTGAGGTTAAAGTTAAACCATACGGGATCACTCTTCTCTTTTTTACTTAATAATAATAGGAAATTAAAAGAAAATGCTTCATGATTTGATTCATACTCGCTATATATTGAATGGCAAAGGAATCACTGTTATGGTAAGAATTTTGCTATAAGTTATTCCTATTTAAAAGGTTTATTGTTGCAAGAAATTGGCACTAACCATAATTTTTTCCTTGCAGCTTGACAAGTACAAAAACTATGATTTTAGCATATGCCCTACAAGTGACTCTGGGTATCAATTAGCCTATCCATTACTTTTATCTGGATTTATGCATTAGGCCATCTCACTTATTATTCGTTAATTGAAATTTTTCCTTCCAAAGAATCTATACCTTCCGAAGAATTGAAAACAACTTCATTGCTGCTAAGCATTGTTATTGTTTTGAGTTTCAATGATTTCAAATATGGGTTTACATATGGAATTCCAATGTATTGAGGAAAAGAAATAATCAAGTGTCTATGCCTTGCTTTTCTATTCCTATAGTATTCACAAATAATGCTAATTGGCACTTTATTTCAATATTTATACTCACAGAGAAACTGAGCATAAAAATGTGAATCCCTTGGCAAGTTGCAAAAGCAAGATTAAGGGGGGGGGGGGAATGATTAAGGGAAGAAATTGAAGTCTCTAACGAAATTGGAGTTCATTTTGCTATAGTTAGAGGAATTAACTCTTTGCTATAGTTGTTTGTTTTGCTTGCTAATTCCATCCCTTGGCAATTATTTGATGTCTTATTAAATTATTTGATGTCAGTGCTTAAGGAAAAGGCAGTCAAATTAAAGACATTCAAGTATTCAAATCAAGGTTTGCAAATGTGTGTTTTATTTATTCTTTTTTTGCATTACTGATTTCTTCATGAATTATAATCCGTTTGTGCTCTTTATATTTTATCATTCAACTTAGGGGTGGGCATAATCGGGCTAGGATGGGTTAGAATTTTTTTTTAAAAAAAAATTGAAATAAGGTCGGGTCGTGAAAATACTTCGGGTCAAAACGGATCTTGGAATAACTTCTTAGCCCTATTAGGCCCGGCTCGATCCGAGATCTAAATATATATATATATATATATTTATATATAAAGATATGGACTAAATTAAAAAGAATTCTTTTTTAAGGTCTTTTTATAATTTTAACCAAAATTTTTAAAAACATTTTATAAATTATAAATAATTGGAGGGGTCAAAATTTATGTTAGAGCTCTCCTAATATAATTATCACATTTATGTAAGAAAAATAAAATTAAAAAATATATATTTCTTCAAATTTTAATTACTATATTTGCATTTTTTCTTATTTTCTCCATTGAATTCATGTTTTTTCATGTCTATTGGATAAATTTTAAAAAAATATATTAAAAACAGAGTTATATGTCCAAAATAATTGAGTAAATATAAAAATTAAAATTTTTAAAATTAAAATTTTTTTCTTAAAAAATTAAAAAAAAATTCTAAAAAAATTAAAAAAAAAGAAAAGAAAATTAGCCCGTGGCTCAATTGGCTCAATCCAGCCCGAACTTGGCTTGATTATAATCAGGCCAGGCCAAGCCCGAAAATGATTTTTTTGTCCCGAAATTGAAATTAGGTTGGGACTAGGGTTGAAGCAAATCCCGTTCCGTCCCGACCCATGCCCACCCTTAATTCAACTATACATCATTAGATTAAAAAATAACGTGCTCTTTATATTTGTGGCAACATTTTGTGGTGACATTTAAGGTTGCTACTAAAGGTCTAAATTCCACATTACTGCTGATAAAGTTTTAGTAGCAATTATTATCACCGCTAAAAGTTTTTTAATACAAAAAAATAATTTTAGCGGCGACTTAATAACCACTTTCAGCAAAAGGCAAATTGAGTTTTAGTGATGAATATTGTTGTCACTAAATAGTTTTAGCTACGACATTGGTGGTCACTAAATAGTTTTAGCGACAAGTTTTGTCGCTACTAAATGTCATTTTTTAATGGCTATTTTTTAGTTGTCATTAAAAATTTTTTGCTACAATGGTATTAGTTTCGACCTCGTGGTGACAAAATGTTGCCACTAAAACTAATTAGAGGCAACTTTTTAACTTTTAAGGACAATAAAAGTCACCACTAAAAACTTATTTTTTTGTAATGACTCCTCGAGTATTCCATTCCTTAATAGATTTTTCCTTTTGGACAATTAAAAGACCCAACTATAATATAGACACTATTTTGTTCTTTTTGTCATGTACTATGTTAAAGAGTACAATAATGCTCAATGAGCCTTCTACAATCTTATGGCTAGGAAAATAGAAGTTATTCCTAATCAATATTTTATGAGTAAATATCATGGACAGGTCTCTCCTCAAGGGGGACCCTCTTCTGGAAGGATCATAGCATGCTAAAAGGGGGCTAAGGGGCCTGTAACTTGGAATCAATGGCTAAATAATTGTCAATAATTCTTGCATGGATCAAAAAAAGTATCTTCGAAGAACGAAAATTTGGTTGAACAATTGCATTTTGGTCTTGAAAAGAGAAGTGCACTAGCTGCCCTCGGTTTATTCATGATTCATGAGTCCAAATATTCATTAAAAAGTAGAATTTAAAAAAACAAACACACACACACACAAAGTTTGGTTAGGTGAGAGTTTAAGACTTGGGTACCATTTTAGATGTCAATGATCACTTAACGCGAGACATAACAATGCATATCCCTTAAAGGTTGGTGTCAACAATGGCTTTCCCTAGTTGCCCAGAAGACTAACTTGTTAAAAGCTTAAAAAAAAATCAACATCTTAAATCTCAATAATTTCTTGATATGAGAGGCAATGTGTGAAAAGTCTTCAAATATTAGAGGATAATATAATTAAAATCTTTCAAAGAATACTTGTAAACCTGAAATGCCTCTGAGAAAAATGAAGATTTTTTTTTCTTTGATCAAAATGCACATAATTTTTCTCAAACTTAGGGGAATATGCAATTAATCATCTTCATGTTTAAAAGTTTAATTGATCCTCCAAACTCCTGATTTTGTGCAAGTGACACCTTCCAATAACAAATCCCTTAAGTTTATTAATGAGTTCCATCCACACCAACAAGTATATGACACATCATCACATCCATGTTCTTATGGTATACTTGCTAACATAGACGAACTCTATTAGTGGATTTAATGGATTTGCTAGTGGAGTGAGTCAATTGTATCAAGAGTTTGAGGGCTTAATTGTAAACATTTAATGATAACAGAAATTTATTACGCATGCCTCTAAATTGAAGAAATTTTGTGCATTTGAAGTCAAGAAAAAAAAAGTACATTGGAGGGTTTGAACACTTTAACAATACTCATATATATAATTTTCAATACCAAATTATACTCCACGAAGCCTTGAATTCATAAGTGATTGACCTATAAGTAGTGTCAAAATAAACTACATCACCAAACATGGCATATGAACAAGCTAATATTTTCATCTTTAATTAATCGTTATGATATGGTGTAAAGTCGTGAACAAAATTATCCAAGGCTTTACATGCCCATTTTTCTCTCTTCACTATCCAATCTTTTGAAAACCCAAACCAATTATCCAATCTAAGCATCTTCAATTGAAGTGACTCAAAGTCTCAAACTAGTGACCCAAAAGCAAGTAGAATCAATTTTTGACTAGATTACAATAGGAAAAATTCTAAATTCGCCCATGTATAACTGCAAAAGTTAATTCCTTGAACATAATATGAATTTTTTTTATTTCTAAAGGTCATGGTGACCTAGCAAAAAAAATTAAAAAATAAAAATAAAAAAGGAATCCCTTAAAAAAATTTAAAAGAATAACAAGAGACATCGTTGCTTTGCAACTGTGTCACTTATTGCTATTGACTCTGACACATAGTAAAAGAGAATATCTAAAGGGTTCCTGGGTGTTAGGGTCAATACTTTGACCTTGACATGCAGATAAAAATATGCCACATGGCAGCATATTATCAGGTTCAGCAGATTACGCTGTCACGTGGCTAAAAACCATTGGATGCTCAAATATTATCCATATTAATTTTGTTTTTACAATTGAAGTTGCTTCTTTTTAAACGCATGACCCTTCTTCTTTTTTACTCATTCACATACTTCTTGCAAATTTCTCTCTTCCTCCACTAACAGCTTCTTCTTCTTCTTCTTGGTTCATCCTTCCTTCTTTCAACTTCATCATCAATGGCAAGTTTTTACTACAGTGACATATTTGTCTCCTCTAGCAATTTGCAGGCATTACAAAAGCTAACTTTTATTGTATAAAAGGAAGACAAAAGAAGAGATTGTCCCAAATCTTTTTGAGATTTATATTTGGTATGAAAATACTAACAAAAACCAATATTTATTTTACTGAAAATACAATTATGTTGTAGTTAAATTTTAAATATTTGTGATATATATTTTGATTTGCTTGATTTATGTCTGAATTATTTTTTATTTTTACATATGAAAAACTTAGTTGTGAGTGAATTAAAAAAAATAACTGTCAAAGTATTAGAGAAAAAAAGGTCTGAAAAAAATATGTGAAAAAATTATAATTTATAGTAATGGAGTAAGGTAAAAGAAATTGAAAAATTATATAATATTTGTTGTTAAGAAAGAGGTTGTAAAAAATAATAAGTTTAAGTTAAAAAAATAAAAAAAAAATTGTGATATGAAAAATTTACTATTATGATGGAAAAAATTTGTCAATGTTGAATCCTGTAATGATGGGAAAATTTTAATAAAAAATTATGATAGAAATATAATAAGAAAAAAGTTACAAATGTTATAATTAATAGATATATGAAAAAAATATTGTAAAAGAATATTATATTATAATATGGGGAAAAATATGAAAAAAAAAAGGAAAAAGTGTTGAAAGAAATATTGGAAGAAAATATAGTATTGGAAGAAAAAATATGAAATATAATATTAAAAAAATATAATTATGAAGTAGTCTTTTAATAATGTATAATATATTAAAAATGACAAAGTATTGAACAAAAATGTAATAAAAATAGTGAAAAAAATATAATGTGAAAAAATAAAAAAAATTGTATAAAATATAATATGAAAAATATTGTAAAAATATTATACAAAAACAAAAGTTGCATAAAAAAATATTGTTAAAGAATATAATGTGGGAAAAAATATGAAAGAGATAATATCATAAAATGAGTATAATACATTAAAATGATGAAATAATATTTTATAACTTTTGTACTCTATTTTGGATGTTAATGGTAGTGTAGATCAAATTGGCAAAATGAACAACAGCAAAGAGGTTTTATGTATATATTCAAATGGACAAATATGCAAAACCAAGAAGGATGCAACATTTACCGCAGATATGATTGATGTAGTGACTATTGATTATGGCATTTTGTTAAAGAGGTTAAAACAAGAAGTTGCAGAACAACTGTAACTAGACTCAAATCAATATGTATCTGAATTGGTATATAGGCATCTAGTGTCACTAAAATCCACAACGTATCAAGCATGTAAGTTAAGAAAGGATGCTAACGTCCAAGCGATGTAGATGGCAAATGCAAAGTTTTTATCACAATTGGATTCAGTAGAGTTGTATGAAAAAATATTGTTTAAGGAAATGAACTTAAAATGTAGCAACTCAAGCAACAGGTGAAGATGTGCTAGACCTATTCCCATCTTCCAACCACGCTAACGTCATAAATGATTAGCCTGCCTTGTTTATGTCATACTTTTCAGGCATTGGTCAATATCCACTTATTGATTTAGTTGACTATACCTCCCATCTGAGTTCATCTCGTTCGCAAGTTAATGATATCTCACAACCAAATTCGTCCTATGAACCAGTTAGTGCCCCTCTTTCTCTTCCAGAAGAGATTGAAGACATAATAGATGAATTTGAGGAAGAGAATGAATATGATGCTACTCCTTATGATAATAATGATGGTGGTGATACAAATGATAATAAAGGCACTGATTGCATGGATGCTGCAGTGAATCCAGCAGTCCCCATAAATATTTATGATGATTCGACAGTTGTGTTCATTGAACAAATAAATGCAGATGGTGCGAGAATTCTTGACTGTCAAAATAGAAGAGGCAGTAATAAACATGAATTATGGCTAAGAGTTACGTATAAGCATGTTATATAATAATCAGTGGTCTTTTCATCAGACAATAGAAATATATTTGATTCCTCAAGAAAGTATGAAGAATACCAATGCCTTTAATATGGACATGGGTCATGCAAGTGGAGGGTCAGGGCCTATTATCGAAAAAAGAAAACAATTGGGAGATAACAAAATATAATATACCCTGTATATGTATTTTAGCATCATTATTACAAGACCATTCAAAACTAAACTCTAATGTTATTTTAGTATACATTGTATTAATGGTGACCAAGAATCTTGGGGTGCCAATTCAATAGGTCATTGAGTAAGTGCATTCTATATTTGGATATAATGTCTCATATAAAAAGGCTTGGAAGAGAAAATATCAAGCCATCTCATATGTATTTGAGAAGTGGAAGAAGTCTTATGCTTTGTTACCTAGGTGATTGGTTGCTATTTAATATTTCATGCCCAACTCGTATTATGATTTTATGCATAAGGAACGTGTATCTACCAACATAGCCAATAGTGAGTTAGTCATGTTTTATTGGGTATTTTGGACCTTTAGGCTGTGTTTTGAGGTGTTTGACTACTTGAAATCAATGGTCCAAATAGATGGGACATTTCTTTATGACAAACATAAGGAGACCATACTACTTGCAAGTACACAAAATGGTGAGAGGAATATTATCCCATTGGCTTTTGCAATAGTAAAGAGAGAAAATGAGGTATGGGCATGGTTCTTGTTTAAACTTTAAGTACATGTAGTAAAGGACAAAAAAGGGCTTTCTTTGATTTCTAACTGGCATACTAGTATCTTGGCTACTATAGCCAATCAGAGCACAGGGTAGCAGCCCTCGCAGGCTTATCATATGTTTTGCCTCTGAAATTTTGCTAGCAATATCAATAAGAAATTTAGAATGCCATGATTGAAGAAGCTATTAACCAAAATTAGTATATCTCACCATCACTTAACCTCATAAATATTTGTTTAATATAATAGTCTAGTTTTGTAGGAGTTATTAATTTTCCTATCTTGCTATGTACAGGTTACCTATATGAGTAGCACAAAGTAGATGAAGAATTAACCCACATACGCCAACTAGACTCACATGCAACTAAGTAGATTGAAGAGATACCCAAGGGTCAATGGTGTCAGACGTATGATGCTGATGGCAGACGATGGGACCACATGACAATAAATTTAACAAAGAGTATAAATACAATTTTTAAAGGGATTAGGTTTTTACATGTGCTTAAATTGGTTCAGGAAACATTTTATAAGTTAACCAGACATTGGGTCTAGCGAGCAGAGAAAGCGAATTCACAACTACAAGCAAGAGAATCCATATTTAAAGACATCTGATTAAAATTAACAGTCAAGACTCGAAGAGTATCAGCATGTGCAATCTGTGGATTTGATAAACAAAGGTCAACGTTTGAGGTAGAGGAGCCATATGATCAGACTAATCAGCAATTTGGTCAATCTTGTAAAATCAATGTAGTAGACTGTATATGTGATTATGGTGAATTCCAGGTTTTGAAATATCCTTACCAGCATGTGTTAGTAGCTTGTGGTCACATCCTAGTAGACTACATATTGTATGTCGACCAAGTGTTTTGATTGGAGACCATTTTAAAGGCCTATAAGACTAAATTTTACCCTATTAGTGGTGAAGTGTATTGGCCACAGGTTCAAGACCGAACGCTTATCCCAGATCCTGCAATAAAACAAGGTAAAGGTCGCCCCAAGTTAAGTCGAATAAGAAATGAAATGGACTAGCAAAAAGTTCTAAGAGATCTACTGCGATGTGCATTATGCAAATAGATAAGTTATAACAGCACAACTTATCCATTACGTTGCCACCCAAACCCATAGTTGTTTAATTTGTTAGTTATTTTTCTTTTCTCCTTTTTGTATTAGAAATGCATTGTTATGTATGAAGGATGACATTATGATAACTACTTTGTTATGTATTTTTTCATGTACTAATCAAATATCTTATTATAGACCACTTAGATTATATTCTTATGTTTTGGTATTTTTGTCAAATATGTTGCTTTTCATTATTCAATCCACATTGTTTTGTTTCTATTTTCTATATTTTCCATTATTGTATAAGTACGACTTTGTTATGTATAAATTTATCTTGCTATGTATTTTTACACGTATTTATCAAATATCTTGCTATGTATTTTGGCTAAATATCATGTTATATAGTTTTATAGGATAGTATTATGTTTGGCCTGAGACATTGTGTCCATCTAGATCCAAAAGATGAGTCATTATTGTATCTTCAAACTAGACATGTCTTTTAGGCTATATGGTTGAACAAAGTATGCTATTGATGTATTGTAAAAATCGAATCTTTAGCATATGATTATTATATCATTTATGGAGATTCACACTATTTCCCTCTAACAACCAAATCGCATTTTTCGACTATGTTGCGTTGCTCATAGTCCACAATTAAAGTTTCCCCCACTAGGCATATCGCCACATCTTAGAGCCGCTGGCTTTTATGAGGTATCTCAACTCATAGCACTTGACTTTGATGCTTCCTTTGTTTCAACACTCGTCAAGCGATGGCAGTCAAAATCACATACTTTCTTATATGAACCAGACTCATGTGGGGAAGGATGCTCGTGTGGAGAAGGACTTGATGATACATGGCCCAATGACAAGAGGAAGAGTTAAGCGTCTACAAAGAGCAATTGGGCTTCAATTTGCTGAATTAGAAGCCCATAATGTTAGTGCATGCATTGAGAAAGCAAATGGAGCCTTAATCATGCTTATTCAAGCCCAGGATGATGCTTAAAAAGCCCATTGAAGATAGAGGACGTGAATAGTACTTCAAATGCAAGATGTCCAGCCCATTAGTATTAATTAGTTTCTATTAGGCTGATTATCTATCCTTTTCTGTTTTCAAAAGGATTTGATTTTGTATCCCTATTTTTTAGATCTTTTAGTTAGGATTATGTAGTTAGTTTCCTACTTTTCCTCCAGTAGATAGGTTTGAGCTACACTATAAATTTATGTATTCTGCCTTCATTTGGATCAGATTGGAAGTAGTAGAATTATTGAGTGTTTCTCTAATTGTGAGAATCTTATCTTTTCTTTGCTCTTGTGAAACCTTTGTCTTGTCAACCTATCTTTAGGTTGGTGATTCAAGTTCGCAAAAGCCCCCAATTCGTGCTTCGATCCAAGTGTGTCGTTGTGTGGATTGGTTTACTGTGTTCGTGGTTAGGCGCATTGTCTAAATAGCAGGTCAACGTTCTTATAACGTTGGTTGGCTATTTGCTTCCGTCGGGTCTCGAACCATCATCTATCCATAAACCTACGTCGTGAAGATTGGGGCACCCCTTGATTTCGCATCATTTGGTATCAGAGCTTCGGTTTACACGGTAGGTTGTCTATCATACATTCATCATCCACCATTCTACTTCTTTTCTAGCCTCCATATTTTTTTTTTCCATATCCATTCATTGCTACCTTTTATTATAAAAAAAAAATACTAAATTTTCTACCTTCCCTTGTTTCCAGATTTGATCCTTAGTATGCAAGATTTGGTTTTTTATGCTACAAGAGCCATTCATTTTGTAATCTGGAAAACTTTTGTTCTGGACGTGTTATTTTTCCCTTATCTGTTCAACCCCTTTCCTTTTGAGATTTTGGACGATTAATAGGTCAATCCTAAGTTTCAGAATCTCAACTTTCATTTCGTTTTAGAATCATCAAATTCGGAGTTCTCTAGAGGAAGTTATTGTTATTTTTAGCGGTAACGTTTTCTGATCTGTTTCTTATTGTGTGATCTTGTGATTCTCTTTCATCTGATCCAAAAAAAAAAAAGAGGCAAAAAAAAAAAGGAAAAGGAAAAGGAATAGAAAAGAAAGGCAAAAAAAAAAGGTTAGCCAAAAAAAAAAGAAGTGAAAAAAAAAAACGAAAAAAAAAATTGTGATCAGATTTCTTTCATTTGTGATCAGCATTGTTTCCTTTTCCATTTGTTTCCTTTTATCTTGTGATTGTGGACTTTCCTATTGTGACTTCAACTTGTTTCCTATTCCTTTGATTTGAAATTTCCTAATCTAACCCTCCATTGATTTCTCATATCTTGGGTTTTTAGAATCATTGTAATTTGGCTCTTTGGTATTTTAAACTTGATTTTGCATTGCTAAGTGGTTAAATCTTCCCTTTTTCATATTGGAACCCTAGCCTAACCAAACCCTAACCTTACTTGTAACTTGTATGCGCCAATCACAACTTTTCATACCATCCACCAGCACATACTTTGGTGAACCGAGAATTGGCAGTCCTTGATCACTTGACAAGGTCTTAGGTAACATAAGAGCTTGGGATTTGATATTGAGAGGTAAAAGGCAAGAGTGGATAAGATCATTGTAGAAAAAGCCAATAAGAGAGAGTAAACACGAGTGTGAGTGTTATATCTCAATTGAGTGAAACACGTGAGGAAATATTTGTGAGGTCCTATATACTTGTGTTTTTTTTTCACTAACATGGCAGATAATCGAGAAAAAGGAGTAGCACATGAAAGTGATAATGATGATCACAATTCATTTGGAGTAGCGCCTTTGCAAATGAAAGCTCTAGTGGGTCATTTTGAAAGGATGCTTGATAAGAAGTTGGAAGGACTCCATGAACGCTTAGATCGAGTGGAGAGTAGAACCTCTAGCCAAAGGACTACTACTCAAGCTAACCAAAGACAAGCTCATACTGCACACCCACAACACCGTGAATATGCGGAAGACATGGAGAGCCATGATGAAGATTATGAAGGAGAGGAGACTCAGCCAAGAAGAAGGCCACTCAACATACAAAGAAGACCACTGAGGAGGCCTAGAGATGAAGAAGAAGGCCTTGGAGGAGTCAAAGTCAAAATTCCTTCCTTTCAAGGCAAGAGTGATCCAGAAACATACATGGAGTGGGAGATGCGTGTAGAGCAAATCTTTTCATGCCATAACTACTCTGAGGGTAAGAAAGTCAAAATTGCTGCTCTTGAGTTTACTGATTATGCTCTTATTTGGTGGGACCAGATGCAAAAGGAGCGGATTAGATATGGAGAGCACCTCATCTCAACATGGGAAGAGATGAAGGCTATCATGAAGAGACAATTCATTCCATCCTATTTTCGAAGGGAACTTCACAATAAGCTTCAACGCCTCACTCAAGGATCCAAGAGTGTGGATGAGTACTACAAGGAAATGCAAATAGCCATGATTAGAGCTAATGTAGAGGAGGATCCAGAAGCAACAATGGCTCGTTTCTTAGATGGGCTTAATCATGACATAGCCGATGTTGTGGAGATGTACCATTATGTTGAGATTCATGACTTGGTCCACCAAGCTGCCAAGGTGGAAAAACAACTCAAAAGGAAGAATATTGCAAGGAAGAGCTCCAGTTCAACTTCTTTCAACTCATGGAGGAACAACTCAAAGAAAGATATTCCCTCTACTTCAAATTCAAAGGGAAATGAAATAAAGAAAGAAGAAAAGCTGGCTGCACCACCCAAGAAGGTTCAAAGTGGGCCTAATCCTTCAAGAAATCGAGACATAATATGCTTCAAGTGCCAAGGGAGAGGACACATCTCTAGTGAATGTCCTAACAAGCGAACCATGAATATCAACAACCTTGGTGAGTGGGAAACTGAAGGAGAAACAACAGAGGAAGAAGAAGAGCTATTCATGGAACATGAAGATGGAGAGTATGCAGAAGAAGGAGAACTCCTTGTAACTAGGAGAGCCTTTAGTGCCCAGATGATGGCAGACGAAGATAAACAAAGAGAGAACTTATTCCATACTCATTGCCAAATCCAAGGAAAGATATGTGGTGTGATTATAGACGGAGGAAGTTGCTGCAATGTGGCAAGCACTGAGCTAGTGGAGAAGTTGAATTTGTCTACTTTCAAGCATCAACGGCCTTACAAACTCCAATGGCTCAATGAATGTGGAGAATTGAGAGTAACCAAGCAAGTTAAGGTAATGTTTTCAATTGGCAAGTATAAGGATGAAGTGCTTTGTGATGTTGTACCAATGAAAGCATGTCATATTTTGTTAGGTAGGCCTTGGCAGTATGATAGACGTGTTACACATGATGGTTTTCTAAATCATTATTCTTTTGTACTTAGAGGGGAACCTATAACCCTCCTTCCTATGTCACCAAAGCAAGTGTTAGAAGATCAAATCAAGAGAGAGAAGAAAAGAGAAAGTGAGTGTGTAAAAGTGTCTGAAAAAGAGGAGAGTAAAATTGAGAAAAGAAAAGAGGGCAAGCCAAGAGAAGAGAGAGGAAAAGGAGAGAGAGCTAAAGGTAAAAGAGAGAAAGAGGGAGAAAGAGAGAAAAGTTTGTTAGTAGCAAGAAAGAGTGAGATCAAACAAGCTTTGTTTTCTCAACAAAACCTCCTAATAGTTATCTATAAAGAGGCTATGTTGAATACTAACGACTTAACCTCTACTTTGCCTAGTCTTGTTATATCTCTTTTGCAGGAATATGGAGATGTCTTTCCCGAAGAGGTACCACCTGGGTTGCCACCAATTAGAGGGATAGAACATCAAATTGACTTTATACCTGGAGCGCCTTTGCCCAATCGTCCAGCTTACAGAGCTAATCCTGAAGAGACCAAGGAGATTCAAAGACAAGTGCAAGAGCTGCTGGAAAAGGGATATGTGAGGGAGAGCCTTAGCCCATGTGCAGTACCAGTGTTGCTCGTGCCTAAAAAGGATGGCACATGGAGAATGTGCATTGATTGTCGAGCCATCAATAATATAACGGTAAGATATCGTCATCCTATCCCTAGGTTAGATGATATGCTTGATGAATTAAATGGCTCCACTATCTTCTCTAAAATTGATTTAAAAAGTGGCTACCATCAAATTAGGATGAAAGAAGGAGATGAATGGAAAACTGCATTTAAGACTAAACATGGACTTTATGAATGGTTAGTTATGCCTTTTGGTCTCACTAATGCACCTAGCACATTTATGAGGTTGATGAATCATGTCTTGCGTGCATTCATAGGTAAATTTGTGGTAGTTTACTTTGATGATATCCTTGTGTACAGTAGGACTTTGCATGAGCATGTAGATCACTTGAGACAAGTCCTAGAGGTTTTAAGAAAAGAAAGATTGTTTGGCAATTTGAATAAGTGTGATTTTTGCACTAATAAAGTTGTTTTTCTTGGTTTTGTTGTGAGTGCTGAGGGGGTTGAGGTTGATGAAGAGAAAATCAAAGCCATTCAAGATTGGCCAACCCCTACCACCATCGGACAAGTGAGGAGCTTCCATGGACTTGCAAGCTTTTATAGGAGATTTGTGAGGGACTTCAGCTCACTGGCAGCTCCTTTGAATGAGTTGACAAAGAAGAATGTTCCATTCAAGTGGGGAGAAGCTCAAGAGAAAGCCTTCCAAACCATCAAGGAGAGGCTCATACATGCACCTTTATTAGTCCTTCCAGATTTTGGTAAGATTTTTGAGGTTGAATGTGATGCTAGTGGAATTGGCATAGGAGGTGTACTCATGCAAGAAGGTAAGCCCATTGCATATTTTAGCGAAAAGCTAAGTGGTCCTACTCTTAACTATCCTACATATGATAAGGAGCTATATGCTTTAGTTAGAGTGTTGGAAACTTGGCAACATTATTTGTGGCCTAAAGAATTTGTCATACATTCTGACCATGAGGCTCTAAAACATATTAAGAGCCAAAACAAATTGAATCGAAGACACGCTAGTTGGGTTGAATTCATTGAATCTTTCCCATATGTGATTAAGCATAAGAAAGGTAAAGAGAATATTGTTGCTGATGCACTTTCACGTAGGTATGTTCTTCTTTCCATGTTAGACTCTAAGGTTCTTGGTTTTGAGTTCATCAAGGAATTATATACAAATGATGTTGATTTTGGTGAAGCTTTTAACTATTGCAAGCTTGGAGTTGGTTGGGACAAATTTTACTTGCATCAAGGATTCTTGTTTCGTGTTGATAAGCTTTGCATTCCTAATTGTTCTCTGCGTATGTTATTGATGAAGGAAGCACATTCAGGAGGTTTAATGGGACACTTTGGCATTGTTAAAACATTTGATATCTTGAATGAGCATTTTTATTGGCCTAAGATGCGTAGGGATGTTCAAAAGTTTGTGGGGAGATGCGTTGTATGTCATAAAGCAAAATCTAAATTAAATCCCTATGGACTGTATACTCCCCTCCCTATTCCTAGTGTACCTTGGGAAGATGTTTCCATGGATTTTATTGTGGGATTACCTAGGTCTAAGAGGGGGAAGGACTCTATTTTTGTTGTTGTGGACAGGTTTTCTAAAATGGCACACTTCATTGCATGTCATAAGGTTGATGATGCTTCTAATATTGCTAATTTGTTCTTTCAGGAAGTTGTGAGGTTTCATGGGATTCCGAGGACTATAGTGTCAGATCGTGATGCTAAGTTTCTAAGCTATTTTTGGAAAACTTTGTGGAGCAAGTTTGGAACTAAATTGTTATTCTCTACTACTTGTCATCCGCAAACTGATGGACAAACTGAAGTTGTTAATAGGACACTATCTTCTTTGTTACGAACTGTGGTTAAAAAGAACCTGAAGAATTGGGAGGAGTGTCTCCCACATGTCGAGTTTGCATACAATAGGGCTGTTCATTCCACTACTAAATATTCACCATTTGAGATTGTATATGGTTTTAATCCTCTTGCACCTATTGACTTAGCTCCTTTGCCTTTGCAGGAAAGAATCAATATGGATGGACAGAAACGTGCTGAGTTTGTTAAACAAATCCATGAAAAAGCAAAACAAAACATTGAGAGGATGACTCAACAATATGTAGAACGTGCTAATAAGGGACGAAAGAGGGTTATCTTTGAACCAGGAGATTTGGTTTGGTTGCACCTTAGAAAAGAGAGGTTTCCTGACAAAAGAAAGTCTAAACTTATGCCTCGCGGAGATGGGCCTTTCCGCGTGCTAGAGAGAATTAATGATAATGCCTACAAGATAGATTTACCAGGTGAGTATGGTGTAAGTGCTACTTTTAATGTTTCTGACCTTTCCCCTTATTTTGGTGCAGACTTTGAAGAGTCGAGGACGACTCCTTTTCAAGAGGGGGAGGATGATATGAACCAGACTCATGTGGGGAAGGATGCTCGTGTGGAGAAGGACTTGATGATAGATGGCCCAATGACAAGAGGAAGAGTTAAGCGTCTACAAAGAGCAATTGGGCTTCAATTTGCTGAATTAGAAGCCCATAATGTTAGTGCATGCATTGAGAAAGCAAATGGAGCCTTAATCATGCTTATTCAAGCCCAGGATGATGCTTAAAAAGCCCATTGAAGATAGAGGACGTGAATAGTACTTCAAATGCAAGATGTCCAGCCCATTAGTATTAATTAGTTTCTATTAGGCTGATTATCTATCCTTTTCTGTTTTCAAAAGGATTTGATTTTGTATCCCTATTTTTTAGATCTTTTAGTTAGGATTATGTAGTTAGTTTCCTACTTTTCCTCCAGTAGATAGGTTTGAGCTACACTATAAATTTATGTATTCTGCCTTCATTTGGATCAGATTGGAAGTAGTAGAATTATTGAGTGTTTCTCTAATTGTGAGAATTTTATCTTTTCTTTGCTCTTGTGAAACCTTTGTCTTGTCAACCTATCTTTAGGTTGGTGATTCAAGTTCGCAAAAGCTCCCAATTCGTGCTTCGATCCAAGTGTGTCGTTGTGTGGATTGGTTTACTGTGTTCGTGGTTAGGCGCATTGTCTAAATAGCAGGTCAACGTTCTTATAACGTTGGTTGGCTATTTGCTTCCGTCGGGTCTCGAACCATCATCTATCCATCAACCTACGTCGTGAAGATTGGGGCACCCCTTGATTTCGCATCATTTTTCCATACCACCTAGGGCTAGTGTACCGTTACACTACAGAATGTGGCAGTGTAGTTAAATCTTTTAGTGGCGGGTCTCCCTATCACTAGTTCATTGAACTTCAACTAGTGAGACATTTGTGAGATTCTTCTTGGAATTGAGCCATTAGAGGAAGAGTGTGATGGCCAAATATTGAGCATTACTTGGCTTGCCAATTAATTTAAGGCACTTTCAAAAAACGCAGATGAGAATGACATATTACATTTTGCTCGTTCCTACATATTACTCTGATAAGTGGGGTTCTCATGTCAGACAGGTCTAGATATAGAGTTCCTTTTATGTATCTAACATTCCTCCAAGATTTCCATGTAGTAGGCTAGTTTAGTTGGAGTTTCGTAGTGTTAACATACCTCTATAGAGAATTGTGCAATGCTATCAATTATAAGGAGGTTAACATTGATGGCTATTTGATATTGCTTCACTTATAAGCCTAAGATTAATTCCTTAGGCTACTTAGGCTTGCACCCAAGAGGCCCCTACCTTTAAACCTTCACCTCGATACGTATGATGTGCTCCCCCCACTTGCTTATAAGTATAAACCCTATTCTGAGCTAAATGCTTACTTTATGGTTCGTGTTACTTATATAATTCAAAATTAGCCATCATTTCCTTATACATCTTACAGGTAGAAGTGTGTAGGCCAGCATCCTCACCCGAGAAAATTAGAAATACAACACTATAGAGTATTATTAGACCAGATAAGGGCTAATGAGGTTTAAGACACTCCCACCTTTGTTGCATAGTTACCTCGATTATATCATATCTGTACATGTTTTATTTTGTTATTTGTAGATTATATGGCGTCCATATGATGCAAATGATATACACTAATTGATACTTGACTATTGCTTGGTTTCCTTGGATATATAACTAGCATTTGTGCTGCTTATTTGCTTTCATATTGTGGAGTGGCATCATACTAATCGCATGCTCCGACAATTTGGTAGGATGCAGCATATACCTCATGCTCCCTATGATTTAGAAAAGGTCCATACACTAAACCTCAAATGCAAGATCCATTTGGATTAGCAAAAAGAGCATGTGAATTTTGTGCTTGCATGGTAGAGTTAGCAAAATACTTTGTTACTTACATCGATATCATTAGAACCCCTAAATTGCTCTTTAAAATATATGAAATGGTATTAGAGGATTACTCGCTAGTGGATCTACCCTATTAGTGGTACCCAAGGTTTTGTGTTAATTTTTAAGAACTTATTACAATTATTTTACATCACTTTTCCCATACTTACTACATATATGATTTTTTATTTTTTTGACAAGCCAATGTAGCTGAATACTTACAAGTACTTACTATGGATGACTTTTCATCGCTAGGTCTAATTGTGGTCACTGATTGTACTAACATTCTCAATAAACTTAGCGAGTATCGAGATATAATGATTTCTCAAGTTGCTTCTCCTACACCTCAGTTACCTAAGCCACAGCTTTTTCAAAGTCGCATGGCAAAGAGAGCTCGTGGATTTATGTCTACTAAAGTACCCATGGTGGATGATCGGCCTTATTGTGATTCTGTCTTTAGTGTTGGCACTGCATCTACAACAACTGGTCCATCTTTTCATACATTGATAAAGATGCAGGCCCACCATGATGCTGCTAGTCCATCTTCTTTCCTAGCGACACAAACACAGGTACACAATGACATCGCAGGTCCATCTTCTTCCACAGCGACATAGACCTAGGCCCACCATGACACCACAAGTCCATCTTCTTCCACGCCACTAGTACATTTTGTTGATTTTAGGGTGCTAGCTCTTCATTTTATATGTTATATGGCATATTCCTTTTACACCCCTATTTTTAGATTAGACAATGTCTGCTTTTGGATTTACTTCTGAGACTTCTGCATATGTAGAATCACAGTAGGTGGAATATATCACATCACATCAGCTAATTTCTCCAATTCAATCCGCCTAATTCAATGTGAATCCCATGCCTTACCAACAAGTGGAAGAAGGAGGAAACAATGATAATGAAAAAAATGAAGACAAAGGCAATAATGTAAAAAATGCCAAGGAGGAGCATGAAGTACAAAAGGTAGAAGAACACTGCTCTTTCTAACAACGAGGCTAACTATTAAAAATAAGGATTCAATGTAGTATAGGAAGTCATTTTTTTAATGAGATATATATTTTTTGTACCTACATATTTATTTTTTAAATCATTGTTCTATATTATAACTATTTCTTTTCAACCATTACAAAATTTAAATTATTTCAATATTGAGTTTAACAATACTTTAAAATTGTGATTAATTCCTTATCAAATTTTTTAATACTCTTACTTATTTATTTAGTCTAAAAGAAATTGAATTTAACAATTAACCTTCATTTTCCTACACTAATTTTATGGGTTTTATGGTAAATAATTTTTTACCCATTATAATTAATATTTTTATTATGAAAATCACTACACCTAAATTTTTTTTTACATATACTAACTTCATGATTAGATAAAAAACCCTTATATATTAAAATATTTTTTCTCATCATAACCCCACTTTTTAAAATAAAAAAATTTTAATCAACAATAAAAAAAATCATATTATAGTTGGAGAAATAAATTATGACTAAGAATAAGGTAAGATAACAATTTTAGTTTATTATAATTTTTCTGTACATATTTTAATTAAAATTTTTATTACTTTAATTCAATAATACTTAACAAGTATATTTAATTGCTCATCAAATTTTTAAAAACTCTCACTAATTATCAAGTTTTAAGGAAATTAAAATTTATTTCTTTTAAGAAAATTTTATTTTTTTTCAATCATTTTATCAAGTTTAAAAGAATTATTATTTACTTTTTCTTAAATAATGGCCTTTCATTTTTCTAAAATAATTTCATTTTTAATATTTTTATCAAGTTTAAATTATTTCACATTTAATTGTTTTAAACTACTTAGCCTTTATTTTTTTTAAATATCTTTCATTTTATTATTTCTTAAACCTTGTAATTGATATTTAAATTAATTTTTTAATGTGTCATTTATAAAATTATTAAATCAATACTACTAAAAACTTTTAGAAATATTAAATTTTTAAATTTCAAAAATTATATTTAATATATAAAAAATAAACAATTATATATTAAAAATAATTTTTTGAATTTCCTCAAAATAAAAAAAATTTAGCAAAATGAATCACGATTGTTAAGCAATTTTGATCTATTTAATTAATTTTTTCAGTTGGGGTCATAGTTGTTTAGCAACCGTGAACCCTTATATTTAGCAAAAAAAATTACGTATTGTATTTCAAGAATAAAGAACTGCGTTTGTACATAGGGGGAATTTATAATTTCTCCAATTGTGAGACTATCAAAAAGCCATTAATTTTCACCTTTTTGACATGAACAGAGATGAAGCAAAATTGATAAGAATGAATGAGCAACTCCATAAAGACGATTGCAAACTATATCCAAACAAGTTTGAAGTATATCATGAGAGTACCGAAAGGGGAAAAATGGTATTTAAAAAAAGGCGTTAGTGAAAACTGGCAAGTATATTCAATGTAAGGGTTGTGCAAACTAGTTCAAAGATGAAGAATAGTACCAGAGATACAGAAATGATCTATTTGATTCACAAAATTGTTAGTAATATAATACAAAAGGAAATGCATAAATGAAAGATATTGCATTGATTATATTTTTGACAAAAATGCCTCTAGACCTCACACATCCCTTTCTCCAAATTTTTGCTCTCAAACTTTTATGGACTCTCTTCTCTTTCTTTGCCTAACATGTAGTAGTCACAAAGTAGCAAATTAGAAATGGCAAAAAGAACCACAAAGAACAATACAACAAAGTCAAAGTTATACACACTTCTTCCATCACCAACCCACTCCTTCTTATCATCATCTTCCTCTTTGACTTTGAGTTCACCATCTCTATTTCTCTCCACAAATCTTCCATTGCTCTTTACCCCACCGAGTGGATGTTACTATGGGCATGAATGATAAATGGGTTCCATTGAAGTTTTAAAGAATTTTTCTAGACCAAAAATAGTTCTAAAGAAAAGCATAAAGTGGTCTTTCAATGGTTTTGGCTCCAAAGCATTTCCCCCTTTGTGCCTAAAGCACAATTCATTGAGTTTGTTTTTAATACAATAAAATAATACATAGTTTAAAAAATCTTTTAAAATCCTATTAAATTTTATATTTTTGAATAAATTACTTTCTTCTTTTTTGAGATATGTCTAAATTACATAGTTCTCTTTTTTATTTTAAAAAAATACCTCTTTCTTTTAAAATCAAAAGACACACTGCACTTATCTCAATAAAAGGTATGTTACAATTAAATTCATTTTAGCTAAAATATTTTTATATTTATTATTTATATAGTATAATATACAAATTGTATTTGAGTAATATAAAATAGTCAATTTGCTAAATTTAACAAGTTGTAAGATTATTTGATAAAAAATTATTAAAAACAACGAATATATTCAAGAAATAATTTGTTTAAGAATAACATTTTTATTACATATATGATAATAAACATAAGTATTGCTATAAATTCAATAAAATTTCAGAATAAATAAAATTTATGATTTTCAACAAAAAATGAATAACATTAAAATAAAAGTTTTAAATTTTTTAAATAAGTTTTATTATCCTTTGGTCATATTTTAGTTTTAAGAGAATACATGTATATTTTCAAAATAAATAAGAAGGTTATATAATTTGAACATCTTTTAATAAAAAAGAGAGAGTAATTTATCCTTTATCTTTTACACCTTTAATTACATTTTTTAAGAAAAATCTATTTGGGCCAAGTGAGGCTTGAGCTTGTTGAATTAGAATTTAGTTTGTGTCAAGTTTGAAAAGCCCAAATTAATCAGAGGTCCAAACTTACTCTTCCTAATCGAGTAAGTCATGGTTCAATATTAAGTATAGTCTAAAGTTATTACTGTAGTCCTGCTTTAATCATAGTCAAAATATTTTAGTAGAAAGTGGGATGATATGCAAGTTTTGTAATGTCTTTTTCTTTTTTAGAAAAAAAAAAACTTTTTGTTGTGTCTAGTCTTTTTTTCTTTTTTTTTATTAATATATGTCAAGTGAAAAGAGGCACACACGAAGAATATTATAACTCTATCTTATCACTATGCATGGATCTCGTGTGTAGAAGGTGCGCATCCCCTTTGGATCGTCCAAATTTGATTTGGATGGTTCAAATTTCATATAAATTTTTAAATTTTTTTAATTTATAGAATATAAAATAAAAATAATTTTATAGCTGACAACTACAAAAAGATGATATTTCACATCAAAAAAAAAAAAAAAAAAAAAAGTATAAAATCTAGATTGTTCAAATTTAAACTTGACCATCTAGATTTGAGATGCACATAATGTGCATCCTATCAGGCTTCGCAAAGACTCCAAATTCTCATTCTCACATCTTTTATCATCATTTCTCACTTTTTTATTGTTATTTTTATTTCTTATCAGAATTTATATGATGATGCGTGAATATTTTCATTTTCCAAGTTTGTAAAATTTTCTAAAAATAAAATCAATAAAATCCTACATTTAACTGCAATATCTATAAATAAACATATATTGAATTTTATCAATATAAATTATACTTGTTAATATACTTATATAGGTACTAAAGGAACAAGTCCAAATTAATTCTCTCATGTCTAAAAAGTTCTTATATTAACAAAAGAGTAGTATAATAGGTGTGAGGTTCTCACATGTAGATTTTAGTGGGTCCTCTCTACTGTGTTACTTCATCTTTTATATAATAGTTCCTTAAATATAATAGAATTTAAACCATAAATGATTGCATAACTAAATGTTATTTTAATAGTTTTAATACAAAGAGCAAGAAATCAATCTTTCTGTCTTCGTGGGGAAGAAATTCTCCCATCCTCACGCATTGCAAGAATCTCCACCAACGAAAAGAAAATTTTTCACTTTTTCCTTCTTCTATTTCCTTAACCGGTGTATAAGTAGAATGGCAACATATTCATGCATCTCGAAAGACAAGAAAATGTGAACTGTGATAATTCAATGAACAATTCTATTGATAAGGATATCCTAAATTTGGATTTCAACGTTTCTTTTCCCTGTATAAATTTTGACCTTTAAATATTGCTTACTCCTTAGTTGCCCTATGCATGTGAGTGGATCTGAAAAACTAAATAAAAAAAAAAATCTAAAGGTCTGAAACTGTCCACTTGGAAGCAGGGGAGAAATTATTGGTTAGGACTTTCTCTGAGGAGAAAATGGGTATAGTTCTTTCTGGATTATTTTACAGTATCTGCTGTGGTAGAATCAAATTCTTTTCTGAAATAAATTGATCTACAAGAAACAAGTTTCTCAGGTACCAAAAATTGATCTACTATGTTCTTATTCTTGTGCCTATTTGTTGTTATCCCTTTTTTCTTACACTTGTATTTTGTCAAATGGATTTCTTCTCTTACACTTGTATCGTGTCAAAATGGATTTCTTGCTGCACAGCAGGAAACATCTAAGGAAAAAAATGCAAGATAGGATGGTTTCTGTTTGGAGATTGCAACACAAGGTGCTTTGCCTTCCGTGCAGCAGGGATCCGAACCCATATTGTGTAGTTATTAAGACCTTTGAAGTACCCTGTAATCAGTTCATATGGGTCTTACCATATAAATGTCACATGCATTGTCAAGAAACTTTTCAAAGGGGAAAAAGGGAAAGTAAAAAAAATTTGTCTTTTCTTGGACCTGAATTTACTAGGAATTAGAGGTGCCCTTGATTCTAGATCTTAGGAACAATACTATTAGCTTTTAATTAGTTCATTGAAGAAAATATACAAAGCATTAAAGTCTTCAATGAACAAAAGCTAAATTGTTTTTTATTTGATCTGACAAATGAGCACCACTTGATTTTCAATGGAGTAACCTTCAGGAACAATACCATATCCTGAGCTTTGCTAATTAACGATAAGGAAGAGTATACAAAAACTATATATATATATATATATATTGCATAAGAAGAAAACTGGTCTAGAGTAAGAATAATTACAGTTAGCATCAAATATTCATCCATTTAAAAAAAATAAAAAAAACTAATCACACATTCAAGAATTTACCAAGAAAAAGCAAGACAAACTTTCAACTATAATGTTGTCTTTGAAAATCACTTTCCTAGTTTAAGAAATTAGAAACCAATATAGGAAAATTTTTTGCCTATCGAACTTGGAGAATTCTTCACCAACTTCAATTTTTATGGAAGTGACATTGTAGTGTAGGAGATTCACCAATCAGTGTTTGTCATACATGCTTTAGCGCACTCCATTATATTTTAACGTCACATTTTTTTTCAATTGTTGGCTCTTCAGGAAGCCTGATATAACATATGAAGTTTTGTTTAGTAAGTTAATGGATGATGATGAGGCTCAACAACAACAAGAGCAAGAATCCTTGCTTTCATACTCAAGAGATCATTCTAATCTTAATGAGAATATGAATGATCTCCAGAGAAGAAGGCGTCCCCGGCGTGGCGGTGCTTCTTCCAAGTCTGATATCAACCACGAAGAACAAGATCTTATTCATCAAACCCCATTATTATCACACTTAGATTCTGAATTCCAATCCAAGAAAGCAGTTCTATTGCTCCTAGCTGCCTACTTAGGATTAGGCACCCTATCTTTCTTCCTCATAAGGCATCAAATAAAGGGCATAGAGACCAATGGCTTCCTTGATGCCCTTTACTTCTGTGTTGTGACTATGACCACAGTTGGGTATGGAGATCTTGTTCCCAATAGCAAATTGGCCAAACTCCTTGCCTGCATCTATGTCTTCACAGGCATGGCTCTTGTTGGGATAATCATGAGCAAAGCAGCAGATCACTTTCTTGAGAAGCAAGAAATCCTTTTGGTCCGAGCCATCCACATGGGTAAAAAAGTGGGTCCCTCAGAGCTTCTTGAAGAGGTTGAAGCTCACAAAGTGAGGTACAAGTTCTTGATAGCATCAGCTGCTCTTTTGGTGCTTATGATTGGAGGAACTGTTTTTTTGCATTTGGCTGAGAATCTAGAGTTTGTGGATGCCTTCTACTGTGTTTGTTCTACTGTTACTACTTTAGGATATGGAGATAAAAGCTTCTCTACAACTATTGGACGTGGTTTTGCTGTGTTTTGGATATTGAGTAGCACCATTTGCTTGGCCCAGTTTTTTCTCTATCTTGCTGAACTTTACACCGAAGGTAGACAAAGATCACTAGTGAGAATGGTTCTTACAAGAAAATTCTTACTCTCTGATCTTGAGGCTGCAGATCTTGATCATGACAATGTTGTTAGGTAAGACAAGATTCCTACACCAATTTTTGAGTCCATGTGGCTACCTTTAGTTTATCTGCATTTTTGTCTGGGGGTGCCAAGAAGGGGTTATAGTCTTACAGGCCACAGGGAAAAACTACCTCCTGGTATTACTGGTATTGTATACCCATAATGATGAACGTGATTATTAGAGACAATTATATCAATTTGATGACATACATCATTTTTGCATTTCTTGCAAGTCCCTCATCCAACTGAGGCATGCGACTGAGTCGCACATGACCAGTTTTATGTCATATTTGTCTCACAAGTTACCTTCAGCACAAAACTAAAAAAACTTCTTGCAAATTACGAAAGAGACCAAGATCTTACTTTTAAATTTTCACTAGCTTTCTCTCTAGCAAGTTTTGAGTCTCTCTTTCTTCTACCATACCTCCTTCCTGTGAGACCTCCTCTCCTTACTCCCTCAAAGCACAACGCATTGTTTCACCCGAAATAGATAATAAAAGAGAAGTTTAGATACATTTCCTATATTTTTACTATCAAATTTTTTAACAATAACATAATAATTAATTACCTAAATTTTATAGATAATACTATAGCTACTATAACTCAGCATAATATAATTTGGTCTTTTAAAGAATTTTTTACTTTAAATTTTGCAAACAAGTCTATAACTAATATAACTCAGCATTATATGATTGGATTTTTTTAAAATTTTTTTTACACATATCATATTTTTATTAAAAACTTGATAGTAAAAATATAACCAACTATATCTAAATTTAATATGATACTAAAAATACTTCAAGATCAAAAAGTTAAAAAAAAAAAAAAAAGAGTCACAAGTTTATATGGAATCATGATCTCTTATATTATATTAGCGCTTAAACACGCAGCAAGTTCATATTTATAACAGTCATTTTTCCATTACATGTAGCTCCTATATCTGGCTTCATTATATCATCACAGTTAGAAACTTGCTTTTATTGATGTATTTATTTTTTTTCAGTGCTGCAGAGTTCATTGTATACAAGTTGAAGGAAATGGGAAGGATCAGCCAACAAGATATTTCGATTGTGATGGAGACTTTTAGGAAACTTGACTATGATAAGTCAGGAACTTTGACTGAAGCTGATCTCAAATTTTGTGAGTCATCCTAACCATATCTAGCATCCTAATTATAATGAGATGTGAGCAAAGAGAATTACTTTACCATCAGACAATTTTAATTTGTTTAATTATCGTTAGATTTTTCTTTGAAAAAAAAATAATGTGTAAAGTCTGTTTAGTTAACCAAGAATGTTGAAAAGGAATTACTTGAATAAACTTAAAAAAAGAATGTTAGAATATGAATAAACTTTGAAAAGGGATATAACTATATAAAGTGTAGGCCACTGAACAGGGTTAATTCTGTTTGAAACCTTTTTTCTCAAAAGGTTTTTACAAACAAATAAAATAAAAAATTAAAGCGAAGTGATCATTCATCAAAAGCTACACTTTTTTCACTCATTAATTACTTGGCCAAAAAAAAACTCATTAATTAAATATTTGTGACCACTAGTTCTAAGAGATCTTAATCTTTGTTTGTAACTTAGTTTAAAGCAGTATTTTAAAAATTAAATCGGTTACTAAATTGAGATAAGAAGTAATTTTATAATTTAATAGTTTAATTATGGTTGAATTGGGATCAAATCATTTATATATATGTAAGTATAAATATATAAAATATTTTATGATTAAATTAATACATATATTGCAAAATAATATTTGAAATAAATATAAATATTTAAAAATATAGAAATTAGTTAAAGCATTTTATATATGATAATAAATCTTTATGAAATGAGTTAAGTAAAATTCAATAAAAATTATAAATCTGTATTGTAAATTGTCAACATTTTGATTTATATTTTTTAAAAAAAAATCAAAAACTAATTATAGACTGATCTAGTGCCAAATTGTCTTATTTTGACTTAATTTTACAATTTTTTATTAGTTTAACCAATTTTTTGTCTAATTGATTTTCAAAACTAATTGGACTAAAATCATAACTAAGTTACAAATTTTTTAATCCAACTTGTTGGTTTAATCTAGTTTTATGAACTATGACTCACAATGCTCTTAGGACTTTAAAATTGAGTTGGCAATCTCATCTTGTTGTTTACTTAAACTTCCTATAAAGTTCATAACTTATATATTCATCCACTTAAACTTAAAAATTCTTTTATTTTAGATTATAATTTTAATTATTATTAATTTGGGTTAGAATTAAACATTTACCAGTATCACTAATTATAATTGTTAGAAAATTAGGACACTTGATGTGTTATATCAATCTTTATATACTAAAGTTAAGAAAAGAAATATTTACAAACTAATTAAAAATAAAAAAATAAAAACAAGAGACATGGATTAAGTGAAATATATTAAGGGTGAAGAAATGGAAGTCTTGGTCATCAAACAAGATATTAAGGAAATATGAAAATATTACTTTCATAAACTATTTAATGAAAGACACAAGATCTTATTGCATTCGAATAGAATGGATACTAAATAGGAAGATCAAAATTATAGATTTTATCGTAAAATTTGAGAGTTAGAGGTAAAAGAAATATTAAAGAAGATAAAGAATAATAGATCAATTAGATCAAATAATATACCATTAAGGTATGGAAGGGTTTAGGAGTGGAAAAATATAAGTTGGCTCACAAAATTGTTTAATGAGATTATAAGATCTAAGATAATGCCAGATAAGGGAAGGAAAAGTACTTTAATTCCTATTTATAAGAAAAAAAAGAATATAAAAAAATATATAAATTATAGGGGAATTAAGCTTATGAACTATACTATCAAATTATAGGAGAGGATAATTGAGTGAAAATTAAGACAAATGACTCATGTTATAGAGAATTAATTTGGTTTTATGCCAGGAAAATCGATTATGGAAGGGATATATTTGCTGTGAATATTGATGGAGAGATATCAAATGAAGCAAAAAGACTTATAATAGTATTAATTGATTTAGAGAAAGTATACGATGGGATGCTGAGAGAGGTTTTGTAAAAGCCTTTAAAAAAAAAATAAATATTACTTATATTCAAACAATTCAAGATATGTATAATAGGGTTACAACTAGTGTGAGAACAAAAAGTGAGCCCATAGAAGATTTTCAAATAACCATTATCCTGCATTAGGGGTCAATTTTAAGCCCCTATCTTTTTACTTTGGTCTTAGATGTGCTCATTAGATATTGCATATTTTTTTATAGATGCTATAGTCCTGATTGAAGTTGAGAGAGAAAATAAATGAAAAGTTAGAAATGTGGAGACTAACTTTCAAAACACATGGATTTCATTTGAGTAGAAGTAAAACAGAATATATGAATTATAAGTTTAACAAGAGATATACTAATTCTAGCATCGAAGTAAAAATTGAAAGACATATCATATCACAAGGCACATAATTTAAGTATCTTAGATCTATCATATAATATGATGAAAAAATAAAAGAAGATGTAAACCATAAGATTCAAACAAGATAAATGAAATGGATGAATGCCTCGAGTGTTATTTGTAATAGAAGAATATTATTCAAATTTAAAGGTAAATTTTATTATACAGTTATAAAACCTACAATATTGTATGAGATCGAGTGTTAGGCAACAAAAAGCCAATAAGAGAATAAGTTCAATATTACATAGATGAAAAATGTTGCATTGGATGAGTGGACACACTAGATAAGATAAAATTAGAAATGAATGCATTATAAAGAAAATGGAAATCGCACCTATTGTGGAAAAGATTGTAGAATCAACGCTTAGATTATTTAAGCATTGTAAAGAAGACATATAGAAGCATTAGTAAATAAAGTAGATCAGATGAAGAGTAATCTAGTAGTTAAAAGTAGAGGGAGACTAAGAAAAATTATATACAAAATTATTAAAAAGAATTTAAACTTAAATAATTTGTCTAAAAATATCATTAATGATAGAATTTTATGACATTGTTTAACTTGTCACCCCCTACTTTATCATACTCTACAGTCCCATATTTAAGGAAACTTTCATGAACAAGCAAAGAAATGCCAAGAAAAGGGAATAAACAATGCCATTTATTTACGTTACGTCACGTCTTAAAAATTCACATTTTGATCCGTGGACCTCGAAAATTTACCAACAACATTCTCCAATTATTTTTCATTCATACAAGTTATAAACATCTCAAAACTTCATATGAACCACAGATAAAGAATCAAAAATCATAAATTCTCACGTTTTTCCTTGAGTTCCAAAATGGCAAATTTTAAGGCAACTTTGAAAAATTATAACTAAATTTAGAAAAATCAAAATCAAGTAAGCCATAGCTTGCTGGAAAGCTCTAGATGTTAAATTTACACTAAAAATAATTCTAAGCCACAAAAACCATATCTAGACCATGTTTGATAATAGAAAAAGCACAAAGGTCCAGCTATCCAGAATTACTAATACAGCTTATTAATATAAACTTTGAAAATTCACAATTAATTTCACAAAAATCTAATTCATGCAAATTGTACCAATTTGGAAAGGTGTGAATGTTAAATAAGGGGAAAATAGTTCCAGATTGATCCAAGAGCATTTAGACCTCAAAAATCAATCAAACAATAACACGGATCTGACTGGGTGCCTAAAGCATAATAGAAACTGCAAAAATTAATATCTCCCTCTCTAGACATCCAAATGAGGTGCTTCTAATTGGAACAAGTCTCTGGGAAGGTCTAGTTTCTTCCTATAAAATTTCATAACAATTAGATATCATTTTCCCCATGAATGATAGAGATCTATTTTAGACCAAATAAATAGTAACAGCAGCAGAATTTGGTTTTTTGTCAATTTCAAAAATTCGCCAAAAATTTCACAGACCTCCAAATAATGCGGTTCTTAGATAAGCAAAAATCAATATATGGGATCTATATGTGTGCAAAACCTCATCTTCAAAATCACTCATTTGGTCAGGTTGGGATTCAACTCATAAATTGATCCATTTTTTGTCCTAAAATGGTTCAATTAAGTGCCAAATGGTCTTCCCCTTGAACCAAGACTACTTGGGCACGTCTAAAAGCATCATAACACCCTAAAAATGCATGTCAAATGATTCAAAAAGCCATAGAGCTCATATTCACTTCCTAGCTCTAGTCCAACTCATACTTAAGGTTCCATACTCTCTCTTAGGCATACAACAACCACTTTTGCACAAATGTGTTCAAATGACTCTTCTAAGATTACATTCATCATACATATCCATTTTTACACTTGTCTAGCTATAAGATTCATATACATAGGTTCATCTTGCCATATACACATCCATACTCACACATAAAGGCTACCAAGTGGCAAACTTATACATTTCCATTCACACAAGTGCAAAGGGGGTTCATACATCATTCATATACATTATATAAGCTATCCATGAGTTTACATTACAAATACATAGCTTGGGTACATCATTTGACTATAAAGTATACTTTAAAACCTATTTCTATATATCCAATCCACTAATCATGCATTCCTTAAGGGTTGGCTTCCGTTTCTTTCTCCGTTCGGCTCGCCTAGCATAATTAGAGGGGAATGAGATTAGGAGGAATCTCAATAGCTCTAAATCCCTTTCACACATATATACAACATCTTCATTCATGTCAAAGAATGCAAGTATGCTGTGTAATGTTCTCAAATGATGCATAGCCATAGATTTTCATATCATACATAAACAATAACACATTATGGACTTAAGAGAACAATGGCTCAGCCTCACCTACAATCTTGGGACTTTTGGATTTGCCTTACCAGTATCTCGGGACTTCTGACTTGGCCTTACTCTTTCTTAAGGCTTTTAGCCTTGTCTCACCCTCTCTTAAGGACTTTTAGCTCCTCTTCACCCTTCTCAAAGGACTTTTAGCCTTACCACACTCATTCAAGTTATTTCACATAACTTTGCAAAAATAAATCAAGTCATGATTTCAAAACATTCATCTAATAGCTACAAGCAATTTCCAAATATCAAACACACACACACACACACACACAAGTAATCTAAGACAAGTCATGAATGCATACATGTATGAAGGAAAAGATTAGAGAGCTACCTTATGGAAAATTACAATTTTCCTTTACTTTCTCTTATTTCTTCTCGGCTCAAGCATACACAAGAAGGGAGTTCTTGCTTCTCTTGGCATAAACACAATAAACATGACACAAAGTAGGCTTAGGAACCAATTCAAGCTTCAAGAAAGGCTAGGCTAGCTTGCTTGGCTCTAAGTTACATATAATGCTCATTTAGGATAAAATGAAGCAACTATTTTAAATCTTGATCTTGGCTCCCCATTTCCTTTCTTTCTAGACCTCTTGGCTCTACATAAACTCATTGAAGCCTTTATAAACTCATTCTAAGGAGCCCAAGTCCATATTGCTTCATTATGCCTAAATTGAGACCTTAAAATATCAACTCTCAAACCAAGCCTCCTAAATTTAAACAATTGGTTCCCCTAACTCTTATAATTCATATCTAGGCCTCTAAATTCCTTAGAACACAAAAATTCACTCCCTAAGTATGAAAACCCCAAAGTGGCTGAACTATACACTCACACATGGACCCATGGAATTGGCTTGCTTTCTTGCATTGGTTGGTTTATATGAAGCTTCCTAGAGGTCAATTAGGCTCATACTAACCCTCACATGCATTGAAAAATGTCTAAGAAAAATCAAATTTAATGTTGAACCTTGGAACCCCAAGTTGTGCAAACTTGATTCCCTTTTGGTTTCTCTTAGCTTAAACCTCCTTCCCACACTCCTAATCACTTAATTACACCAAGCTAAAATTAGAATTAAACTCTCTCCTTAATGTTCAGGGCTGACCGAATTGATGAGGGAAAGGAAAACTCAAGAAAATCCATGGAAATGAATGGGAACTTACCTTAAATTCTTGCACTTCCAAATGACTTCCTCTTGCATTAAAGCCTTCATAAACTTATTCTAAGGAGTCCAAGCCCAAATTGCTTCATTATGCCTAAATTGAGACCTTAAAATATTAACTCTCAAACCAAGCCTCCTAAATTCAAACCATTGGTTCCCTTAACTCTTATAATTCATATCTAGGCCTCTAAATTCCTTAGAACACAAAAATTCACTCCCTAAGTATGAAAATCCCAAAGTGGCCAAACCATACACTCACATAGAGACCCATGGAATTGGCTTGCTTTCTTGCATTGGTTGGTTTATGCGAAGCTTCCTAGGGGTCAATTAGGCTCATACAAACCCTCACATGCATTGAAAAATGTCTAGGAAAAATCAGATTTAATGTTGAACCTTGGAACCCCAAGTTATGCAAACTTGATTCCCTTTTGGTTTCTCTTAGCTTAAACCTCCTTCCCACACTCCTAATCACTTAATTACACCAAGCTAAGATCAGAATTAAACTCTCTCCTTAATGTTCAGGGCTGACCAAATTGATGAGGGAAAGGAAAACTCAAGAAAAGCCATGGAAAGGAATGGGAACCTACCTTAAATTTTTGCTCTTCCAAGTGACTTCCTATTGCAACCAAGCCTTCCCTCAAATCCTAACTTCTCCTTGCTAGACCAAAACCAAAATAACATCAAAATACATTCTGAACCCATGGAAATATGGAGAAGAAGGAGAGGAATATTTATTGTGAAGACAAGAGGAAGAAAACACATACTTTCATACCTATTCAAAGCTTCTTCTTCTCCTTCGTTGCTTTTCCTTCCACACGATGCCTTGGCTAGAGTTTTTTGAAGTTTCAAAAATGGGGGAAATGTTGGTGCAGATTGGGGAGGGTGGTTGGAACATGTTTTAAGAAAGCAAAAAGTAACTTTTCTTTTTTTCATTTTAGTCCATATTTTTCACTTTCTTCATTTTCGCTCATTTCAACTCCTTTTTGAACTTGGTCTTTTCCATCATATTCCTTAGGCTCTTAATTGTAAGAATTGCCTTTAGAATTACTCAAAAAGGATCTGGAACTATTCTGAACCGTTCGGTCAAAGTTTTAGTCAACCCTTTACCGAACTCACTCATCGGAAGGGTTTCAACTGTTTTGGGAGTTTCCATAGTTTTCAGAGCTTTTGAGAACCTTAAAAAATTCAAATTTATCATTTAAAAAGCCCTCATGTAAGTTTTCAAATTTTTTTAGAAATTACAAAAATGCCCTTATTTTCTTCAGTAAATTTGTTGAATTCCATGGCTTTGGTTTTCGAGTATCTTAAGTCTCAAATCCTTATTTTTCATTATTTAGAATTTTTATCCTAATTTTAATTGGCATTAAACTTCTCTATCGAAAGGACTTCCTTTGGAAACTAACTCATTTTCGTCCTTTTTTCAGAAAATCAAATTGTAAAACCTACAATGTTGTATGAGATCGAATGTTAGGCAATAGAAAGTCAACAAGAGAATAAGTTTAATATTACATAGATGAAAATGTTGCATTAGATGAGTGGACACACCAGATAAGATAGAATTAGAAATGAATGCATTAAAGAGAAAGTGAAAATTGCATCTATTGTGAAAAGATTGTAGAATTAGTGCTTAGATGGTTTGAGCATGTTTAAAGAAGACATATAGAAGCGTCAGTAAATAAAGTAGATTAGATGGAGAGTAATCAAATAGTTAGAAGTAGAGGGAGACCAAGGAAAATTATATGTGAAATCATTCAAAAGAATTTAAACTTAAATAATTTGTTTAAAGATATGATTAATGATAGAATTTTATGATGCCATTTAATCTATGTAACTAATCCTACCTAATGAGAAAAGGCTTTATTATTGTTATATTATTTTGAGCAGACCTTTATTTGTTTGACCCACTTAAGAACATAAACATACAACCAACTTTGATCTACTAACAATTCAAGGATATTCAACTATGAACTATGACTCACAACACTCTTAGGGCTTTAAAATTGAGTTGGCAATCTCATCTTATTGCTTCTTAAACTTCCTATAAAGGTCATAGCTTATATATTCATCCACTTGAACTTAAAAATTCTTCTATTTTAGATTATAATTTTAATTATTATTAGTTTTGGTCAAAATTAAGCATTTATCAATATCACTAATTATAATTATTAAGAAATTAAGACACTTGATGGGTTATACCAATCTTTAAGCACTAATGTTAAGGAAAGAAGTATTTACAAATTAGCTAAAAACAAGAAAATAAAAATAAGAGACTTGGATTAACTGAAATGCATTAAGGGTGAAGAAAAGGAGGTCTTGGTCACGAATAAAATATTAAGGACACATGAAAAGGTACTTTTCATAGATTATTTAATAAAGGATATGAAATCTTATTGCATTTAAATAGGCTAGACACTAAAAAGAGAAACCAAAATTATACGAATCATATGATTCGAGAGTCAGAAGTAAAAGAAACATTAAAAAAGATAAAAAACTGCAGAGCAATTAGACCAAATAATATATCCATTAAGGTATGGAAGAGTTTAGGAGTAAAAATCATAAGTGAGTTCACAAAGTTGTTTAACAAGATTATAAGGCCTAAAGAATACCAGACAAGTGAAGGAAAAATACTTTAATCCCTATTTATAAGAAGAATGAGAATATACAAAATTGTGCAAATTAGAGAAGAATTAAATTATGAACCATACTATAACATTATGGGAGAAGATAATTGAGCAGAGATTAAGGCAAGAGATTCATATTATAGAGAATCAATTTGGTTTTATATCAAGAAAATCAACTATGAAAGCAATATACTTGCTACAAATATTGATGGACATATATTGAATAAGTCAAAAGGACTTACACATAGTATTCACTAATATTTAGAGAAAATATATGATAGGATGTCAAAAGGAGTTTTGTAAAAAGCTCTAGAAAAAAAATAAGTACCTATTACTTATATTCGAACAATCTAGGATATGCATAATGGGGTTACAACTAGTATGAGAATAAAATGTGAGTCTATAGAAGATTTTTAAATAACCATTAGCTTACATCAAGAGTCAACTTTGACCTCCTATCTTTTTACTTTGGTCTTAGATGTGCTCACTAAACATATCCAAGAGTCAATGCTACAATGCATATGTTTGACAGATGATATAATCTTAGTTGGAGGGTCCAGAGAAAAAATAAATGAAAAGTTAGAGATATAAAGACTAGTTTTGGAAGCACATAGATTCTATTTAAATAGAAGTAAAATAGAGTATATGAAATATAAGTTTAGTAAAAAGTGTATTAATTCTAACTTCGAAGTGAAAACTAAAGAATATACTGTATCACAAGTCATACAGTTTAAGTATTTTAGATTCATCATATAACATGATAGGGAGAAAAAAGAAGATATAAACCATAAGACTCAAACATGATAGATAAAATAGAGGAATGCTTCAAATGTTATTTGTAATAAAAAAATACCACTTAAGTTTAATGGAAAATTTTATTGCACATTTATAAAATCTATAATGTTGTATGAGATTGAATGTTGAGTAATAAAAAACCTAAAAGAAAATAAGTTCAATGTTGCAGAGATGAGAATGTTGCATCAGATGAGTGAACACACTAGACAATACAAAATTAAAAATGAATGTATTAAAAAGAGAGTGGAGGTTATACCTATTGTGAAAAATATTGTAGAATTACGCCTTACATGGTTGGAACATATGTAGATAAGATATATAGAAGCGTCAATAAAGAAAGTAAATTAAATAGAGAGTAATCTAATAATTAGAGATAGAGAAAAATCAATAAAAATTATATATATAATCATTAAAAATAATTTAGACGTAAATGATCTTTTTAAAAATATGATTCATTAATATAGAACTTTATAACATCGTTTAATCCATGTGCTAATCCTACCTGATGAACAAAAAGCTTTGTTGTTGTTGTTTTAGTTTGAGCATAGCTTTATTTATTTGACCCACTTACGAACAAAAACATACAGGCAACTTTGATCTACTAACAATTCAGGGATATTCAAGTTGTTGCCATGTTCTAACTTTTTATTGGTTTGTAGCAAAACAAGATAGATTAATTACTAATACTTAATAAAAATGAAGAAAGATTATTAGAAACTAAAGCATGAAAAAAGAAGCTAATGAGGACGAGAAGCTATTTGTTTGCATGCACATGGTTAATATGTCAGAAGTTCAGAACCATTTACGTTTCAGCCAAAGCAATTCACATGGAAGAACATGTATGAAAGAGATAGAGCTCAAAGATAGAATCTTTAGCAGTCATCAACATCATCATTTCCAGAAATTTTCACGTTTTTTTTTTCCATTATAATTTCATGTTTCTGTAACATTCATTGTACACATCAGAGATTGATACTGATACAATAACCTGAAATTAAGTCGAACAACAACCTTAACGATCAATCTAAATTAGTTCGAGGCTCCTCAGAATAATGTTCTGTTCTTCCTGCTCCTTCTCCTGCTACGTAATCTAAGAACCCTTCTCCTGCTTTTTCACCATGAGATTCAGAAGGGAACTTTGAAACGCCTCCAAAAGCTATTATGGTGATCAAGAACACAGTAGTGGAAGCAAAGAGAGGCCAAAAATAGGCCAAAATGGTCAGAATTCTTGGGGCTGCATATAGAAGCAAGGAGAAGGATAGTGAAATTGCTAGTGCTATGGCGATATGGTATCTGTATTGAAGAAGCTTTTCTGATACATCCATGAATGGCGTCTACAATGAGAAAAGGGAGAATGGGCTAGAGAGAGAGAGAAAGAGAGGGAGAGAGAGATTGTATTTTCTTGAAGGCGTTTCCTGTTGGAGAGTAATATATATTTATGTGAAAGATTCTGTGTTGCAAATGGTGGTCTCAATGATTTTTCAAAGCCTGCTTGGCCCACCTGCCACTAATTGTCTAAAAGTCACAGATATTTCCGAAATTATCCTTCCATGGCTATAATTTCACTAGCCAGCCCACCAAAATGAGATAAGAAAATATAATGCCTTGTTTTTGGGGATAGGTATGCTTATATCCTATTAAAGCATTAACATTGATTGACATAAATATAAAATAGGGTACAAATAATATGAATATCATGATATAATTAAATTTAAAATATTTAATATAATTTTGAAGTGCTGCGTTTATAAAATTGAAATGTAACAATATTCAAAGTGCATCCAATATCATATATTAGTACTCCTTAACTATTCAAAATAATTATTCTTTTATGTATCTTAATTTTTTATTTTTATTGGGATACATATATTGAGTAATCTGTAAATAAATCGATAAAATTTTAATTATGAATTTCAAATATTTAAAATTAAATCTTACAAGCTTAATAATTAAAAAAATTTAAAAAAAATGCAAAATTTCATGCATAACTTTAATATACTATATTATTTAGAATTATTTTAAATATACATATAAACTTCAAGACGATTTTATGAAACCTATATTACTATTTTGTTAATTATATAAAATAACTAATTTTAACTTTTTTAATTATTGTACAATTGTTATATGTTATAAAATATTTACTATTTATATGATATACCGTTAAAAAAATTATCATATTTTATATACATATCCATACATATATGACATATATTGAATAAAATATATTATCCTATACGTATATGATACAAATTATATATTAAAAAAAAAGTGTGTCACAATTCATTTATGCCATATCATAATCAACATTAGAAGTGTGACTTTAAAAAGATTTGGATAAAAGGGAGAAGAGATAAGCCTCTCACAAGTCCCAATAATTGTTTGGAGGACCATTTTAGGAGAAAGGGGCGAAATGGTCATTAGCAGAAGCTGATGGGAAAGCCTTTGGCATAGATTCTTTGTCAACTTCCTTGATTGGTCGGTTGGCGGTATCCTTTTGGAAGTGGCTGCTTCTTTTCCAATTCAAAGAATTTGAAATGAAGATTAGATTAGGGTCTTGGAAAGGAAAGGCATAACTTCTTATTCTTCCTTTGCGATAATGGAGGCATCAAGAACAGTATTATACATGTAAATTAATCAAAAACAACAGTTGAGGGCTACCTGGGCCAAGTTTTGTTATTCCTTTGGTTTTAAGGTTTCTTTATTACCACGTGGGAGCTCCAGTTTAGGTACCATGATGAACTCGGCTACATCTGCTTGACATCCTGAGAGTGAGAACTTAACTTGATTTATCTGCAGCAAATTTCTTAGCAAGCAAGAAGTGATTAGCAAAGGTTCAATTTTTTTGGCGTCATAAGTTTGTATTAGTGGGTTAACCTTTCTCAGTGAGATGTCTAATCTTCTGAATGAGACTCTGATCATTTCTTGATAGGCGTTCCTGCTATATAGATCATATTGTTGAACTAATTATTATGAATCGTAGTGCCTTGATTGGTAATATTGGAGGAATCTACTCTCATTCTTAATTGTTTACCCAAAAGAAAAATTTAAGGAGTTTTTGTATGAAAAAAAAAAGGGTAAATTTTTTAGATATATGTTATCAAATTATCTAATAGAATTATGAAATGTCGAGAATCTTTTTTAAAAATTCAATAGCGTGATTCAAATTATAAAAAAAAAAAATTCATATGTAATAGTTTTTATTAAAAACAGTGATAACAAATACCTAAATGCTTTAACCAAAGTATTATCCTTTTATATGAGAAGGTGAGTAAGATGTATTAGCATCTTAAATTTCCAAGTGCGTTGATGATTTACACCAATCAAATGTGTTAAGATCGAATTGCTATGCCCTCCCTATTCTTGAAAAAGAGTCACTTTAAGAATATATTTGGTGTAAAAATTTTTAAATTTATCATACAAAATTATTTTAAGTTTTTAAATCATCATTTTATATATATAAAAGTCGTAGCTCTAAAATGTTCATTTGCACTATTTTATTGTACTGTTTATAATATCACATCATTGTTGCATTATTCATATACTATTTTGTTATTATTTATATACTATTTATTACTATTTATCATTGTTCACCTGTACCTTTTTTTTATAGGACCCACGTTTTCCTTCTTTTTTTAATTATTTTTGTTGTGGGACCATTTTTTTTAAAACCCCTGATTCCACAGGGTTTAATGCTACTTTTATAAAAAAAAAACTAAATACTAAGAGAAACTAAAATTCATTAAAAAAAATACTATATTAAAATTTTGAAAAAAAAAAGGTTCACACCAAACGCCATTTAACAAAGAGAAAAAAAAGTATGATTATTGTAAATGAGATTTAAGTATATTTGATTATAAACCAAGTTGCAAACTCAATTTTGTTAATCTTTAAAATCCTTGAATTTAAAATTTAACAAAATTTTCATATAAAGTAAAACTCAACCCACTAGCAATAAATTAGAATAAAATACACATATGTTTTTAAGTTTTGCTAAAATTATATAGTTCTATTTTTTATTTTTAAAATGTATATAAACTTCTCTTAAAACAAAAAGTTACTCTATATTTTAGTGTAATCATCAATTAAATTTAAATATATCTTTTAACTAAATAAATAAATAAAAGATATTTTAGTAAAAAATTAAAATTAAACTAAAATGTATGATAACTTTTTATTTTTTTAAAAAAGCCTATATATATTTTTAAAAATAAAAGAGGTATGCAAAATTTTAACAAAACTAAAAAAAAAAATTGTATATATTTTAAAAATCAATTGCTTACTGCTAACTTTGAGGTAAGGGGTAACCTTCAATCTCATTAAGGAGATGACATCTTTCACTCACATTGAGGTAAGATGTAATCTTCATTATTATTGACAGGAGGAGATGACAAGAATTAAAAGTTTAATCAACAAAAAGAAATGGAAAAAAGAAAAGTTCTCTCTTAATCGTCAAAATTTGCTTTTCCTTTTTTTCTTAGATGAATAAGCAATGATCAACGGATAAGAGTTTCCTGTGGGCGCAAGATTTTGTTGTTAAAGCCCACCAAAAATGTTCTATTCTAGGGATGTTCTTTTGGGACTGTTCAAGACTATGATGGTTTGCTTATGAAATAAGAATGAGTTATCTTTAGTCAGGTTCCTGCTCATGGGCCAGCATAATCAGCAATTGAAGCCCAATCATAAATGCGAGCAATTTTTAAATAAAATATTTCAATGCAATTCTTTAATCTGTTATTGTTAGATTTTTTTCATAAAATTATGATATATGAAAAGATTTTGAGTAAATTACATGAATTTTTTATAAGTTTTGTTGAAATTTTATATACATATATTATTTTTAAAATATATATTTTAGTCCAATTTTAAATTTTTTTAACTAAAATATCTTTCATTAACATAAATATACAAATATGTAAAAATAAAAATGAAAAATAATAACTTTTTTTTCAAATATATACAAATAAAAATATAAAGAATAGATTTTGTTTTCATTAAATTTAAAGCCAAAAAATAATTATTTATATTTTGAAACTAAAGTGTATTATAACTTTTTATTTTAAAAAAATATTTTTTTTTGTAACTAAAAAGAAAGTTCATGTAATTTAAATAAAATTTATAAAATATTTGTATAATTTTCTTAAAAGAAATTAAAAGAATCAAACTATTATGTTATGCTTTTGTTAAAAAAGATAAATAAAAAAGACACTTATAGAATTTCACATAAATCTTATTTTCTTTTAAACTCACATATGAATATTAACATTTTTTGAATGACCCACCAGAAAATTGTTTTTGAATTCAAAAACAATTTTCTGGTGAGTCATTCAAAAAATATTTATATTCATATTCAAAAACAATTTTGCCGGTGGGTCATTCAAAAAATATTAATATTCATATGTGAGCACTCAAAAATATTGAAATGCGCTCTTATGTTTTTGTTTCCATCAATACCTTGTAAAACATATTAATCCTCATAATTAATCATGTTTAATGTTTGTCATCAATATCTATTAACTAAAAATAATTCAATTCAAAATTGATGGATAATGATCAAAACGTCCCTTTCAATTGAACTATTATTATAGGTAGAGGTTTCTATTATTTATCATCTTTAAATAATCCTATGATTTTTTTTTCTAATATCAGAATACAATATGTTAAGGATAATTTCTATAATCTATCAATATTATGACCATTAGAAATCATTAATTGCTAAGTCAAATGTTCCATATATTGCATGCGCATTTTTAATTTAAAAAAATATTAATTATTCACTTGAGGAGATTATCAAGCTATAAAATAGTTGAATGTACAAACATCAAGAAGAAAATACTACTATATATCAAAACTAACAAATGAAAAAAAAAATTGTTAGGTTGAACTGGATTCAATCTAAGTAGTTAAACTACAAAATTCATATTTTTTTTTAATTATATCTTGTCCTGATACACGCCTCTATTTCCGAACAACACACTCTAAGTTTATCTTTCATTTATAAATATTTTATCCTAAATTATTTGTTAAATTATTATTATTTTTTGGATTAAAAAAATACTTGTTCTAAATTTACCAAATCAAACTAAGTAAAATAATTAAGAGTTAGTAAAGTATGTCATAAAGATAACCAGCTGAGGCTTAGCTTCATTACACTTTCATCAACATCACCGTCAAACAAGAGTTAGTCATAGCAGAATTCAAGAGAGAAATTATTTATAATTATATCATCAAAACCCCATTGACTGTTTTAATTATATTAGGCTTTATTTATTAATAGCTTTTATCTATTTCTTCTTAAAGTGAATATTTGTTGTTGGTGAAATCTTCCTTGGTCGCCTTCTCAAAACTGCAATTTGCAGACCAAGAATTGCCAAATAGCTAAGTGCTTAGAAACAGCAGGAACTATACATACACTTCCCGTTTTCTTTTTCTTTTTTTTTTATTTTTTCTTTTTTTGAATTATACTTTTAAGCAAAGATGACATTAATTGACAAGTTCTGTGATATAAATATGAATTATTTGTTCTTTGAAGCCACTTTAGTTCATCGCTTTCAATTTTGAGTCATGAGTAGCTCATTTTCTTTCCTTGGTTATAAATCCAATCTTTTTCTGAGTGACTTTAGAAAAGAGAATGATCTAAGCGCTATTTTAGCGCTTAAGCAACTGAACAATCCAAAGGAGTTGTCTTTCCATTGATATAGACAGATTATGACAAGTTCAAGATATTAATTCCCAAATGAACTATTATTAGTCAATTTGCCTCAAATTCTAGTATTACCATTTTCTGTTCTTAACGTAACTATTTTCCTACCCCTTTCCTCAGAAATTACAAATGGCCTCACTCAAAATTAAATGACCTTTAAAAAAAAAAATGTTTGCTATCATGCTTTTCATAAAATATGTTAATATCTTTTGGGAAAATTACATATTTGGTCTCAGTAATTTGTTCAAATTTTAATTTGATTCCTGTAAATTATTATTATCTAAATAAGTGCTTGCACTTTGTTGTTATTTTCGATTTAATCCTTAATGCTAAGATGAATCGTAACATCATATTTTTGAAACTAGCTTATCTACTATCGATGTGTTATACTAGGTGCCATTTACATATAATTGAAAACTATACATTTAATCTCTATAATTTGACCTAATTTTTAATTTGGTTTCAATAATTCTTTTTAAATAATCCTTATACTTTCTTATTACTTTCGATTTGGTTTTCAAGGTTAAGATGAGAATTTTGAAAAATTACTCCTCTTCATCTACTTGCTGGTCTGATTCTTACTTTGTGATTCTGTTATTTATACTCATATCTTCATTATTTCTTGTTTTCTTGAGTAGATTCTTTCCAAATTTCCCGTTAGTTCTTGTTTCTAGGAGAATTTTCTCTCCGTCTTCTTATTTAAATAAATAAAGGGCTTCCCCTTTACGTGATTATGTTGCAGAGGCTCTATATTCTCCGTCTCTATCAATTATGTCCTGTTTAATATACGGAATTGTTAAATATGGATATAGAAAAGAAATGAAGATATAAATAAAATAAAATAATTACATTCGATATAATATAAAAATAAATTAAAATGTCATTTAATTTGTATATTAAGTTGGATAAAAATAGTATAAAAATAAAAAATAATAACGGAAAAATGACTCTCCCATTTCTATTTAAAAATAGTGTTAAACTAGGAAGAAAATAATAATAATAAAGACATAATATAGTTTACTTAAATTAGACATAATAATTATACTCGATTTATGTATTTATAAAATGAAAATAAATTCTTTTTCCAATCTCACAAAATACGTACCAAACGAAATTATTCAATAAATTCTCTCCTTTTTTTCTTTTATCTCTTTTTACCAAACGGGACCTATTAATCCTTCAGATCCAAGAGAAACATCAGAAGCTCGAGTTCTATCATAAAAGAGGTCTCTTCCTCAAGGTCAAATTTATAAAAACGCCAATGCATTTCTTTAAGTACAAACTTTTCACATATAAAAGCCTTGAACTTAGCACCATCACTAATTTCGGATATTTTGTACGGGAGTTTCCTGGAGATGGAAAAGTTGCTCAAGATTTTTGCAATCGAGGAAGGGCAGCCTCAGATGTTCCAGGATGATAGACTCATCAGCAATAAATTGAAAATGGCAACAAAGTATAAGGACTTATTCGGAAAAATAAATCAATTAAAGACTAAATTGAAAACTTGGACAAACAGTAAGGATCAAATATATAACTATCAAGTCCATGTCAGCGTTGCCTATTGACATGTGGACAATCCATTAGCCAAATCAGCATTAAAGTCACAGTATCGTGACATATTCTAATGTCAGTGACCAAATAAAAAATAACAACAAAGTATAAAGACTATTTTAAAAAATTATAAGGATTAAATTGAAAATTTGAACAAATTATAAGACTGAATGTATGATGTTTTCAATTGTTTATAATTCAACACCACATAAATCATTGACTTTAAAAAAAATCTATATTATATTTTTATTGAAAATTATGATAAAAACTACTTAAAAAATTGTACTTGCAATTTGTAGAAGACCTACCCTCAATCATTGTCATCATCTAGGTCATGACAAAGATCCCAACAGTTGGATAACAGCCTAAAATAATTAATATCTCTGCATTTTTATATCTTACTCCAATGCTAAGGCTGCGTCAAATGTTTATTTGTCAACAGAAAACAAGAGAACAAAAGAAATGGGTAAAAACAATCATAAATGCTATGTTACCAACTAATGCACTATTTTGTTACTCTGCAAAATGATTAAAACTTTTATTTATACCAAATGCAAGGAAAACAAGTACCGTGTAGAGGGAAAAAAACTCAATTGTTGATATTATCATTAGTCTTTTAAGAAACCGAAAACAACTTGATCATGAGTAGAGCTTCAAATTTTTGACACAGTTTAAATTAGGCTTTGTTTCACCCCAAGCAGAAAAAACCGAGGAAGGGTAGTGGAGGATGATTTTTCATTACTGAAGTCATAATCAGAACAGACACAAATAGTAAAAAGAAAAAGTAATTAAAAACTTCAGTAATTACATTCAGCTTCCTCAAGTTTTTAAAATTTACACTCACGCCTCCTCTAACATAATTGTTAAAAAAGCTTACCCTCTACAGTTTTCTTCTTGAAAACTCCCAATAACCTAATTCAATGCAACACAAATAATTAAATTGTCAAATTAACATTTATGGAAATTTAAAATAAAGGTTATAAATTTTAAAAACTTCATGTGAAGTGAATGCAATTTACTCTAAGACGTCTATCTTTTGGTTCAATTTTTTTTTTTAATAAATTTAATGACAAGAGCAATATAAATTACTAGCTGTGGGAAAGTAACCTTTGTTGTCAAGCTGAATGGAGCTTAGCCGGCTTGGCCTGCCTATTAAGCCTAGTCAAGTTTGCTTCAATATAGGGGAAGGTCATCCCTCTCTTTACGGTCAATTCCTTAAACGAATGAACTTTCTCATTTTTGGACAGACACTTCCATCATACTTATTTACCCACTTAGCCTCCATTTGTTGTTAGTGTTTTTGGACTCCGCATATTTGTCCTCTTCTCCCCACCAAAAACCAAACCAAAACAAATACTATATATAACCCAACAAGCCCCCACTAGTTATTGAACTCCACGTACCTGTCTGTGCATTTTTAAGTTCCAAAGAAGCAAAATGGTGGGCTACGAAGAACATGTTGGAGAAGAGCTTCCACTTGTTCAGCCAGACCCAGTTGTGTTGGAAATGAATCGTTTGCAAAACCAGCTCAAAGGTTCATATCTCTGTCTTGTTCTTCTCTCTTTTCTGCATTATTTTATCTCACTTCGCCTTTTGGTTTCCAGAGTCTTGATCAGGTTCCTTCATGTAAATGAAACAAAAATGGTGTTAACGTGAATGGAACTTCAGAAAATGTGTTTGTGTGTCTAGTGGTAGATCATAGTCAAATTACTTGCTTAAAGTTATATTAATGTCAAGACTGTTCGGTACTCTGTTATCTGACATTACTCAGTATCGTGGATGCCATGGTACAAGATACTAAGACACAAGATATTATAGTATTTAAGATTCTCATATTTGGTATGACAATTGGAAGTTGTAATAGAAAGGATAGAACTGATGTTTTATAAAAGTCAACAAAGTTTAAAGTGCATCATATGCCTCTTGATATATTAGATAACGCCAGGCATTTTAAACACTAGTATACCAAACACAGACATCTTAGATGCTGCCCGATATCTCATATATTAAGATCAAGATAATAGTATACCAAACATCTCTGGTCATCTTTCTTTTTCGCGTTCTCCCCTATGTCATCCTATCCACTGTATCATTGCTCAGTTCTCTCTTTCTTTAGTGCTTTTCTAAAACTGAATCCACAACTATTTTTTCTGAGTTTCATTTTGAAATGCTTTCCGTTCCATTGGTTGCCTATGCTATCTTGTTAAGAAATGATAGTTACTCTTTAGCACACCCAAAATGGAAAAGATGAAGACAATATAAGAATAATCTTTAATACTATTTTCAAGTCAGTAGTCTATATCTGATACTAAATTTTGACATCACTACTGCAGAAAAGGTTAAGGAACTAGCAACTTGCCAGGGTGAAATCAAGGCCTTAAGGGCAACTGAAGCTCTGAAAGATAAGGCTATAGAAGAGGTATTTCTTCCAAGCGTAGTTTATCCACACTCTCCCTATCACACACAACCACCCCTATAATTTAAACTTGGAAACCTGATTCCCTGCTATAATCCATGGGGCGTATCATAAGCAGCTCAATGCATGAAGTACCAAAGTGCCATGCATGTCATCTGAGAAAAGTGTGCAAAATAGATTCAGTTTCACGGCACACCTGTTTATCAGAGAACAAAAAGTATAAATTTCTCTGTATTACTACTAATATTGCCTGTGAATCTTCTACTCCAATTCCAGCTGAGAATTGAAGTCAATAAACTGGATGAGAAACTTCGAATTACTGAGGAGATTCTTGAACACAAGGTGTGTGATTGAATTAAAATTAATAAGAATGACCAACATTGCTAGACTCTAATATGCATCTTGTCAAAATATGTTCATATGCAGAATCTTGAAATCAATAAACTGACCAATGAAAAGAAAGATGTGCTGGCAGCACAATATGCTGCAGAAGCAGCTCTTAGAAGGGTACATGTAGATCAACAGGATGATTATTCTGTTCCAATTGAGTGCATCATTGCTCCTCTCGAGGCTGAGATTAAAATGTTTAAGAATGAGGTGCACATAATGAAATTTTCAGCAAGGATGATTTTAAAAATATATAATAGCATAAGTAAATTGTGCATACTTACAGTACTAGCATCTGCCTTGCCTTTAGATTTCAGCATTACAAGAGGATAAGAAAGCTTTGGAGCGACTTACAAGGTCAAAAGAGTCAGCATTGCTTGAAGCAGAGAGGATTTTGCGAAGTGCATTGGAGAGGGCTTTAATAGTTGAGGAAGTTCAAAATCAGAACTTTGACATGAGGAGACAGATTGAGATCTGCCAGGCATGATATTCTATTCTTCCTTTTCACATTTGGTTTCGATAGTTAAGTCTTAAGTGGTTCAACCAATTTACAACTACCACATAAACAGGAGGAGAACAAAATCCTAGAGAAAACCCACCGCCAAAAGGTCTTGGAAGTGGAAAAGCTTAGCCAAACCATTCAAGAACTTGAGGAGGTCATCCTATCAAGTGGAGTAACTGCAAATACTCTTCGTGATTATCAACGACAGATTTCTGAATTGCAAGTAGGCATATCCAATGGCTAGTGGTATTCTAAGCTTGTTTGCAGATATTATGACTTGTCAGTTTATCTATGTGGTAACTAGGTTTAGCACAAATTTTCAGGAGGAGAAGAGGACACTAGAGAGGGAGCTAGCAAGAGTAAAAGTTTCAGCCAACAGGGTTGCAACTGTTGTGGCTAATGAGTGGAAGGATGAAAAAGACAAAGTCATGCCTGTCAAGCAATGGCTGGAAGAAAGGAGAATTATGCAGGTATATTTTTTCCCTCAAAATATCTCATGCAAGAGCATCGATGGACAGAGGAGAAGCTTCTAAAAGTAATTTCTATTAAGATTGTTAAACAGAATACAATCCAAGAGTATTCTCCTACAAGTATCAGTATAAGACTCACGTGAGTAGCACACCGCACAACCACTACTGACTTCATGCTTTTCCCATTACTATCTAACTATATTCTTTTCCTTAACTAACTATATTTCCCTTTTTCCCACCTATTCCATCCTTGTCCTAATTTTGCCACGTAACAATATCCCTGGTAATTTGTATGATCTTGCTTTCTCACGGCCCAAAATACTAATTTTATCAGTCATACAGCATTGATGCTGACAACTCTAAGATCAAATTATAACAAAGCAGAGTCCAATCAAGAGAAGCTTAGCGGTATTGATAAATATTGCAGAAAATGAAAAGGCTTCTTTCTCCTTAAAGGTAATAAATTAAGATCAAGCAAAGATCCCTGAGATCAAGTACCTCCTTGTGTATGCAGGCAGAGATGCAACGGTTGAAAGAAAAGCTAGCTATATCAGAGAGAACAGCTAAGGCAGAAGCACAAATGAAGGTAAATATTTGACTCTCTTCTATGTGAACATCTAATACATCTTTTCACTTATACCTAATTTGGTGTTTTCTTCAGGATAAACTAAAGCTGAGGTTAAAAACACTGGAAGAAGGCTTAAAGCATCTCTCAAGTCACCCCACTAATTCCAATGCAATTTCTGGGTATCCAAAAACAGAAAAGTCTAACATCTTAGGTTTCCTGACAACCAATGGTGGAATAAGAAAGAGGTCCACATCACAACCAAGGGCATCCACCATAGGAAGCTCTTTCTTCCAGCAGTCAAATAATAAAAAAACAACGGACATTGTTGCTGGGGACCTAGAACAGGGGAACACTATTAAAAAGACTTGTGGGTCTGCAGAAAATGTATTGAAGAAAGGTAGCTGGGCATCAAGAAGTAAAGTAGCTGATAGTGGTGAAAAAGAAAATGTGGTTCAGGTGAACACACACATAGATTTAAATAGGTGCAATGATGAAAGAGAAGCAGCAGAAATTAAATCCAGCATTAACATGGATGAAGAGTCCAAAAGCAAGACCAGTAATGATTTGGGCAGCAATGATGTGGTCTCAGGTTTTCTATATGATACGCTTCAGAAAGAGGTTATCAATTTGAGGAAGTATTGTGAAATTAAAGACAGTAGTTTGCATGCTAAAGATGATGAAATAAAGGTAGTTTCAACAGCTGTTCCCCCTACCCATGAAAAAAAAAAAAAAAAACCCTTCTCCACCCTCTTCTTAAATAGAGCTTAAAGACATGAAATATTGTTTTTCAGATGCTCACAAAGAAAGTTGATGCACTGACAAAGGCAATGGAAGTAGAGTGGAAGAAAATGAAACGAGAAGCAGCTGCTAGAGAAAAGGAAGCTGCATTAACAAAATCAGATAATAACAGGAGATACAGAAGCACAATCTCCTCCAAAAGGTTCTGTAACATTACTTTTGTAATTGGCTTATATCTGTTAAAATTTTTTACGTAAGTCTAATATTGGACCTTATTATTGTTATACTATTGCTGCAGGGTATGAAAGAACATTGAAGATTCTTTATTTGGAGAATGTTGAAGGCAAAATACATATCAATGACATCTTGTGATTTTTCTATGTATATACAAAAAAGAATTTAGTGATGTAATTTGTTGAAATAAATTTCCACAAGGGAAAGGGACTTTGGGAATCTCACTCTGTACATAGAGAAGTGTTAAATGTCTTCCAATACATTTAGATAAATGATAGACTATTGTTCTGTGAGTTTTTACATAATAAACAAACTATCAAAAGATCATGAATGGCTAAAAAAAAGTGCATCAGTTGGAACATGAATCATGAGGAACATTTGGAAAACAGTGCGTGGGCATGGTTGATCATATGTCCACATCAAATAAAGTAAATGGGAGAATCTACCTAAGATGGCTATAGAAAAATAAATTCTGGGTGGTTTTGAGAGTTGCCATAAAAGAATATCTTGAAACATCTTGATGACATGACTTGAGGTTCACTTCCTGTTGAGCATTAAGGACATTGACCAGGGAAATCATGGATTAATACAAACTCAAATGAATATACCTGAAAGCTAAAACAGATCCCATACCTTCTTGTAAGTTGTAATAGTGTAATATACTGGACACTTCTGCTAGTAACAATACAGAAGCAGTTGAAATTTACCAGTATTATCTACTGAATGGTCCATCCAAGGATATAAACAACAATCAGCATTCACTACCCCAATAGTTTGAATGAAAAGCTCTTAAACCTGAAGGAATCAAAACAAAATATACATTGGGAACGGTTTCTATTTTGGTTTCCTCCCCTTGCCATTACATTTTAAAGATTTAAACAGGCAAATATCCCTGATCTCCAGAACATATGACCAAACATCTTTGAGGAAATTTCACAATTAGCAAACACAAATTGGCTGTACAACTGCTGATAGGAATATTCTAAAATGCAATAATCTTACCATTTGATAGTTGTGGTGCTCTTCTGGAATGGTGGGCAAAGAGGGCTTCAATTTTGATACCCTTGTGACACAGAACCTTCCCTGAACCAGGCAACTTATTTTTGAACCTAAATTTCTTTACTCCACTTAACAGCAACTCCCATGGTTCCTTAGTCACCACAATTTCAACTTTCCTGGTCTTCAGCTTTTTATTGCTGATGGTCTTAGAAGGTATCAAATTAACAAACTGTTTCAAGAATGGTGGGATATACTAAGCTGCTTCATCCTGCAATATTTATAGGGTTGGGACTGAAGTATTCATTTAAGGGTGTATATTAAAAGTCTCAAGCCCACCACTTACACAATTATTGCTTCTCAACAAAGTACAAAGCACTTGCATTGTTCATATTACTAATTTCCTTCCAAAATAGTACAAATTTTATCATAAATTCTTAGTCATCTACATACTAGAGTACTTAATTGAAACAAGATCAACATTAATGGCCCGAGAAAATACAAGATAAAAAAATAAGGTCAACCATGCCAACCTCATTTTGTTTTTTGAAAAGAAAAGACAGAAGATTCGCCTGCTTCTTTTCAGTTGTTTAGTTCTCCATGCTTCAACCCTGTCTATGCTTTTGGTAACTATATCTCAATAATAGAAAACACCTTAAAAGTGTATTTACTGGTTGTTTTCCTATTACCCAAATTCTTGAGCCTTTACTATCTCCTCACTTTGTGATCCACAATCTGCATGTAAACATACTTCGAAACCTTGGTGCTAAGATGGATGCATCTGTTCAAGAAGTGCAGGTTTAATAATCTCATGTGTTGGTTATGCCAAACTAATTCACTCAATACTGATGCATCAAATATGCTTCTAGCCCACTGCTTAAGAGTGGTAGCAACTATTTTCCCCACTAAATAGGGACATGTTATAACTTGAGTACTTATCTTTGACAAAACTTTCTCAACAACTCTAACAGCTCTCAACATAAGGAATTTGACACTTCGCCTAAGCCATTTGGCCAACAACAGTTCAAATTTATGCAGGTATTAGTGTGCATCTAGATGCATTTTGCATGATGGAATCAGTAGCCTAGTTGTCACACCTTGCACACTAATCTGTGACAGAGTACCCCCAATGTATTTTGCATGCGATCTCATGACAGAGTGTTAGACAAGAGTTGTGAGTTGTGAACATAATATAAGTCGAAGGAAAGCTTCCTAGATCAATCAGCAGCTAAAAGGAAATCTAGCCACTATATATATATGCCATACCAACATACTGGTGACAGGTCTTCATTTACTCTATAAGACATCCGAAATAAATAAAGATATTATATTCTAAATTCACAAGTACAAAATTTCCTCACAAGGCAAAGGAAAATGCATAGAAATTAAGTACTGCATCCAGAAACAACATTTTCAATGAAGAGCCTTTCTTGGAATACCAAAAACCACAGAATTGTAGGAATTATGCAGCAATTAATTCAGGTGACTCCCTAGACTCCAGCCATGGTTTAGCTGCCACCTTTGTAGTCAAAAACCAGCCAGCCTGATCTGGAGCCTCGTGGAATGGAGCATTCATTTCCTTCAAATGTGATTCAAGTACAGTCGCCAAACCTTTGTCTGAATACTTGTGTTTTCCATGCCCAGTGTTAATTCCAAGCAGTGGTGGAAGGTCCTCTCCTGATTCCAAAGTCTTGGACAAGTCATTTATCCAAACATGTAACGCAGTAAGAGCAGCTCCAAGAGAGAGACTCTTTAAATGCAAAGACCATTGAGTTTGAGACCTGGACTGTATATCTGTATATATTTCAAGTGTCAGGCCCATGTCCAGTAGCTCACATGCTCTCTCCAACTCATTCAGGTTGACACAAAGATCAATTAGACAGTTGCAAAAGGCCTTCTTTACTTCAGCATCAATTGAATCAAAGAGTTCTGATGCTTCCTTTCTAAAGTTTCCATCACCCTCTAGCCCTTCCACCAAATATCTTACCACAGACCCAAGCTTTGGATTAGCCTTCTCAACACAATCTGTAAGCTTACCAAGTTCTTCTTTTGGTGTTTGGGTCATAACATTCAGAAGACAACCACTAAAGCGATCATCTGGAATGATGCCCAAATCCAAGAGTTGATAGAAAGTCTTCACAACATCATCAGTACGCTTGGCTTTTCCATAGCACTGCACAAGTGATGTCAAAACAAATATATTAGGCTCAAATCCAGATTCTATCATTTCATTCAGCATCGCTTCTGCCTCAAGAACTTTCCCACTGCAGGAATATATGGTAATCAAAGATGAAAATGTCCAACTGTCAGGCTTACAAGTTCCTGAACTTTTCATGTCTTCAAAAATTTCAACCGCTTCATCTGCATAGCCAGCATCAGCACACATAGCTAAAAGGGTGTTATAGAGAACCATATTCATATCCATTCCCTTTTCCTTCATTTCCTTATAAACATTGAGTGCATCTTCACTGTATCGCACCCTACAATAGGCGCGTAAAAGAGATGCATAGGTTGCAAAATTTGGTGTAAATCCATTATTAATCATCTCTTTATATATAGTCTTGGCCTGCCAGGGCCTCTTAGCTCTCCCCATGGCATCCAACAGAGTATTATATACGACCATGTTAAGCTTAGCACCAAGAACCTTCATCTCCTCATAGACATTTAAGCATCCATCATAATTTCCCGACATCCCATACATCTTAATCAATGTCGAGAATGTTACTGTATCAATGCGCCACTTCTCTGTTCTGGCACGATCATATAGGCTCAAAGCCATATCAACATTGCCAGCCCGTCCATAGGCATCAATTACACCTGAGTATGTAACATCGTCAGGTTCACACCCAAAGCTAGGCATCTTCTCAAACCACTCCACGGCCCTCATTGGCAAAGAACACATCCTAGCACAGCTAATAATAGTTGAAAAAGTAACATTATCAGGTTTGACTCCTCTTTCAAGCATTTCATCGAACAGCTTCTCCGCTTTATCATATTCTCTACACTTTTTAAACACCTTCAGGGTCACATTGTAAAGAATCACCTCCCTAGTTGGTTTAATCTTCTGCTGGAACAATTTAAAAGCAACCGGTGCAGTTTCGGAATTTTCCATATTATTGAGAATAACTACAGCGTCTTGTTCTAATATCTTATCCCCTAATCCCCTCAAAATTTCTGAGACTTCTTGTTCACTAGGACTACATGAGTTCAAAGACTTGGCTATTTTAACAAGAGAAGTGTACCTGGCATCATACGATCTTTTCTGAAGCTGTTTAGCTCTGGGGCTTCTAGGATTGACCCAAATGTAGCTTTTCGACGAAGAAGAAGATTTTCCACCTGGGTCATCGTAATTTTCTTCTTGTGCAGAATTGACTTCTTCAGTTGTTGCTTGTGTGATTGGTTCTTGTAACGAAACATGGTTGACATGGAATTGTGTTCTGGATTGGGGCGTGAGAGAAGTGACTTTATTTGAGTGAGTAAAGGTTCGTAGTTTAAGCTTGTGCGAAGAACAAATGGAGCTGCAGAAGGATTGGCGATCATGGAGGAGAGAGGAAGGCGAAGAGCACAGATGGTATGCCATTTACCTTCGCTCTTGCGGTCTCTTGAAGGGAACAAAATCCGAAGCCTTATCGAGGGAGGCAGATGGAGAACCTAGTAATTCACGATTTCAACCTTTCGGAAAAGCATTGTCTCATGCGAATGCAATACGCAGTGTCCTTTCATGAAAAAATATCTGACTGTTTTATCTTATTATTTAATTTCCAGATGAATTGAGACAATCATTTTGTGTGTTTGAATCTCTTATCCAACAATGAGATCTAAATTTTATAAATTTGATGTGGATAATTTAAATTTTAAAGTTTATTTTTAATTTAAATTGTTATTCTTATGTTTTGAAATTTGTAATTAAAAGACTGTTTTTATCATGTATTTTACTTTTTTAAAATAAAAAATATTAAAATCAAAATAATAAATAAATTTATATTCTAAATCAAATGAGCACTCCTTGCTCATCGTAACAAGGGATCCATTTTCATCATTTTGATACCTACGTCAAAATTACAACTACAAAAGTTATAACTAAGGAAAATTATGCTAAAGATTTTAAATTTGCAAAAAAAAAAATTTGGAGAGCTTAGGTGTTACTAAAGACCTAGTTATAACAAGATCTTTTACAGTAAATTTTACAAACTTAGGATGCTTAGTTCTAATTTTTCCTTATAACTATAATAACATCTATGCCTTTTCACTACCAAGTTTTCACACCTTGGTGAAGGAAGGACAATAATTTTGGAAGAAGCCAAACAAACTAAAAGATTATGGAAATCACATGAACACAAGTAAATCTTTATTTGAGCTAAAAATTTCCATCACTAACTTGTAATGAGTATTAGATAACCCCATAACACATTGAAAAATTGGTTGGATCACTCACCATATCTCATTGTTTTAAAAACTAGACCAAATCAATTAATCCAACAGAAAAATTGGTGAACTTGTCAATAAACTAATTCAGTTGACCCATAAAATTAATTTACTACAAAATTGGTCCAACTAATTAAAAATTAGTGAAATTGGTTATTAAATTTGTAATTTTTTATTAAGATTCTTTCCTATAAAATAATACAATTTATCTTGAATAGATTCTAAAAACTAAAAATAGAAAACGGTAAGAGAAATAAGAGATTGGAACATAAAGACATTTAAATAAAAAAATATAAAAATAAAATAAAATGTGTGTAACTATTTTCAATATTTACTCTTTATTATACCCCATCTTCTAATAATATTTCTCTTATATACCAAGGTGAGTGGTCGAAATTGCTTATTCCTCTTTCCTTTCTTTTTTCATTTTGTTTTTATGACAAGTGAAATTTTAATATAATTTGAGAACTTTACAAGTTCAATATTAAATACTTATAAATATTATTTATAGATAGTTTTTATTTTTCAATTAAAAAGACTTGTTAAACATCTTTAAAATGTTAAATTAATAATTAAATAGTAAAATTTATTAGTATTTATTTGATACATTAGAATATTAATATTTAAAATTTAATATATATATATATACACACACACACACATACTTAATTATTACTAATTTGACTATAATTAGATTAATAAAATGTGAACCAATACTTCTAATAATTTAATGAATAGTCTAGTTTTAAAAACATTGTTCTATCCTATTGAATGATAAAAGCTAAAACTTTTTTTGTTGCAAGTAATAATAGCCAACTTTGAGTTATATTAACATATTCCTCCCAACCCTGAAAAAAAAATTGAATCATATATAAATAATTTATCTTCTTTTGAAACTTACAACCTTTCCACCAGAAGTAGAAGGAGAAATTTCTTTCTTACTGGGCCAAGATCTTAAGTTATAATATAGAGTATTTTTGTGTTAAGAATAGTACATTATGGCACATGATGCTGTAATTGTTTGTGCAATGCCACAATATAAAATATACATAAAAAGGAGTATAAATTCTTTTAAAAAAGTTCTACATTATATGATTTAATAATAATAATAATAAGTAAAGTAATTTATCAAATCTATAGATGAGAAGAGACTATAAAATTAGAAACAATGCAAATACAAGAAGCAAGTTGAAAAACATTAAAAACAAAAGATGAAAGAATATTTAAAAAAATTAGGAAGAACAAATATCAAATAGAGTGAAAGTATGAGGAAATGAAAATAAAATAAATAAAAAAGATTGAGCCAAAATGTTCACCCTTTCAAGTTTTATTCTATTAACATAAAGGTGTAAATATAAGTCTTTTTACTTTTAATTTTCTAAACTTTGGTAAGATGTTGTCTTATAAGTATGTTGTTTTTAATTTTGCCATTTTTAAAGACCAATAGAATTATTAAAATTACCTATTAATTATTCATAAAAGATTAAGAAACAATTAACAATATTTTATTATTTAAAGTATGACATTTTATGGTGCTACAATGCATGCTTTTTATAAATAATATACTTCTAATTAAAGAATTGAAAAAGAAAATGAATGAGAAGTTAAAGATGTGAAAACTATTTTTAGAAGTATATAAATTTTATTTAAATATAAGTAAAACAGAATATATAGAATGTAAATTTAGTAAAAGACACACTAGTTTTAGTATAGAAGTGAAAATTAAAAAATATATCATATCACAAGTCACATGATTTAAATATTTTGGGTTAATCAAATAATATGACGAGAAAATATAAGAAAATTTAAATCATAGGATTCAAGTAAGATGAATAAAATAAAGAAGTATTTTGTGCGTTATTTATAATAAAAGAGTATCACTCAAACTTAAGAATAAATTTTACCACACAATTATAAGTCCTACAATGTTGTACAAAACTAAATATTAGGTAATAAAAAATTAACAAGAGAATAAGTTCAATATCACAAATATAAGAATGTTGTGTTAGATGAGTAAACACACTAAATAATATAGAATTAGAAACAAATGTATTACAAAGAAAGTATATGTCGCATCTATTATAAAAAAGATTGTAGAATAGTGTTTTAGATGGTTTGGATATGTATAAAGAAAATCTATAGAAATTTTAATAAAGAGAGTAGATCAAGTAGAAAATAGTCCAATAGTTAGAGGTAAATGAAAATTAAGAAATATTATAGGAAAAACTATTAAAAAAAATATAAACTTAAATAATTTATCTAAAAATATGATTTACAATAAAACTTTTTTACATTAATTAATCTATATAGTCGATCCTATCTAGTAAAGAAAAGATTTGTTTTTTTGTTTTTGTTATAAAATATGACATATTATATCCATATGCAAACTATTAGTTATGTTATCATATTTTTTATACATATGTGAATTTTATTTTTATATAAAAGGGATATATCTATATCTATATCCAGGGAGGGAGGGGACCTCATACGCATCTATAATAATATCGAATTGCTCAAATTTTGAAAAGCATTAACAAGAATTTAATTATCAAGTTGTAGATTTCTACACCAAAACTTTCATACCCCCCCCCCCCTTTTATGTGACACTTGACTTTGCATGGTTCCATTTGAATCATGGCCAGAGATTTAACATAAATAGTTCTTAAGATTGATGGAAATAGTGGTTAAACATTTTCTAATGAATGGTTTAACTGTATTCTCGACAATTTAGAAAGGTTTTAAAAACAGTTTAATCTGATGTTAAAGCCGTAAAAAAACACAACTAATACATTTTTGTAGTGTATTAAAATAATTTAAATTTGTAAAATTTTAATAGGTATAGGACTAATAAAGTTATAGACTGATGACTTAGAATTTTATTTAGAAATGATCAAGTTATGATTAAACATAAATTTTACTTATAATTATTTTTTATTTTTATATTGATTTTTTTAATAAAATTCAATAGCCTTTATGATAAAAGATCAAAATTCAAATTAAATTAAAAAAATAATTGAGTTATTCTTTTTGTTATTGTTATTTTCTTTTAATATTTCATAGCTTATGGTGAATTAACACTTTTGTTCTCAAATAATACACTTATTTATTGTATAATTTGATCTCTTAAACCCTTTCATTCCAGTCTTTTAAAATAACTTCAATAATATGCTTCCAAAAACTTCAAACTAACCAAATAATAACATGTCTTAATAGAATGATCACTTGATTAGATTCCACAATTTTATAGCCGCCTCTATTATTTGTAGAAATTGGCTTCACCAACTGCACATAAGCAATTTTTTTTTCTTTTCACCTGCAAAAGTTCACTCTAAATCTGATGAATGTCTACGATGACTTAAAAAAAAACGAATTAATTAAAAGAACGAAAATCAAAGTAAGCACATATACGTATAAAATTGCGATTACATATAGTTATTACTATAGTGGAGGTGGTTGGATGAATAAAGGTTTGGATAAAGCATCACTAATTATTAGATCCTCCTCTTACATCAAAACATTTGAGATTATTTCATATCATAAAATTCATTTATAAAAAAATTGTTTTATCAATTTTTAATTGCCAACCATTTTCATATGTATAATTAATGGACTAAGTTATATGCAAATTAAACACAATATATTTCACAATCTATCCCTTGTTTGAACGGCAAAATCAAGGTAATTCAAAGAATTAGTAATATGAAATGTCATATTTTTGTTATTCTCATTATAAGTTAGAAACTAATTCTAAATAATTTTTTTAATTTTTTTGGATAAAAATATCTAGTGATTATTGGATAAGTCAAAACAAAGGTTAAACATATCATTTACCCAAAATAAATGGCATAATGTGAATGGGCCATTTTTGCTTGGTCCCTTATTTAGTTCAATCGCCCCCCCCCCCCTCCCCCCAACACACACACACACACAGACCTGCATGCATGCATACATACATATATATATATATATATGTGTGTGTGTGTGTGTGTTCGCGCAAAAACTAACAAATTTCCAATTGATAGTGTCATTTGACTCATAATTCTTATTACACAAGTAGTATTTTAATTTTTTAATTAATTATTATTGGTCACATGGGTCAATTAATCAAAAATAATTAACACAGTTATAAAAAGGAAAATAATTAGACAACTTAGATTTCCATCCAAACATTCTAACAGTATTTATTTATTTTATTATTATTTTTAAATAGAGGCATAAAAATTATTTGTATTTTCAAAATTATGTTATTTTTAATTATCTCTTTCAAACCATTCTTTTTCCATTCTATGTGTTAAAATAGCCTACTTCTTTCATAATTTTTTTTTATATTACTTATTTCATAATTCTACTTGGCCTTTTTGCTTTTGTCAAGAAATTATTACTTTTGATCTCATATATAAAAAATAAATAATTAATTCATAAAAATTAAAAAAATTGATTAAAAATAATTAATCTTTTTAATTTATCTCAATAAAATTATTTTTTAAGGATGTCTCTATTTAATGTATGTTATTTTTTTAAAAAATTAATGATAGTTATTACTCATAATTTAAAAAATTTATTTAATGAAAGATATAATTGAAATAATATAATTAACATACCAAACATTAATAATTTATTTTTTATATTTAGATCAAATCAAATTTTAAAAAAAAATTTTATAATGAGATCGAAGATAATATTATTTATGACATCTTCGTGACCACCATATGAAAAAAGAAAATACAGAAAACGAAAACTGGTTTCCTCCATTGGAGTTAGATATATGAAACGTTGATTCATCAATTGCATTCAATTCTGTGTGAACTAATAACACAACTCAACAACCATCGATCGTTTTGGTGATAGAAAGCAATAAATATACCACCTCCCTCCATTCAAAATATAATATAAGTTACTTTTAACATATTGATATTTAAAAAAAAATTAGTTATATTTTTAATTATTTTAAATATTATTATATTTTTTTAATTTTATCCTTATAATCAATACAATTATTATCATAAAAATTTTTTAATATAATTATTGTCATTAAATAAAAAATATTATAAAAAATAATAATTATTATTATCAAATGATTTATATTTTAAACTAAATTTTTTTTTTAAATGACTGACATTTAAAACTGAAGGGAGTATATTATATGCATGTCCCTTTCACTCCAGCCGTAAGAAACATTGTTTAATTTCTTCTGACATTTCTACATATCTGTTTCAAGAGCCATTTAATTGTGGGGGCAAGATACTTCACATAATTATTGTATATTCTTTCAACAGTTCTTGTGCTTTCCTTGCAGAAGAAAGGTAATTACTGAATTCATTTTTCTCCTTCTAAAATTAAGAAATAAATAGACCTTTACTCAAAATTAAATCTTCTCTCAATAAGTAATGTTAAATATACACTTTAATTCCCATGTTCATCCGGTGGTGAACTTAAAAACTCTTCTATACTACAATCTTCTGTTTACATCGCTTTAATACTTTTAAATTTTGAACAAAAATTAAAAAAACATATTTTAAATATTTATTATTATCTTTTTCATATGAATATTTTTTATAATTTATTATCACAATATGGACTTTTCATAATATGTTTTTTACATTTTAATTATATTAAAATTTTTGAATATTTAAAAATGATATCTAATTTTTTTTATAAAAAAAATATTATTCTCTCTTGGTGATCATCTTATAAAAGTACATTATCACAGATCACTAAAAGTTATCTTGTGTATATATATATATACATTTGTCTGAATATTGGATCAAAAGCTAAAGGGAATGATATAGGTAGAAGAGGATGGTGGTTGTCAAATACTTAGTTGGCACCTTCCTAGCCTAATATTCTTCAAATCCCAACCAAAACCATATCAAATCAAATTAATCAATCCTTTTTCAGGTTAGTTTCCCCCTTTCTTAGAAGCAAAACCACTCTGCAAATTTTGACAGAAAAGAAAAAGTACACAACGAGACTTTATTAACTCATATAAATCAGATATGAAACATCGCAGTATTGCAACAAACTTATTAATCATAATAACAATAATAATAACCTTCTTTATTTTTTGTCAGCCCCCCTTTTTCTTTTCCTTTTCATATCAAACACTGTTAATTTGGACGATAAACACAAAAGAAAATTGAATTTGACCACCATTTACATTGTTGAACACCATGATGGGTTTTCCTCGCTGTAGTAAGCCCAGGCCCCACCATAGCTGTCGTAAACGGGCCTTCCACAATACCCGTCATAAAAGATAGTAGGCCCACCAAACCGATGGAAGCAAGGCCCACCCAGTTGCCACTCATGGCCCGGCACTAGGAACACTCCATCCGTAACCGCCACTGGCGGCGGTGGAGTTGGTACCACCGGAAGCGGAGGTGCACTTGGTGGCTCGCGAACCCGCTCTACTATTTCAATGCTCTTGATAGCGCCTCCTCCTTTGCAGCAAATTTTGTCTCTGATCTTCTCAGGGCTACAGCATACCACTGTGATGGTCACTGTGTTTTCCATAACGTCGAAATACTGGCTTCGAATTTCTGATCTTGTTCAAAAGATTTGAAAAGAGAAAAAGAAACCCAGAAAATTAACTCAACTTAATATCCATTTTATTATCTAAAATCTGCTGGTGAGGGGAAATGCGAGACTCACGAGGGAATTTACAGAGAACATTCTTGACCTTGTTGTAGCACTTAGAGCACTGAAGGTTAACGACGTTGAGCTTCATCAGTGTCACCTGAAAAGAGGAAGTTCAGTTCATGATTTTCAGAAACAAAAATAGCATGTGGGTAAGTGAAAAACTAAAGTAGTGATGGAAATGTGTGTACTACCGTTTCCGCCATGGATGTGGAATAAGCGACCAATAAGGATTAGGACAGAAGGGATGATGGGACTTGGGAATATAATGAAGAAGGCGAAGGAGGCTTAAAAAGGCAACTGTACACGGACCAGTCACATTCAGTGTTAAATATCCCCGAGATTTTTGGATAGAGTTTGTCATTCTAATATTATATAATCCCGATGCTTTTAATATTTGGTAGCATAATAATTATAATTATGTTGTAACTGATAAATAATGTATCTATCCAAAATGGATACGGAAACATATTACGTATATAATTTGCATGAGATCAATAAAGAACTCGAGGAGGTGTGATTATTTTCATTCAGCACACTAACGCGCATGCGCCTTTTGACGACTGCTAAAGTACCTACGGGGATGTGAAATAAAATAATGATTAATATATATTATTTTTGATATTATATATGAGATTTTTTTGTTTAATTTGATTTAAAATATAAAAAATAAATAACTAATATTTATATTATCTTTTTCATTAAATGATTCTTTATTACTAATATATGATATATTAATTATAGTATTTTAATTATATTTTTTATTAAATAACTATTTTAAATTATAAATAGTAACTATCATTAATTTTAAATTAAAATAATTTTTATTTAAAATAAAATTAAGAAAATTAATTATTTTTATCTAATTTTTTTAATTCTTATGAATTAATTATTTATTTCTTATATATAAGATCGGAGGTAGTATTAGATATTAAAATAGGATTAAAATAATTTAAAATAAATGATATCAATGGTAATATGATAAATAATTAGATAGAAGAGAAGAAATATAAACCAAATTAGATAGGAAAGATGAAATATAAATTAGAGAAGATGAGTTTAAATGTTTTGAGAAATATTCAGTTAATTGAAAACAAAAATAGTTAATTTGATCTAAGATGGAATGGATTTGATATTAAAAAGAGTGAAGAATGATCAAGTAGAGATCAAGTTGATTTAATTTTTTTGTCAAAATAGAATGCACAAAAAATAAAGTAGTGATGAGGAAAAAGAAATATATTATGGTTTATTTTGTTTTGAATTTCTTTATCTTCTTTTAAATTTTAAAAAATCTTCTTTAATTTAATTCAAACTCGAATTATAACAAAAGTGATTATATACACGTTTACTATTAATATAAGAGTAAAATTCATTTCTAATTTTACAATATTTAAGTTTTACATGAACTTATTTTAAAAAATTTTTATGCAAAGTTACCCAAAAATAAAACCAAAAAACAAGTATATTTAATTCTTTTCAAAAATAAGTTGTTCAATCTTTTTATTATTATTATTATTTTTAAATGAAAGTGGAGAGTCTCAGAGACGGGCTTTATTACGTTAATATGTAAAATAAAAAAACAAAAAACTTAAATGCTGCACCGTCAAAACGATTTCTCTAGCCACTTAATTTTTTAAAAAAAAAAATAAAAAGAGTCGCGGCATACCATATGCCGCGACTCTTATATTTGAATTAAATGGGTCGCGGCATCTGCGATGCCGCGACCCATTTATATATATATAAATATATATATATTTATATCTATATATATTTTTTTATGTATATAAATATATATTTATATATATATAAAAGAATACATATAAATATAAATACAAATTAAATTTAAAAAAAACTATATAGGTCATGACATAATTAAACATTCGGAGAAAACATTTTGGCGGCCCAGGGTCTATGTTAATTGTTTTTTCTTTCGTATATGATAGTGAAAAAATTAGTCACATAAGTTTAAATAATATAACACATCAATATAACTATTTAAACTAAAGTTTAGTCACATAAGTCACATAAGTTTAAATAATAAACTAAAGTTTCATTAGTTTAATTAAAGTAACAAGTTATACTGATATTATATACTCATGATTTGAAACGTAGATATCAAAGTCCTTTATTACACACGAAAAGGTTATAACTATTAAAATAAAGAGAAAAAAAACTTAACATATTACCCAACATGTCCTCCAGTCCCACATCTGGGTCTTCAGCGTAAACGCTGCGGACGGCTCTGAAGTGGCTCCTATTCTGCTTCTTCACCTTCATCCTCATTGGTTAATCCGCTATTTAGTTGACGGGTAGGTTGAGGGGATTGAACAGGGGGAATCGGTTGATCAGGGGTGAAAAACTCCTGCTGGAAAGATGGTCCCCATGATTCAGAAGGTGCACCTGCATACTCTGCACTGAACGCGAACGGATCGAAAAATAGAGTAGTGAAAGAGATACCCCTAGGCTGCATAGTTTGAGGTGGCGAGGTGGAGAAGAACAGCTGAGGAGCTGGTGATGTGAAGGACGACAAACCACTCCCAATAACAAAAGAAGGACCAGCATCTCCAACAGATGAAAAAGACCCAGGTGCGCCAAATGATGGTGTAGCAGAAGAAGGACCAACACCTGCATAGTCTGCAAATGTTGTAAAAGGACGTAACTCTTCAATTTCTTCATGCACAGGTGCTGGCGTGTAAGAAGACGATGGTGCATCTGGCTGACACCTACTGCCATGGGTGACATCTACTAACGGCTGTTTAGTAGATATAAAACCATGTCCCATTTTTCCTGGGTGAGCCTCTGGCTCTGGTGGTCTCTGTAGATGAGGAGCAGGTGGAGCAAGTTGAGAGACCAACATCTCTCGATGTTCACCCAAGGCTTGCAGCATCGTTCTAACATCTCCACGGGTTCTCTCCCCAAATCCCACATAATCAAGCGTCGGAGGATCAGCAATGGAAAGCAGATATAGGTTGTCCAGTATATCAGTCTATGAGGAAAGAAAAAGATCAGTCGTTATATAGTGAGAAAAAAATATGCACAAGTAAAAGAAAACAAATAGAAGAAAAGGTCATACCACAAAACCTTGGGAACCACTCTCTGGATGGATCCACCGTCATGTATGCCGCCAATACCAACGCATATAATCAGAGGAGCGATCCAATGAAGATACCTCTGTATCTGCTTGAGCAACAACACGCTCCCACATATTCCATGCAGAGATAAATACCACATGCTCCTGACGCCGATCTTTATGCGTTTTTCCTCTTAGTTGCAGAGTATGCAACGATCCCACATTAAACGGTGTTTGAGGGATATGCTGTTGCTGACCAAACTGACGGAGAACACGGTCTGCATGGTGAAATTCAACCATCCAAAAGCAAATAATAGGTACAGACGCTCGCCATATATTTGAACCCACTGAACAATAGTCTGGAATTAATTGTTGGATATTCGGATGGTCATATGGCTGCCAAATGAACTTATCATCCTTCATCTGATCCAATAATATCTTATAAGTCCGTAATGCCTCAGTGGTAGGACGAATATGTTGGGGGACATGCCTCCATCTGAAACCCAACGACGATCCTAAGGGATATATTTCTATCTGAGGATCTGCCTGAGTAGGGAGAGGTGGAGCCAGGCGGGAGAAACGATCCCATACCCATAGGTGAAGTAATGTCAGGCAACCACCAATATTGACATTTGCATAATTAGTTGCACCGCACAATTCTATATATAAGTGGGTCAAAACTGCGGATCCCCAACTATAATGACCAACTTCATCGAAATCGGCAAGCAATGGTAAATACATCAACATCACCCTATGCCCGGTCTGATCTGGCATCAAGTATCCCACAATCAACCTCATAATGTATGCCCGAGCAAATTGTTGTATGGTCTCATCATTGGCATTGCCTGGTAAGGCTGCAAATGTCTGGGCAAGCCATGGGACACTGAGACGCTGTCCATCCATGACCTATGGGGGTGGGACCACGCCAAGTAGCAGTTGGTACACAGTTGTCCAGTTATAATTGGTTCTTCCTGAAATAACTTGTCCTGTGCAAGGTAGTCCAAGTTGAATAGCAACATCTTGTAAAGTAATAGTTGCCTCTCCATTAGTCAAGTGAAAAGTGTGGATTTCAGGCCGCCATCTCTCAACCAGGGCTGAAACTAATGCTGCATTAAAATCAAACTGACCAAGTCGAGAGACCCCCAAAAAAACCAGCGCGGATCAAGTATGGAACGATGGCAAGTGGAGGATCAAAGATGTGATCCTCCTGTGCTATCCGTCGTATACGCAAAATGCGATTGGCCTACAATATGCATTTATGTTATTAACGTATAATGATATATAAGAAGTTGAAAATAATAATTGTATCTGTTTTATGTTACCTGTCCCTGCCATACGGCCTGTGAAACGTGACGAGTCTGTAAGTATAAAAGGAAATCATCCTCAGGTCCAGGATCGATCACGCTCGGATGCTCAGCCATTGTACTATTACAATGCAATATTGCTATAAGTTAACAAATTTATCGTCAAATATAATTAGTAACTAAGTTTTCTATAAAGGAAATTATAAATGCAAACAAAAATAATAATATGCTCATAAATAAGTTAGCAAAAAAAGAGACAATAGCAGGGGGAAAAGGAAAAAACAAAGTTTCATATAATACTGTTGCACATCATAGAATTGCACCAGGAGTTCATTACAAGAAACAATGATAAATATAAATAAAGTTCCAAGAAACAATAATAAAGTTACAATGCACTGATGACAACAAAATAGAAAATGCAACAAATTTAATTATATTAACTTCTACTAGGTCGTTGCGATGGGCAGGTTGATCGATTATGACCCACTTGTCGGCACAACCCACATCGCTGTTGTTCTCGCGGCCCCTCACGCCAATCCATTTCATTTCAAATTCTAAAGGATTTTGGCCTCCCTCGTTGGCGAATCATAGCAGGATCAGGTACTAACAGTGGGCCTATAGTTTGTGGCCAATACAGTTCTCCTCTCATCGGTTGAAACTCTGTCTTGTATGCATTGACGATCGTGTCAAGTCGAAATAGTCGATCCATATACTAGAGCGGATCAATTGAGACCGAGGCACATGCGGCGAATACATGTTGGCATGGATATTTCTGAATCTGGAACTCACCGCAATCACATGTGCGACGGGCCAAACTCACCTTACAGCACCGACCATATTGTTTATTTGTCAAATTATATGGTTCTTCAACTTCAAATTCCGATGCTCGCCTATCAAATTTTCGTACAGTTAAGGCAGATGCACTCTGTATTAAGGATGATAATTTTTTCATTACATCCTCTGGGAAAATAGCACCGGCATCAAGTTGTGCGGTGATCGATTGTGAACACTTTACCCAATATCTGTTCAATCTATACATAGTTGCTTTTACCAGTCCACTGATAGGTAAGAACCTGACCCCCTTCAACACACTGTTGATACATTCAGCTAAATTTGTAGTCATATGACCCCATCGTTGACCCTCAACATCATACGCACGAGACCATTTACTCTTGGGAATATCCTCAATCCAGTATACCGCTTCCAAGTAGAGTTGACATAATTGGGTCAATTGTTCATCCACTTGATGCTGCTCATGCAAGTAACCTGCATGAATAATTATTCATTAATACGCATTTTGCTACAACAACCATTAAAACAGTTTATAGAGTTAGTAAACCATACAAATATTAATGAATCTCTTCTTTAACCACTTATTTCTGAACGTTGTATTCAAATTACTTGCAATATGTCTTAAACAAAATACATGATATGCTTGCGGTGGCTGTCACCCAATTTCTGGATTTGAGACAGCAGCCAATAGTCTAGGATGTCTATCAGAAATCAAGCAAATCCTCATCTTATTTGGTAAAACTCGACGCCGAAGCAAAGAAAAGAACCATGCCCATGACTCTTGTGTTTCACCTTCAACAACTGCAAATGCCAAAGAAACAACTCTGTTGGCTCCATCTTGTGAACTTGCAATTAGCACAGTCCCCTTATACTTTTCATACATGAAGGTTCCATCAACTTGCACCATATGTTTTAGATAATCAAATGCGTCTACATGGTTTGAAGGTCCAAAAAACTCGATAAAACTTCGCTAAAGAACCTTCAGTTGAGTTATTCTGTTGGCACTCCCTGTGGACAAGCTCATAATAAGACCCAGGCATGAAGTGATCAACTGCTGCTAACCACTTCGGTAAGAAGGCATATGATTGTTCCCAATTTCCAAATGCAATACCAATTGCTCGGTGTTTTGCCGTTCATGCCTTTTTGTATGTCACAGTATAGCCAAATATGCTATGCACTCTTTCAATAATTTGCCTAATTGATACCGAAGGATTCTCAGCCACCATTGACACAATGTGCGATGAGATGACGTCAGAGTCAAGTTTTGGATGATCTTGCAATAATGACGGAGAAAGACATGTGTGTGGTCCATTGTATTTTGTTATTTTTCAATGCATGTCCCTCTCATCCCGACTTGTTCTAACTCTCCAAGTACACTGACCACTATATTCTAAACAACGATATTCTTTATATTTTTCTGGTGAGTAATGCACTTTAAATGTGTGGTGTTTCCGAACAGAGTATATCTTCACCACACGCCGCATAGACTATTTATTTGGGAATCGCATACCGATATATAACTCTTGACTACTGTTAAGGTCAATATTCTCATTTATCTCAGGGATCTCAATAAAACATCCATCATCTGAACTAATCTGTGATAGCATGGCATATGCTGGGTCCTCATATTGGCCCAATGGAGTAACCCCAACCTCATTAACATCGTCGCCCTCTGACTCATCATCTCCATGGTTATTGATATTAGGCGGAACATCATATTCATCTTCCTCTTCAAAGTCATCCATAATATCCTCTGTTTCAGTAGGGGGCGATGAAGGACCCGCATTGAGAATAAGCTGATGAGATGAGCTTGGTTGGCAAGTCAAGTCGAGGGTAGGTTGAGCAGCAATATGGCTAACACCTGTCATGTCAATATCAAATTGTGAGGTATAATTATTGGAACCTTGGATCTGACCAGTTGATGGAAGAGATAGTGGTATATGAACCTCAGCTTGAGACTCTAGTAAATTTGCGCCAGTACTTGTCATATGTGCATATATACCCGGTGCGCCTAATTGATTTGGAAATTTTCGGTTAGCCTCCCACATGGTTTGGATATCGTCGTCATCTTCCAAAGTACACGCCAAATACCTTGTGGGATTACGTGAGTGAGGGTACCTATATACCAACTCGGACACAGATTGATTTGGAGACAATCATAACTTTTCACCCACCACTTTTTTCAATCCATTGAGAGTAATGTAGGCGTCAACTCTTAATATTTTAGGTCTATCACAAACAAATGTTGCACCTTCTTCACTGTCATAGATTTTTCCATTTGCATATATGCATATGATTTCCTGTCTCATACTCATTATGATTCCTATTATACAAAAAGTATAATGACACATGCAAACAATTATTAATATCATCTATATACATATGTCGAATCATATATCCAAATATATACACCTACTTTTGCTCAGCTACATATAATAATAATTCTCTATGTCTACATTAAAAATTCTTTATCTCATTTAATTATATTTTTATTTTGCTTATATATAAATATAAATTAACTCATAAGAAAAATAACCTTCAGCATTGTATACTATTCGAATTCTATTATTGAATTTAGTATATTACGTTTCTATATATTTAAATTAGAATGAATAAAAATTATTTATGAAAAATTAGTATGAGCAAAAGTTACGTATAATTCTATAGCTTAGAAAAAAGTTATATTATTATGTTAATTTATATACTTTCACTCAATTTTTAATTCAATTTCTATTATTCATAATTTATAGTAAATTTCTTATAATTCTAAGAAATTTATATTTATTCCTTACAATTAAACTCTTGTTTACAAGTCATTGAATTTTATTAATGCATCCTAACAATATGAATATATGCAATTTATACTAATAGAAAAAGTAATAATAAATATAAAATAAAATAAAATCAAGTGTATATTATACAAAGTAATTTAATCTGTGATTTGAGTTATATATATTTTAAACTTTAAAAGAGTATATAATTAACTACATCAACAGAATTCTTTAATACAAGAAAAGAGGTTTAACATGAATAGATAAATTAACATTTTTGAAAATATAAATATTTAATTAATTTTTACATAAAAAATCGAATTAAAACTAATAAAATTATAAGAATCAAAAGAACAATTTAACTATAAGGAATGAAAACAATAAAATTATAAGAATCAAAAGAATAATTATAAGTACATGCAAACTAAATTATAATGTAACTTCTATGTATCAAAATAAACTATAAAGACATATAAAGTTTTTTTTTTTTAAGCAAGAGGTAAAAATTATAAAGACATATAAAGTCCCTTTTTTTTGCTGAGAAAAACGTTGCTTATTTCTTAAAAAGAACTGTTTATTTTAGTTAAATGAGATGTTTGGTTTATAATTAAATGATTGAAAATCAACCTTATCATTTAATTATATTTTGCGATATGTATATAATTATAAATATGATTTATTATAAATTTTAAAATAATCTTACAATTTTTCAAAATTCTTCACCAAAAAACAAAAGAAAAAGTGTTGCGCCTATTGCAATGAATTCGTATCAACATGACACTTATTGCATTTTGTTTTGATTTGTTCATTTATAAAAAACTTCTATTCAATGAATAATACACAATTAATCAAGTAAAATATTGATTTATTATAAATATTAATGCTTTAGCAACCATCAAAATAAAAATTTATTTTTAATTTATTTTTAAATATAAATTAAGTTATAGTCATTTTTATTTTTTATTATAATTAAAAAGAATTTTTAATACCCTAATCCAGATTACTCCATGCATTCTTAATTAGCTATAATTATTTGTATTTTTATTTTTTAGTTTGTATTGATAGTGATCCTAAAAAATAAAATAAAAAAATTATTAGAGAAATGGTTTTTGCGGCAGAGCATTACAGTTATTTGTTTTCTTTTTCTAAGCACAAGAGTCAAACAACCAAATATAGTTGTCTTAAACCTTAAATTTTTTCTAGAATTTCTATTCAAAAAGCCACATATTCCATGCAAAGTATGCAACAAGTTAAATACAATTAATTTAAAAAACATATTAAAGAAACAAAATATTCAGTAATAATATAATAATTTTTTTCCTTCACTATATTTAAACTTAATATTCATACCTGAAGAGATTAAAGATTTCTTCTTAAATGATGATCTGAAACTTCACTTGTTTTATCTCTGTTTTCTTTCTTGTTTGATCTTTTCTACAATAAACACAATAAATAATAATCAATAATACAAATGTAAAGAATATCAAATATAGGAAGCAGAGTAGTAATAAATAAGTAAAGAAAAAAAAATCTTACAATGTATAATAAAAATGAAACAAACGTTGCAAGAATAAGGAGAATGAAAAGAATGAAAGAAAAAAAAGACTTACTATGTAAAAGAGGAGAATCGAGGAGAAGAGAGGAAGTAGGAGATGGAAGAAGTTATTTTTGAGAGAAGAAGGAAGAGGCAGCGGGGAAGAAGAAGGAAGAGGCAGGGATGAAAATAGGGGAAGGGGGGAGGGACGCTGCTTTTGGGGACTGCTGTAGCATAGCTGCACGCTGTAGCGTGCAGCTTTCCTGGTCACGGGTCGCTGACTCGTGGCCAGGTGGGAGGGGGGTCGCGGCATCAGGGATGCCGCAACCCCTAATTAATTTTAAAAAAAAATGGGTCGCGGCATCAACGATGCCGCGACCCATTTTATATTAAAAAAAAAAATTAAGTATTGACGGAATAAGTTTTTGCGGCGCAGCATTTTAGTTTTAAGTTTTTTTACTTTACATATTATTGTCAAAAAGCCCTCAAAGACGTTGATCTTTTTTCTTTTGGGGTTGGTTTGGTTTTTATGTTTTTTTTTTTTTGTGGGGGGGAGGAACATTCTGTGGCGCGGGTAGGTGGGTACTGGGGGTGTGATGTAGGGATATGAGGGAGCTTAGATGTACGGAGATGAGGAGGCTTGTGACGTAAGGGTACAGTTGGGTGTTATATATATATATATATATTATATTATATTATATTAAATAATTTAATATTTAATATATATTATTTAATTTTTAAAATATTAAAATATAATAATGAATTTATAAATAATAATTTTATATTTTTAATAATACTTTAATTCTCTTTAAATTATTTTTATAAAAAAATATTTTTAGTTTTATTAACAATTTTATATAAAAAATCTTAATTTATAATTTTTTTATACTATCTCTTCAATGATTTTAATAATGTTAATTTCAGACATACATTCATAACTTCTTTGCCAGAAAACTATCAAGAGCCATCCAATTTCTCCGACGGGATATGACTAACATCTCTCTTAAAAAAATTTACCAATTGACTCTGGCCACTCTTGCAAAATTATGTGAGCAATATAAAATGTTTGATTCCATGATGGATGGAAAACTCGCTTAAGATCTTATATAATCTAAACATCTCAACCAAAAGAACAATTTTTATATACACATAGTGTGTCACGTTATTTATACACTCAATAATCAAGATTTATGCTATACGTGGATCCCACTTATATTACACATAGATCTCACATATACAAATTCAATTCTGTCTATTGATTTTTTTAAGTGCACCATATTCCAGATGCACCTAAAAAAATTTTTAACTAGAGAAGTCACGACATTTCCTTTACCGAAATGTACCGTTTCATTATTTGTTTTTAAATGTTGTTTCGTCTGAGCCGTCCGATCCAAAAGCCAATCTCAGCCGTCCATTGTGACTCCACTCACCATTCCTCTTCACATGCGTTGGCAACCCTCTTCCCACATATCTTCGATTGATTGATTTGCCTCTTCAATAGCTTCTTATTGTTTGATCTATTAATTATAGCAATTCAAGAATTGATACTGGGAATTATGTGAGACTGGGTTTGTGGGAATTATGTGATATTGGCTGAAGCATAAAACAAGAACTACAAACCTTATCAAAAGACCAAATAGTACACAGTGTTGATGTAATTATAATCTATGCTGAAGCAAAATACCAGTCTGTAATTGCAATTGTTGAAAGTGTTGAGGGTCTGCGAAGAAGAAAGGTGCGTGGAGGGGGTGGAGTTAGAACGGACGGCCAAGATTGGTTTTCGCATTGGACGGCTTGGATGAAGCAACATTTAAAAAAAAAAGATTAGAAGTTTAAAAAATATAACGATAAAAGAAATATAAAAAATAAATAAATGAAAGTAAATAAGATAAAAAATAATTTAATAATTAAAATAATAATTTAATAAATTAAATAATAAATATTACATAAGTTATATAAATAAGATATATTACGTTATTGTAAATCAAACAACGCCTAAAGAAACGATGCGTTTCAGTAATGGAGATGACTTGGCTTCACATGAATCGCTGGATGCATCAAATGGCCAGATTTTGGTGAGCAGCACGGTGCGCTGCTCACTCCTGAAGTGTAGAAAATCTTGTTTCATAGACGAAGCACCATAATCCTAAAAAAAAAAAATGCATAATATTATTTAATGTATATTTAAATCAATATAAAATTTTGTCAAACTCTTTTTTTCTTCTGTTATAGACGTTTAAATCTTTCCATACATATTTTATAATTATTTACATTTATATCATATTTAACCAATGATAACAGTAGTTTGATGGCATCCGTACATAGTGTATCTTACCAAAAGGCCCATAATCCTTTCAAACTCTAACAAATGGGCCATGGCTGTAAGTGGCCCAAGATCATTAGTTTGCGTTTTTTTTGGGCCGCAAACTTTCCTCCTCAGCCTTCCCAATGTTTTAGTACACAAGGAATGTCCAAAAAAGTCCACTAGCAAAAAAAAATTTAAACTATAATCCAATTACAATGTTGTTATATGAATCTTTAATGCTTTAACCTTTTAAACTATCAGAAAATGTAATAATATTAAAGAAAATTACATTTAATGATCTTGAATTATATTTTAATTATAATTTTGATACATATATTTTAAAAAAATGTAACACTTTATTTTTTTTACATTATCATTAAAAAAATATTAGTCATCAGTTTACTTTTACGTGTAAGGGTCAAACCAAGCAGAAAATGCACATTGAAGTCTTTATGTTCCCTTCATTGCTTATATATATATATATATATATATATATATATATATATATATATATATATGCGCGTGTGCGTGCGCATATTTGATTATCAATATATAATTTGTTCTTCTGCAAAACCAAATTCTTATTTACTTAATCCGGCCTTTCTGGCCTTGCTAGCTTTGTGATTTAGTTTTAACACAATGAATGCTATGAAAAAGTACCACTTGAATTTATTGTTTTTTTTTGTCATTCTAAATTTATTTCAACTTTATAATGTGTTACAAAGAACCAATTAACTGTCTAAGGTTAGCTGAGTTAATAAACAGAGTTAGGAACTCTTTATCATTCTAGATTTAATTATTCTTGAGAATAATCTGCATAAAATAACGTTTTAAATGCATCATGTGGAAAAGTACTCCTTTAAGTGAAATCATTTTGAAAAGAAATGTACTACTTACCTGAAATATTATAAAATATATATTTATATCACTCAATCTTGAAATTATTGGTGTTGTTCAAGAAAAAATCATTCTAATGTAAAATTTAGTGGCACTTCCCATAATTGTAGAGATCTTAGATATAATAATGATATATGAACACTCATATTGTTCTTGTTAAAAATAAATGATAAATAATAACTTTAAAATTACCTTTTCAAATAAAAAAAATTCAACATCATATTCTGTCCAAATAACCACATCTATCCCCAATTAACAAAATATGTTTTATTTAATTCTTAATTCGCAATTCATCAAATATATTCTAGTGTTATTAAAATTAGATTGAAATGAGTCAAAAACTAATGAACTAGTTTGGTTGACTTATAAAATCAACCTATCAATAACTTAGTTAAAAATTAACTAAATCAGTTAAAATTAGATCATTTCAAGATTTAACTATTTTTTATTTATTAGATTCTTTTTTATTTCATCTTGGACATATCTAAAATAATGAAAATAAAAAATAGTTGGAGAAAGCAAGAGTTGAAACAAAGAAATATTTCAAGAAAAGAGAATATAAAACAAACAAAAAGTATATACTTAATTATTTTCAATACTTACTCTCTATCATACTTTATCTTCTAATAACATCTCTCTTAAATATAAAGGTGTTTAACTAAAATTATTCTTTTCTTTTTATTAATATTTAAAATTAATAATTAATAATATTTAAAATTTATTAGTATTTATTATATTAAAATTTTAATATATAAAATTTTAAAATGTATATATATTTAATTATTATTAGTTATATTACAATTCAATCACAGTTAAATAACAAATTATGAACTAGTGTCTCCACCAATTATTAACCTGATTTTAAAAATATTAATATAATCATATAACAAAAAGTCAGCTTAAGATTAATTATAAAAACTTCACAAACGAAATTTTAACATTGTTTGACAACGATATGTACGCAAGGAGAGAAGCGACAAAGAGACTTAAGTAAACAGATTTACCTAACAAATCACAATTTCTCTTTCAATATCCTTCACAAACCTAAGCCCCAAATAGTACATTTGTATACTTTAAGGTAATATTCACACTATTGTCACAATACCAAGCAAGCTTTTTAATAAACAGGATTAAGAAACTAATCCCCAATTAATTTTTCCCAAATCTGTACTTCTTTTTCATTTGTTTTAACACTCACATTCACAAACACAGGCTTTATATAGTTTATACTTAATTTATACCAAATTTGGTTTGAATTGTACCAAACTTTGGACTTCTACAATTTTATAGCCGCCTCTACTATTTGTGCTTATAAATTTAAACATAAGCAAACTCTTGTAGAAATTAGCTTCACCAACTGCATAAGCATTTTTTTTCTTTCACCTTGCCAAAGTTGACTCCAAATCTGATGAAGGTAGAGATGAATATCTGCGATGAAAAAAAGAAAAAAACGAATTAATTAATAGAACGAAAATCAAAGAAAGCACGTTATGCATACAAAGTTGAGATTACATATAGTTATTAGAAGTGGTGGGATGAAAAAGGTTTGGATAATGCATCACTAATTTTGGATCCTCTTCTTATATCAAAAAAATTGAGATTAATTATTTTGTATCATAAAATTCTTTTATAAAACAAATATTTTATCGACTTTTAATTCCCAATCATTTTCATGTATAATCAATGGAATAAGTTATATGCAAATTAAACACAATATAATTCACAATCTATCCCTTATTGGAACGGTGTGCCAAAATTAATAATATTATTCACTTGTAACAGTTAAAAAGCAAAAAGAAAAAGAAAGAAGCTAACAGCAAGTAATTAAAATCAAGGTAAGTCAATTCAAAGAATAAGTAATATGAAATGTCATATTTTTGTTATTCTCGTTATAATTATAAGTTAGAAATTAATTGTAAATAATTTTTAATTTTCTTTTTTGGCTAAGAATGTTTATTAATTACTTGCCAATAGTGTTACTTTAATTAAATTAATTAACACTATCGATACAATAGTGTTACTTTATTGTTTATAATTAAACTACAATAGACCCAACAGCGAATTGAGTTTTGAGATTTATTAATTTACAAAAAATATTAAAATTTATTGGAAGTTGACAAAAATTAAGTTGGTGGTTGGATCATGATAAATTTTATTAATATATTATAACAGTATTCATTAATTAATGAAATATTAAGAGAGAATCGATCTATGGCAAAGCATGTGCACTTGGTGGAAGCATCCTGACAAAATCGTAACTTCGAAATAATATTGAAATGATGATACTTACGATGACAGGACAAGGTTTGGTTCCATATTTTTTTGGTTACATTATTTATAGATGATCAGATATGCTCTCTCTCTCTCTCTCTCTCTCTCTCTCTCTCTATATATATATATATTCCTCGTTTCGTTTCGTCTCATGCTTGCCAACTCTCTTTCTCTTTCTTCTATCATCTACTTTGCCTTTTTTGGCCTTTTTCAAAAGGCTATGAGATCTTCGTAGCCACCATTTGAAAAAAGAAAATATAGAAAGGAAAATTCAATGGTTTTCTACATTGAAAATATATGAAACTGTTAATTCATCAATTGCATTGATCAATTCTGTGTGAATTGATAACATAACATATTCTGATAATGGAGAGTTTGTCATGCATGTCCCTTTCACTTTAGCCATAAGACACATTAATTATTTAATTTCTTCTATTTACTTTTTTTGACTTTTCTACACATCTTTCCTTCAAGAGGCCATTTAATTAGTGTCGGCAAGATACTTCACGTAATTGTATGTTCGTTCACCAGTTCACTCTCTCTCATGTGGTTTCCTTGCAGAAGAAAAGTAATTAACGAATTCATATTTCTCCTTCCAAAATTAACAAATAAATAGATCCTTCACTCAAAATTAAATCTTGATTCTCTCCATAAGTAATGTTAAATGTACACATTAATTTCCATATTAATTGCATGAAATTAATTAACTGAAGTAGAGAATTACGTGCTTGAGTTAAAAATTTAGGGATCAAATTTAAATAGAAAAATTTGAGAAAACAAGGAAAATAATAGGGAAGTCAAATTTTTAACACTAAAAAAATCCATAAGATGGCAAAAAAAAAATTACTTACAGCTAAAAGAAAACTTTGCATAAAACTTTTTTTTTTTTTTGTCTGTCTCTTCTCTCTTTTTTGTTTTTTCTAATTTTGTATTCCTTCAAATACCTTCAATGAAAAATGTTAAAAATCCACATAAAGTAGAAAAAAACACTTCACGTACCCAACCATATAACCATTCCACCACATTTATGATCACATACTGAAAACTCAAACAGTTCTACATATGAAACAAAGCAAGATGTTCTCATGCACGAAAGGCAACTTCAAAATTAACAAAATGTATTCCTAAACGGTAGTTAGGCAACAAGTGTTGCATTTGCCTTGTACTCCTATAAGATAGGAAATGATCATAGAATTTGTAGGAGAAATATAGAGGTCTTAATTGTATGATCAAAAGCATGGTACCTATAGTTTACTTCAAAACCCCAACCATTTCGAAGCTCGCTGCGATACATTTTCAAAGAAACCTATTTTTGAATCAAATCATGCAAATAGTACGTAGGCTTCATAAGCCACCCCAACCTCTAGCTTTTTTATCACCTCCAATTTTATTTCAAGGCACTAAGTGTGTGAATATTAGAGCTAAAAGTGTATTTAAGAGCTTCCTTTGGTTTCTAACATGCTTAGCTAGCTATCTTTTACTTAATTTCCTTTTGGAGTGTACATATATGTATAAATATATAGAAGATGTTGAATGTGGAAGTGATGGGAAACAACAAGAGGAAGAGATGTGGGAGAGTTTTCAGATTCAAGAACTTTGGGGAGCCTGGTTATCCAGTGGAGTTTACAGGGCCATTTCGTGAGAACGTGAATGCACTGCTTGAATTTGCGAATTTAGAGTCTAAATATTTAGGATTGGGAATGCCTATTTGGTCTTTTCAACTTGAGGTTCATCGCCACCCACCTTCTCATATCTTCTTATTTGTGATTGAAGAAGCAGTTGAGGCATCTCTAAACCGCCACTGCAAGCATTGTCAATATGTTGGTAATGTTACTTTTGTTATGGATTTCTAGTTCTAGCACTCATATATGTGCATGAAAGTATAAGGTGCATGGACAAAAGTGAAAGTGAAATGAATCTTGGGAAGAGCGATGCACTCACCAAGATAAATATATATATAAAAAAGAATTATAAAAATTCATCGTAATAGGCCTGTCAATGAATTTCTTCACCTAATACAAACACATTAACTTTAATGAGATTTCATTGGCCCTTTGCATTAAGGACAAAAAAATTCTTGAAATAGTCTTAGGTAAACTTAGTCTATAACAAATTTATAGATCAAGTTAATTATAACGAGATATAAAATCATGTCACATACTCTTTAGTAAGACTTATATCTGATATGCAAATATATTTATATTCATAATGAACTTGACTTACTAATTTTGTGTTGGTCCAGTTTACCTAGGAGTTCCTTACAATTATTAGGGACATCTCTTGCACTAATTAAGATAGGTGCAAAAAATAAGCAAAAATTCATTGAAGGATATGTTTCACATGGCAAGGTACATTGACACACTTATTTTAATATAGTTTTGTTAGTTCTTTGCTCCTAATATAAACCAAAAGAGAGTACCTAAAACTTCACACAGCAAATGCTCTCATGATTTGTGAATTTTCGTCCCTAGTTCCTCCATTTTGACTCTTACCAAGCACACTCGCCAAGTGCTATATCAATGCCCACTCACCTTAGCCAATATCTTACATCAATTACTTCATGTCCCACTGGGATTTCTTTTGAACATAGGCTGGGGAAACCATTTCATATGCAATAAGAAGTATCACTTTCTTTTGCCATCGAAGGAGACACTAGCTGCAACTCTGAGCTATGAAGTCCCATGTGAAGCAATTACTACTATGAGCAACAATAATAATGGTAAGTCCAAATTCATAGAATTACAGGGCCATATGATGCAAGGTGTTTTTCACTCCAATGGATTCGGGCATTTGCTATGTGTCAATGGACTCGAAACAGGCTCAGATCTTGCCGGATACCAAATCATGGAGTTCTGGGACCGCTTGTGCACTGGATTGCAAGCAAGGTTAGCCTTCTTCCACACTATTTTTATGTTTAATTTTAAACTGAATTACATAGAGCTCTTTTAAGTTTTGCTAAAATTACACAAATTTCTCTTATATTTTTAAAATATACATAAACTTCCCCTGAAATAAAAAATTACCCTGTACTTTAATTTAATTTTAGATTTTTTGATTTAAATACCATGACTTAGCCTAAATACACATCTTTATAAACCAAAAAAAATTAAATGGAGGGAATTGTGGTCAAAAAAATTAAAATTGGATTAAAGCGTATAGGTAACTTTTTATTTTAATAGAAGTTCATATGTATTTTGAAAATAGAGGGAAGCCTATGTAATTTCAGTAAAATATTTGTGTAATTTACTCTTAATTTTTTTTTTATATATAGTCACGGATACTACTTGAGGTTGGGCCACAAATTCCTTGGGTTTTTAAATTCTATTGAGCTTTGGCCATTAATTTTAGACTTAATTAGCAAATTGTAGTCCTGAGATTGTTAAGTATATTTAGTTTTCGCTTTCCAAAGCATAAGTTAATTCTTGAAGAAAATAAATTTTTGATTGCATGTCTGTTGTCTGGTCAAATGACCTAAAAGAATATAGGAATAATTAAAACGAGTTTATTATTTTTTAAAGCTAACCATGCACTCAATAATTTTTGGAACCTAAAGTTAAATAGTCATAATAATTCAATAATCAAATTTTTATAGTTTAGTCAATTTAGTCTTAATTTTATGTGCCTTCACTGGTAATTTGAGAATTTGAGTGGCATATATTCCTTGATATATCAAACCATCATGATTCAATGATTAGTAGTTAAATCCTTACGACCCTCAAGTTTAAACTTTTTGGTGAAATGCTCAACAAGATCCATAGCTTATATTTTGACTATACAGCGAAGACATTATATAGTAGTTGCTATTAGGGATCTGTATGTCAAATTTTTTTTAATGACTTTTAGAAAAACTTATACAATTCAATTAGAGGCTATGCCAATCAATGCCATGCTTGTGAACATACTATACTTTGAAATATACATATGAATAATATTAAAATAGTATTATAAATATTTAATATGAGGCATAATCAACCTAACTAACCATGCCAAGAGACAGAATATTTATCTAATTGACCAATTATTTTAGCATACCTTGTAGGTTACTCACGTAAACAGCACTGTAAATAAATGTTCCTTAGTTTGCAGTTATAGTGAATTGAACTGCAAAGTGAAGTAGTAAGGGAGTGTCTTTCATTGATTAATTTTATGACATTATTATATCCAAAAAAGAGCATTACTGTAAATGTTTGTCTTCCAAGAGGTGATATATGCCAATAACAAAAAAAGGTAGCTTACTTATAAAGCATGTTTTAAATTTCCATGGTTTAATGTTAAAGAGTTCAAAACTATTAAGTTCTTATGGCCAGAAAGCATGGTCTGATAATTGAAGGGTCAATAAAATCCTTAATTTGAAGGTAAATAATGTCCCCACAAATCCCAAAGAGCTTACTTGAATAATCGGTCAATTCAAAAAATGAAAAAAAAAATGGTTTTATATCATGCCAACCAAACCAAGTAAAAATTTCAAAAATGGTTCCTAACTACTTGCATACTATAACAAATTACTCCTCCTATCACTGCTAAGTCTTGGTGAGCGTTTTATCTTTCTTTTCTACAATTTTCAGCACTTAAAATGGTTGTTCAAAAGTCACTTGATGGGATCTAATGATTATGCTGAAAATCAATATCAGGTTCAAACCTTCTTACCATCATAAAGTTCAATTCTTCACCAAAATTGGAAGATAGGTTTTATCTTCATACATTGCCTAATTAATTAAAGATCGATATTTGATTTGTTGCTTATATATGTATATATAGGAAAGTGAGTTTGAATGACATCTCACAGAAAAGAGGCATGGAAATGAAACTTATCAATGGAATAGCACATAGTGAGCCTTGGTTTGGACGATGGGGCTACAAATTTGGAAGAGGATGCTTTGGTGTGACTGAATCCACATACCAAAAGGCCATAGAGGCAATAAGAAGCATCCCACTTTACCTTCTAATCCACCAAATTGGCAACTGCTCCTACCACGACATCCCAATCATCTTCTCAAGGTACCAAACACTCTCAGATCAAACCCTAGTCACGCTTGGTGACCTATTCCGCTTCATGTTAGAGCTCAAATCTCGCCTTCCTCGCCGGGAAAACTATGCTGATTCCTATAATACAGACATCTTGGTTGAAGCCAATTGCCGTTGGTCCCCAAAAAGGATCGAAATGGCAACTAGAGTCATTGTTGAGGCCTTAAAAAGAGCTGAGTCCAGGTGGATTTCAAGGCAAGAAGTTAGGGATGCTGCTCGAGCCTACATTGGGGACACCGGGTTGCTAGATTTTGTGTTGAAATCGCTAGGAAATCATATTGTTGGGAACTATATGGTTCGCCGAAGCTTGAATCCAGTCACGAAAGTCCTCGAATATTGCTTGGAAGACATTTCCAATGTTTTCCCTAGTCATTATCACCATCAAGAAGGTAATTTGGCCATGAATAATACTAATAGAAGTATAAAGGACAAGTACAAGATCACTAGAGCTCAAGTCATGAACGACATGTTTTATGTGTACAAGCACATCCTTAAAGACCCCAAACAAACGCAAGGATCAATTTTCTCAGCAATTCCATTGGCAGCAAGAATAATTCTTGACACTAAATATCTCATCAAAGAGTACATTGGAGAGCTTCCTTTTCAGGCTCATTTGGGGTTGGAAGGAAAACTAGGTGTTAATTGTACAATTATGTTGAAAAATTACAATAATAATGACCCAACCAAGGTGTTAATAATGCCACCATATGAGTGTGTCACGTTGAAAAGTAGCGCCACCATTAATGACCTGAAGCTAGAAGTTGAAAGGAATTTCAGAGAGATTTACTGGGGACTGGGGAATTTTTCCGCCGATTCAATTAAGAATTTGGAAACTGCAAGTGGGAATGATCTGGTTTTTGGGATGGTTGAAGTGGGTCGAAAGCTAGTGCTCGAAGGATGGGTTATTAATAGGGACAACAGAAATAATATTGGAGAAGTTTGTGAAGGTAATTATGACCTAAATAATAATGGGATTGTTGTAGATTGCATTTGTGGAACTGAAGAAGATGATGGGGAGAGAATGGTATGTTGTGATATTTGTGAAACTTGGCAGCACACGAGATGTCTTCGTATTCCGAATGATGAAGAAGTTCCTTCTATATTTCTCTGCAAAAGGTGTGAACAAGAAATTGTTATGTTCCCTTCGTTGCCATAGATACATACATATATATATATATATATATATATATATATTCATATATATAATTTGTTTTTCTGCAAAACCAAATTCCCATTTAATTTATCTGGTCTTTCTAGCCTAGCTAGCTTTGTGGTTTAGTTTCAACACAATGAATGCAATGAAAAATACCACTTGAATTATTGTCTTTTTTTTTGTGGCAATTCTATATTTATTTCAGCTTTATAATGTCTGCAATGCTTTATTACAAAGAAACAATTAACTACGTAAAGGTAAGCTGAGTTGATAAAAAGAGTAAGGAACTCTCTATCATTCTAGATTTGATTATTCTTAAGAATGCTTTGCAGAAAATAACATTTTAAATGTATCATGTGGCTAAGTACTCCTCTAATTAAAGATTGTCTCAAAAACGAATGAACTACTTGCCGGTGATACTATAAAAAAATATTTTTATTTTTATTTATCACTCAATCTTAAAATTATCGGTATTGTTTAAAATTAAAAAACAATCATTCTAACGCAAAATTTAGTGGCACTTACAATAATTGTAGAGATTAGAGTGTGTTTGGCATAATGGTAGAGGAAGGTAAGGAAAGGGAGAGCAAGATGGAAAAAATCAAAAGTATGTTTGATAGATTGGAAAAGGAATGGTTGATGGATTTTCTCCGATGATTTTGTGATATTATTCATTCCATCGAAATTAGTAAGAAAAAATGCTTGTAAAGACTGGATAAAAAATAATATTTTATCTCAAATAACAGTAATACTTTATAATAAAGGACTTTAAATTTTAAGATTATTATAAAGAATTCAAATACTAAAAATTTTAATTTGATATCTTAAACTGTAATTTCATTGTGCATTTAAAATTTTTAGTCTTTAAATCTTTTAAAATAATTTTAAAAATAAAAATTTTTTAATATAAAATTATAAATATCTTTAATTTGAGGTCTTTAATTGTAATTTTTTTATTTTTGTTTTATGGAAATTAACCAAAATTATTTTTTTTGTGCATATTATATTTTTATTAATGTTCTTGGGGAGTGTTTGGTCATATGTTTATCTTTCATTTTTATTTTTAAATTATTTTCACTCTATCAAATATTAAAAAAAATATATTTATATTTTTTTTGTATCATATCAAACATAATTTTAAATCATAGGAACCCATTCCATTCTTATTTATATTCTCCTTTTCATTTTTTTAGAAAAATTTCTACTCAACCAAACATAATATTAGTTATAATAATGATATATGATCACCCATATTGTTTTGTTGAACTAAATGATAAAAAAAAAGCTTTAAAATATATTACTCCTTTCGAATAAAAAATGTCACCATCATATATTCGGCACTGATAACCACATAAATCCCCAGTAAACAAAATATTTTTATTTGATTCTTAATTCACAATATTTTATCAGGTATATTTACATAACAAAAAGTCAGCTTAAGATTAGTTATAAAACTCCACAGATAAAATTTTAACATTGTCAAGGAGAGAAGCGACTACGAGACTTAAGGAAACAAATTAACCTAACAAATCACAATTTCTCTTTGAATATCTTTCACAAACCCAAGCCCCAAGATAGGACATTTTTATACTTAAAAGTAATATATTCACACTCTATCGTCACAATGGCAAGCAAGCTTTTTAATAACAGGATTAAGAAGCTAATATTCCTAATTAAAATTTCCTAAATCTGTACTTCTTTTTCATTTGTTTTAACACTCAAATTCACAAACACAGGCTTTATATAGTTTGTACTTAATTTATACCAAATTTGGTTTGAATTGTACCAAACCTTAGACTTGTACAATTTTATAGCCGTCTCTACTATTTGTGCATATAAACCATGAGCAAACTCTTGTAGAAACTTCACCAACTTGCAAAAGTTCACTCTAAATCTGATGAAGTAGAGATGAATATATCTGCGACGACCTAAAAAAAAAACGAATTAACTAAAATAACGAAAATCAAAGTAAGCACATTATACATATAAAAATAGGACATTTTTATACTTCAAAGTAATATATTCACACTATTGTCACTATAGGAGAGGTGGTTGGATGAATAAAGGTTTGGATAAAGCATTACTAATTGGATCCTCTTCTTATATCAAACAATTTAGATTATTTCGTATCATAAAATCCATTTATAAAACAAATATTTAATCAATTTTAGTTACCCATCATTTTCATATTAATTAATGCATGGAATAAGTTATATGCAAATTAAACACAATATATTTCACAATCTATCCCTTATTTGAACGGTATGCCAAAATTGGTAATAATTTTCACTCGTAATAGTTAAAAAGAAAGAAACTAACAGAAAATAATTAAAATCAATGTAATTAAAAGAATAAGTAATATGGAATGTCATTTTTTTTTGTCGTTATAATTATAAGTTAGAAATAATTGTAAATAATTTTAGTTCTTTTTTTTGGCTAAAAATGATTAATTATTGGATAAGTCAAAACAAAACTTAAACACGTCGTTTACCCAAAATAGATCGGTGAATATTGCTATAATATGAATTGACCACTTTTTGCTGGTCCCTTCAGTTCAATTGCCATACATACACGAAAATTAACAAATCACCAATTCATTGTGTCATTGGACTCACTTCTTCTTACAAGTAGTATTTCAATTTTTTAATTAATTATTACTTGTCACATGGATTAATTAATCAAAATTAATTAATGCAGTAGTTAAAAAAGGAAAATAATTAGACAAGCTATGTCTCCACGGAAACATGCCGAGACCTCGACGTATGACGCCCCCATCTAGTGTGACATGGATAACAATCCAATGCATTATTAATCAATTAATTTAATTAACACAATCGATCCAATAGTGTTACTTTATTGTTTATAATTAAACTAAAATAGACCTAACAGCGAATTGAGTTTTGAGATTTATTAATTTACAAAAAAATATTAAAATTTATTTGAGGTTAACAAAAATTAAGTTGGTGGACGGATCATGATAAATTTTATTAAAATATATTTTCATTAATTAATGAAATATTAAGAGAGAATCTATGGCAAAGCATGTACCCTTGGTGGAAGAATCCTGACAAAATCGTAACTTCGAAATAATATTGAAATGCTGATGCTTAAGATGACTAGATGGTTACATTATTTATAGATGATTAGATGTGCTCTATATATATTCCTCGTTTCGTCTCATGCTTGCCAACTCTCTTTCTCTTTCTTCTATCATAATTCTACCTCGCCTTTTTTGGCCTTTTGAAAAAGTCATCACTTATGAGATCTTCGCAACCACCATTTGAAAAAAGAAATTGCAGAAAGGAAAATTAAATGGTTTTCTACATTGAAAATATATGAAACTTTTAATTCATCAATTGCATTGATCCATTCTGTGTGAGCGAATTACACAACCCCACATCATTCTGATAATGGAGAGTTTGTCATGCATGTCCCTTTCACTTTAGGCATAAGAAACATCAATTGTTTAATTTCTTCTATTTAATTTTTTGACTTTTCTGTACATCTTTCTTTCAAGAGGCCATTTAATTAGTGTCGGCAAGATACTTCACATAATTGTATGTTTGTTCACCAGTTTCACTCTCTTTCTCATGTGCTTTCCTTGCAGAAGAAACGTAATTAGTGAATTCATAATTCTCCTTCCAAAACTAAGAAATAAATAGATTTTTTACTCAAAATTAAATCTTAATTCTCTCCATAAGTAATGTTAAATGTACACATTAATTTCCATGTTGATCCGGTGCACTTAAAAATTCTTTTAGAACAATCTTGATAGATAATTTATCTTTGTACATCGCTTTAATGCTTTTAAGGTTTGAACAAAAATAAATATTTATTATTATGTTTTTCATGTCAATATTATTTTATAATTTATTATCACTTTATCGACTTTTCAAATTATGTTTTTGACATTTTTATTATATTAAAATTTTGATAACAAATATTTAAAAATAATATCTAATTTTTTTAAAAAAAGTATTCTCTCTTGATGATCTTATAAGGGTCATTAAAAGTATATATTTGTCTAAATATTAGTTCAAAATGAGTGAAATTGTTGGATCTAATTTGGTGAAGAAGCTAAAGTGAATTATATAAGATGAGGATGATGGTTGTCAATTTGTCATTGTCTGGTGAGATCATGGATGAGTAACCACTAAAGCATGAGTAGGCAAATACACACGTCATTTATGTCATGATTGATACATATGAATGATAGACAAATAAAAAAGAATAAGGATGTGATAGAGAATTGTTCTTGTATTTTTATATAAAAATTATAATAAAAATAGAAATTATTAAATAATAATAATATAATAAATTTTACATAATTTTTTTCCTTTTTTGAACTTTTTAGCCAACCAAACGTGACTGACATTAATTGGCACCTTCCTAACCTAAAATTCTTGAAGTCCCCACCGAAACCACTCGTATGAAATCAAATTGATGAACACTATTTTTAGGTTAGTTTCCCCCTTTCTTAGAAGCAAACCCACTGTAAATTTTGAGAACAAAACTTTATTAACTTAGATATGAAACATTGTAGTATTGCAACAAACCTACTACTAATAATAATAATGACCTTTTTATTTTTGTCACCCCCCCCCCATTTCTTTTCCTAATCATATGAAACACTGTTAATTTGGACAATGAGAACAAAAGAAAATTGACTTTGACCACCATTTACATTATTGAACACACTGAGGCCCCTCCGTAGCTATCGTAAACTGGCCTTCCATAATACCCGTCATAAACGAGGGTAGGCCCGCCATACCCATGGAAGCAAGGCCCACCGGGCTGCCCCTCGTAGCACGACACACAGCACACTCCAATCGGAAGCGCCACTGGGGGTGGCGGAGGTGGCCACACCGGAACCGGGTTCGGATTCTTCGGAGCTGGCTTTGACTCTTCAGGCTTAGGCTTGGATTCCGCGGGCTTATCCTTGGGTTTGTCCGCGGGCTTATCAGCATCCTTTTTGGGAGTGTCAGTTTTAGGCTTGTCCGACTCTTTCTTCTTGTCGGGCTCACCCTTGGGCTGATCTTTCTTCTTGTCGGGCTCATCCTTAGGCTTATCTTTCTTCTTGTCTTCAGGTTTCTTGGGTGGTTCTACGATTTCAATGCTCTTGATAGCACCTCCTCCTTTGCAGCAAATTTTGTCTCTGATCTTCTCTGGGTTAGAGCATACCACTGTGATGGTCACTATGTTTTGCTTATCGTCGAACACCTGGCCTCGAACTTCTGATCTTGTTCAAAAAAAATTGCAAAAAAACAAAAATTAACTCAATTTGATATCCATTTTATTATCTAAAAGCTGTTCGTGATGGGAAATGCGAGACTTACCAGGGAATTTACTGAGAACCTTCTTGACCTTCTTGTAGCACTTGGAGCACTGAAGGTCAACCTTGAGCTTCATCAGAGTGACCTGAAGAGAGGAATATCAGTTCATGATTTGCAGAAACATAAATAGGATGTTGGTATGTGAGAAACTAAAGTGGTGAGAGTGGGTGTATTACCTTCTCCGCCATTGGAGTGGGATAAGGGGAAAATGATGGAATTAAGGGAAGAATAAGGACAAGGGCAAAAGTGATGTTGGAAGGAATGTGGAAGAGGGGTGGAGGAGAGAGGCTTAAGAAGGCAGGAGGCTCAAAACAAAGACCAATCACAAGGGAACGCGTGCATTGAGCAAATAACGTAGTCAAGATTGTCGTTTTGTTGAGGCTGAAGTTGAAGGTGACGATGAAGTCTGTGTTTGTTTGTGGGGGGCTGGAGTTGCTGCTTGTATCTATTTTGGATCGCTTTGACTACTCTGCCACTCAGCATACCTGATGCGCATGTGCTGGCCCTGGTACACGCGCCTCAGTTTCCTCATCCTTTTGCTTCATTCTTTTTCACGGTCCCGGGTAATACTTTAATCACTGAAAAATACATAATCCTATTTAGAAATGTACCCGTCAGTCTTGTTTTAAGAAAAAGATGGAATTTATTTAAAAAATAATATTAAAATTATATCTAAGTTTAGATTCGGTTCTTTTCATTTTTTCAATTTTTCGTGTCGGGCCCCCAACTCAAAAAATTCAAGTAGCTTAGTTCGGCTTATTTCTCCTCCTGATATTAGGTTTTTTTTGGGTCATTTTTTTAAAATAGTTAGTCACTTTTTTTACTCAAAAAAATTATAAAATAAGTATTTTTTTAGGAATTCAAAAATTAAAAGAATTAAGCCATATTGCAAAACAACATTTAATTGCTAAACATGATCTAGTTATGAATAATATTTACTTTTGTATTTATTAAACCCATTTATCAATAAATGATATAATATATATTAGTCATATTATTAAAGAATTTTTTCATCAAAAAAACATAATGATTATCACAAATTCATTGATCCTTATTTAATTTATCCTCCTTCAATTACGTGATTTTATTACTTTCATATTTGACATATATAACTTATATCAAAGTTTTAATTATACCAATATTGAAAATTGTACTCTTTTTTAAAATTATTTTAATAATTAATTCGCAAATTTTATTTGTGAAGAAATGCTAAATTAGAAAGAAGGAACTTAAATTAAAAAAATATAGATAAAATTTACAAAATATTATAATAAAATAATAAAAAATTAATCGGGTAGGACTTAAGAAGCCCAATCTATATTTGAACAATTTTATATTAGTTCATTCTTTCAAATTTGCTTTTCGTTTTAATGTTCTTTTTTTTTTTTCTTTTCTTTTGAGTTAAGCCTATTAGGCCATGTAAACTTTTCAATCTATAATCATATCTAATTAAAAATAATTTTCAGATAAATATGATATTCATCGATCCATTGAATTGATGATATATAAATACTGTCCACATATTAAAAAGGAATCTCACTAAACATTTATCTTTCCCGAATTTGTTGTATATACGTTCAGATTTTTGTGGCTAGTTTGTTGAGTTGCAATGGCCGTCAACTTGTTTCCAAACCCATTGTATTAACTATCTTATATCATGTTAGGTTTGTTACGGATGATAATTTTTTTTAAAAGTAAATTATAAGGATTTTTTTTTATTTTTGTTGAAATTATATAAATTTATTTTTAAATATATTTCTTAATATAATTTTAAATTTTTTTATTAAAATACTCTCTATTAACCTAAATATATATTATATATAAATATTCAGAAAAAAAAAATAAATAAAATTTATTTTTAAATATACACAAATAAAAATAAAAAGAATAGATTTTGTTTTCAATAAATTTAACCCGAATAAAAAATGTATTTAGGTTAATAAACAGTAACTTAATTAAAAAATAAAGTAAAATATAATATAACTTTTTATTTGAGAGAAAATTTTATTATATTTTTAATATATATATATATATATATATAACTCATGTAATTTCAGCAAAATTTAATAAAAATTTGTTTAAGTTAGTGTTTTCTTTTCCATAACAATTGTTCTGCACGAGGTGGAAACAGAAGCAACTTCTCCTCCATGATTCGTTTCCTGGATTCAAACACTTATAGTTAACTATTATACTAAAACATTTTTAATTTATTTAATTATCCTTTATATATATTGGTGATATCGTAAAAATATTATTGAGCTAGTTAACACCTCAACTAAAACTAAACTAGTCTCTCCTAAACAATCTTAAAAGCACAACCTCACATTGGCTAGGTAATACTCTACATTAAGTTTTAATTTTGCTAAAAATGTCTTTTTAACATGCTAGGAACGTTTTTTCAAAATGTAAATATTTTTCTTAATGTGTTAAAACAAGTTACTGACTTCTTAAGTGCCTAAAAACCCCAAAAAAAAAAATTGTTGATAATCCTCTGCTTGACCACTAGCCACTTGGAAAAGAAAAAAAAAAGCTACAAATAGTTCAAATATGAGTTGTAAAAGAATTAGATTTAATTACAAGTCATAGTTCTCAATTATTTTTGTATAAGAGTTTGTAATATTCAAAGAGTCAAGTTCACTTGTAGGCATTACAAGCTCTAATCAGAACATATTATGCAAAGCTTCAGGGAATGATGAGTATGCACCAAAAACCTAACGAGCTATATTAAAGTAAGAAGGTGGAATTGGTTAAAGCCATGACCCGCAAAGAGAATGAGTTGTTTAGCGTTTGATGAAGAGAGAGGGAGTGGTACAAAATCCAAATCTGTGGGACACACAAAGTGTCAGAATAGATGTGTTTGGTTCAAAGGAGTGAAAGCTCAACAATCATAGTTATTTGTTGGACCGGCTGCAATTGTTGCTTGCTATAACTTTTTGTGTTGGGGGAGAGAATGACAGGGTTTAATCTTGAGAATTTTATGGTGTTGGGTTGGGGGTGCACGTTAATGATTGGAGTCTTTTTCAATTACAAGTGGAATTGTGTTTGTTGTGAGTGTATTTTTCATTGCTTTTCTTTGTTTCTTTTGGTGGAGGAAAGCTCTGTCTTCAAGCCCACTGGCCGTCCGTCTATAACTAATAGAATAGAAGTAGGTAGTGAGTGTGATCAAAACCCTTATCTCTCCTCTGTAGAAGGAGAAAAATAATATATTAAATAATCTCGTTTAATATATTTTTTATAAAATTTAAAAAATAAATTTATTTTTATTTTATACATACATAAATCAAAAATAATTATTATATTTAATTTATGTAAAGTCTATTATGTTTTTGCTGTCTTTATTTTTTTTATTTAAATATTATTTTTAAGTAGAAATGTGATAATTATTTTTAATTATTTTTTAATTCTTATATTATTTTTATTTAATTAAATATATAAATAAAATGATATTTTTCTTTTTATATCATATTAAATATAATTATTTTATTTTATTCATATTTTTATTATATTTTCATTTTCATACTCTATAATTCTGTATACCAAACAAGGTATTAGTGTTTAAGAAACTAATATTTATTTTTTGTTTTTTTAATATAAAAATAAGAGCCGGAATGATTATTCCATTTAAGTTGTACTCAATAGATCGCCAACAAAAAGAAAATCCAACGCCGTTTATTTTAATGCAATTCGATCTTGTAATTGAGTCAACTTTTATTAGCTACGGTATCTTTTTTATTCCCATTTGATACGTTATATAAAGTTAAATAAAATAAAATAATTCAATTTTATAAGATGCTTTATGGCCATAAAATAATTGTAAATTTTATTGTTAAAATAATTATCCGTAATATTTTCAGATATATTGTATTTTAAACAATATTTTATGAGATATCAAAAAAATTTTAATATCTCAAATAATTCAATAACAATATCTCATAATAATATAAAAAATATCAATGCCTTTATGATATAGTATTTTAAAATACAATATTCATAGAAATACTTTCAAAACATTATAGATCAATAATCAGATAGACCTAAATATATTTGTTAAATAATTAATATCATAATAGAGTAACACAAGATGTCTAAACATTATATATGATATATAGGATGAAGATTTTTAGATTCTCATGTAAGAAAATAAATCAACTAACGTGTTTTTAGCTCTCTTTGTTTCCATTGAATTTGTTTTTTTTCCTTTGTTTGGTCGTTCATTTTCTTTTTTCTCTTAATAAAGTGCATGATTGTCATTTTTAAAAGAAAAAATCTTTTATTTTATGACTATTTGATATTCTCTTTCATTGTGATCTCCAAACCAGAAACAATTATAATTTTGTAGAATATTTGTCACGAAACTTTACAAAATAGAATTTATTTGTTACCAAAGCATGAAAATTATGACACTACAAAATAATTAAAAAAATGATTTGCAAAACTTAAAAATAATTTTAAAAACCTAAAAGGCTTAAGTGAAAAAATGAGTAAATGTTTATTGCAATCAAGTTGCGTTACCTCGCTTCTTCGATCCAAAAAATTGATAAAGTTAAAATTCAAACTAATCTTAATCACGAGCAAAGCTTCATTATATTTTGGTTGGCCTTTTTTAATAAAGAAACTTCTTCAGCAAATATTAGACTTGGCACAAATAGATGATCTTCTTAAGCCCAAAGACTTACAAGATATTATTTATTTGTTTATATTAATTTTACAAATTTAAAGAGAGACAAAAGATATTTTTTATAAATATCAGATAATATATTTTTTACATTAAAAATGAATTAATACATATATAAGAGCCTCTTGAACATAAAGAAGAATCTGGACTACATTACATGTTCGCTAAAGCAATAGATAAACCCCTTTGGAAGATATATATATATATATATATATATATATATATATATATATATATTGTCTTTTGGCCATCCATTGGATTAAATAATGTACGGTATTCTGATTGTTGTAATTTAGTTGGGACTGAAAAACACTACGAAGCTTTAGGACTGATAGGATAGAATCACAAATTACTTTATCAAGATGGACGAAGCATCATAATTCTTTTTTAAAAAAATTGCATTATATTATTTAATGAATATTTAAATCAATATAAAATGTTATCAAACTCATTTTTTAATAATTATTTACGTTCATATCATATTCAACACATGATAGCAGCAGTTTTATGGCATCAGTTACATATTTTATCTTAGCCAAGGGCCCATAATCCTTTCAAAACTTTAACAGATGGGCCATTGTGATGGGAGGCCCAAGATCATCAGTTTGCATTTTATGGGCCGCAACTTCACTTATTGGCCTGCCAATGTTTTAGTACACAAGGAATGTCCAAAAAGGTTAAAAAAAAAGGTATATCGGCAAGAAACTTTTTTTTTTGGCAAAATTACATTTATGACATGTTTGGTTGGACAAAAGAAATGCAATTGAAAAAGAAAAATTATGTACAATATTTATTTTATTTTTGTAATCATTACTTAATTATTATTTAACGTTATCTACTAATTATTATTTAATTATTAAAAGTAAAAGTATTAAAATTATTTTTTATTTTTAAAATCATCTTTTTATTTTCTTTTATATTTTTATATTTAATTTGCATATCAAATAGACCATTAATCTTTTAAATTATTGTCCAATTACAATGTTATTATATGAATCTTAAATGTAATGCTTTGGACCTCTAAATTATCACAAAAAGTGATAATATTAAAGAAAATTACATTTAATTACCTTATATTATAATTTAATTGCAATTTTAATACACATATTTTAAAAAATAACACTTTACTCTTCTAAACTATTACAAACAAATAAAAAATAAAAATATTAGTTATCTGTTAACTTTTACGCAAAGGTCAAAACCAAGCAGAAAATGCAGCCTAAAGTCTTTATCTTGAAAACTAGTATATCAAATACAAGTACTTTAAATTTGGATTAGAATCCAAGATATCATAATAGAATACCCCACATGTCTCGGTAATGTGTAAAGTGACTCAACTAAAAAAATTATAATCGACCTAATTGCAATTAGAGCATATTTGGTTTGATCCTGAAAAAATTAAAAATTATGTTTGCATATTCATGATATATAAAAGTAATAATTTATTATTTTATTTAAAACGTGATTTAATAATTCAAACACACACTTAAATATAGATAGAAGGTCTAGATTATGTAAAAAAGAGAAAATAGAACATGAATAAGAAATGAATAGGATCTAGATTATCGCAATATTAATCAGTAAAAGACGTTAAAAATATTGTAATTTTTCTTGATAAGAAATGAGTATGTCTTAACAAAGTAACATCCATTAGACGCGTCAATTATGACTAATTTGGCTTGGTTCAGCCTTACACCTCATAAGTTCTAAGCTTTTAGGGTTGCGGTAGGCAAACTTTTTTTTGACACAAGGGTTAGAAAATCCTAGTCCTAGTCATCTTGTAGGGTGGCCTTTCAGCCTTGACCATGAGGGTAGCCTTAAGAGGCATCCTAAAAATGTACAATTAATATATTAATAAACTTTTTAAGAAATATTTTGTCATGCTCTTAAAGTTGCATTTGAATTCCCTGCAGTAGGGAGTTCTACAGGATGTGGTATAATAGTGATGTTTTGCCTTTTTTTAAAAAATATATATAGAGTATTTAAAAGTTATAATTAGGAGAACAAAAAGTTTAATTGTAAGAAAAAAAATTATATTTTAAAATTTTAAATTATATTGCATAAAAAAATTTTTATAGTTAAAAATTGTGTTCCCTCTATTATAATTTTTAGATACCTACGTCACTTTTTAATTATAAACAAAAAGCGCCAAAATGACATTTCAATACTTCATGCAATAGGATGGATTCAAACTCCTTAAAGTATCCAATTATTTTTCTTTTAAATATTTGTCAAGTCTTAAGAATTAGCTATAATTTTTTTAGGGTTTGAAAGAACATGGCAGACAATTCTATTAATAGTTGGTGAATTGTATTATGAAATATAGCTTACTAAAAATAACAAAATTAAATGTACGTGCATATGTTGGTCACTATTAACATTTTAAAAAGTGATATGCTAAGTCCATTCAACAATTTCTAATTTTAGAGCCTGAGCTAAGACGTACATATGTATGTCTATACTATTCTGCATTAAATCGTCCACGTCAGATTTGCAGAATCCCCACGTTACTTAAATGTTCTTCCTCCCACACAATGCTCCCCAGTTAGATAGAGAGTGACTAGAGGGGAGGGAGAGAGAGAGAAAGGGAGAGAGAAGAGAAAGGAAACAAAAAGGTGAATCTATCGCTAGCTCCAACATAAACATAAAATCTGAATTTGCCAGTGTCGCTTCTGAATCTCAGGCATTGTTTATTATCAAAGAAATGGGTGAAGTAAGAGTCCTCTGATCTTGTACACCAAAAAAAAATAGAAAAAAATTCTTCTGTAATAATCCCTGTCTGTTCTTCGCTCTGTTCTGTTTTCCCAGTTCATTGTTGTTTTCAAAACTAGGATAATATTACTTATAGCATGATCTTCTCTCATGTCTGCTTCCAATTCCAAGTATTTTTTTTTCTTAAATATATTTTTAAAAACTAACTACGATTTTATGGCGTGGGATTATTTGGTTTTCATTATTCTAGTCACTTGTGCAAGAGAAAAGAGCTTTTCTGAGTTCAACCTTTTTTGTTTCTTTATATGCATTTAAATGTTACTGTTTTTGCTGCTAAAGGAGAAGATGGAAGAAGGAAGCAAAGAGGAAAAGAAGGAAGAAGAGGTCAAGGAAGAGAAGAAGGTAGAAGAAGCTCCTCCAGAAATAGTATTCAAGGTTGATATGCATTGTGAGGCCTGTGCTAGGAAGGTTGCAAAAGCATTGAAAGGATTTGAAGGTCATTTCTCTCTTTTATAAAGAACTTTCCTGCCCTAAGATATACATTCTGACTCTAATCACCCATTGATTAGATAGATCAGATCACAGATCCTTTAGCCATATCATAGACTGCTGCTACCTAGTTTCTATGTGGTTTCTTGTCAACTGGTACTTTCATTCTCCTTTTTCCCTTTGCTTTTCTGGCTAGAAGGTTAGGTTAACTGGTCGAGGAGGAAGTTAACTATCACATTTTTCACTAACCACCCATCTCACATGTCCTTTTAAAATGTACTTTAGCATTATGTATTTTAATTTTTATCGTGTCAGTGTCTTGTATTTATGTCGATAATATATTCCTTAACATCTGAATAATTTCTGTAAGCCAGGAGTGGAGGAGGTGAGTGCAGATAGCAAGGGAAGCAAGGTGGTAGTGAAGGGAAAAGCAGCAGATCCCATGAAGGTGTGGGAGAGACTCAAGAAGAAGAGTGGAAGAAAAGTGGAGCTAATTTCACCTTTGCCTAAACCTCCAGAGGAGAAAAAGGAAGAAAGCAAAGACAAAGAGCCCCAGCCACAGGAGAAAAAAGAGGAGGTAACTTTTCCTTGTTTTCTCTTAGGCAAAGATTCAAACACCTTGTGTGCAAATTTTCAAATTGAGCGTTACACAAAGCCCACTAATCTTTGAGGTTAAAGATAGAGATGACCCACATGGTTGAACAGTGAATTTCCAAACTTGGTGTTTTCCTTTGAAGGCATGGTATGTAGTTAGGGGATAAGGGGGGGGGGGGGGTGGCTGACATGAAAGTAACGAAACAAAGTGAGCAAAATGGTGCACCCTCTCCCATAAGAGAGCACGTAAAACAAGGACAGTGGCGGAGACAAATAAAGAGGGCTTTGACCCCACCATCCCCTTCCCACTACTTCACGTCCTGCCTGCTCTGTAGCCATGGGGTCCGGTCACGGGCTACCCTTCTACTTTAGGATTCTTTCATGGAGAGAGTTGAGTTTTGATTGAATTTTTTGATATTCGCATAAAATGAAATTTTGTTATTATACACGTAATAGAGGTGAACGTAACTAAATTTATCTCAACTAAGCCAAGTGATCAAGTTAGACTAGGCCTGTTGATCAAGTTAATTAGATTTAATCTAATTTTATTATTAAAAAAATATTTTTTAAGGGAATGTATAAAAATTTTATTTTTTAAGATAAAATTAATTTTACATAAATTTATATAAAAATTTTATTTTTTAAATGTTATTTTATAATTTCTATCAATTTTTTAAAATAAAGAAAAGGCTCAGCTTAGTGTTTGTTTACCCCTAAAACAGACATCTCAAAATGATGTAACGGTGCAGAAATTTAATCTTTCAAAAAGAAAAAAAAAACTATCTATGACAAAATTCATATTTGAAAAAAAAATTCCTATCTTGTTCAATACATGTTTTATATTTGCAACAAATATAATGTGATGATTTAAATTATAGAGTGAATTCAGATTTTGTTATCCTAAAATTGCATTTTGTTTCAATTTATTTTTCAAAGTTTAGACATTTTATTTTAGTTCTATTTTGTATTTAATATTCATTTTACATTAAGTTTGTTAATAAATAATTAAAAGAAATAATTGATATAGCATAGCAAGAAGTTAATATGACTATTGAGTATCTAGTTGTTATAGAAACATGTCATGACATAATACTAGAACAGTATGGGGGTATAGTTACTACAAATAATATAATGCTTTGTCCTAATTTGTTTTGACATCATATGGGCACTCAACAACTTCATTCACCTCATGATAAGTTCTATTTCTGATAATAGTCTTAATATAAGGATGATATTAAAGATAATATATTCTTTGTACTACTAAAATAATATGATTAGATTTTGAGTACTAAATTGAAAGAGTATTTTTAGACAACCATACTGTGGATTCATTGTACTTAAATAATTATATATTTTATCGTATCCCAATATCCAAATCATATCTTGTCTCGCATTCTTGAATCTTTTTACCCAGAGAATGGCAAAATATTCAAACACTGTAGGTTCTTGCATATGTTTGGTATGTATAAAAGAAAGAAAGAAAGTAGTACAGGAAAAAAGGTAACAAAGAAAAAAGAAAAGGGAAAAAAGAAGTAAAAAAAAAAAAGAGATATTTTTCTTTTCTTATTTAATTTCATTAAAAAAGAAAAATATATAAATAGGATGTTAAATTATTTTATTATATATTCTCCATTTGATTAAATATGTTTACTATAAATATAATATAAATCTCTATTTGTTTATGTTAATATGAATATGTATTTATTTATATTAATTTTTATATTTATATTTTATTTTTATAATTATTTTTATTTTTATCTAAAAAATAATTTCAAATAATCAGGATTTCTCTCTGAAAAAAAATTTGAGGATGGCTATTTTATATTAATATAAAAGTTTGCAAACTATGAGTAACAAATGGTGTAGGTCCCACTCTTTAAACAAAATTCCTCTTCCTTTCTATCCTTCCCAATATGGACAAAAAATAGGCGTGGGTCTGGGTCCCATATTTTGTTTCCTTCTTCAGCCTTTCTTTTCTTTCTTATTTAAACAGATCAAACATGAGAAAGAGATAATCCTCCCTTCATTTCTTTTTATTTTCTTTTTAATCCTCTTTACCAAACAAGTCTTAAGTGTAGGTTTCAACAATATTTTTAGATCAAACAAGTTATTGAACTGGTGAGGCACTTATTCATAATTTAATGATTTAATAGTAATTAAATTGTGATTGAATTAGTAATAATTAAATATATATTTTTTAAAATTTTATATATTAAAATTTTAATTCAACAAATAAATATTAATAAATTTTAAATTTTAATAATATTTGAAAAATTATTTTTAATTGAAAAATAAAAACTACGTATAATTAAAATTGAAAAGTAATTAATATTAAACTTTTGAAAATTTTAAATTATATTAAAATTTTACTTGTTATTAAAAAAAAAGACAAATAAAAAAAAGAAGAAGCAATTTTGACTAAAAACATTAATATTTGAGAGAGATATTATTAAGAGATAAAGTATGATGCAACGCATATATCAAGAATAGCTAAATACATGTCTTTTGGTTTCTATTATATTCTTTTTAAATTTCTCTTTGTTTCCTCTTCTTATTTCTTCTACTGCCTTCTATTTTTAGGTTTTTAAATTTGTCCAAGATGAATTATGTTATTTTATTAAAAAAATCTTTTAAAAAAATTTCAAAGACTAATTTGACAAATTTTTTATAAGTTTAGTTTTGATCAATTTAACTAATTTTTTTTATTAATTTTTAATTAATTTTTTAGTTGATTAGTTTTTTGGATTAACTAAATTGGACCAAGAGATTAGTTTATCAATTTTTCAATCAAACCCATCGATACAGTCAGATTTTGATATCATTGGATCCCAGGGTTTCTCTTGGTATTTTGAGGGGGTCCAAGCCTGAATAATGATACCCACTTTAGTTGTGATTTTATATTAATAGTTATTTAAAATATTTTATTTTTTTATTATAATTTTATATAAATGAGCTTTAATTAAAAAAAAAAAGTAAGCTAGAGATTTAAGAATTGAATGAAAAGATAAGAAAACAGTAAGAGAAGGAAGGAGAAGCATGTGAGGTTAAAAGTTAAAACAAAGAGGTGGGGCTCTCCATCAGATTAGATCAGCCCCTTGGAGACTGCTCCCTCTGCTCTTTGGCATTTTGTCCACACACACACCACCCCCGTGGCCCATATTTCTGAATTCACAAATCACAAGAATACAAAAACTTGCACTGTGGCCCATAGTTCTGGATTCACAAATCACAAAAATACCAAAATTTGCAGGTTTTCTTATGTGTGTGTGTACGTGTGTGTGTATATTCACAAATCACAAAAATACCAAAATTTGCAGGTTTTCTCATGTGTGTGTGTGTATATATAGACACACATACACACACACCAAGCTAAGCTTGCATGCTTGCGTGGGATTTCTAAATATTTTTGTTATTTTTCATCATTGAAACTGCATAAGATTACTATCAGAAGAAAAAAAAAGAGAAACTGCATAAGATGAATTTGTGTATGTAAAAGTTGAGTTGTGTGCCATGTGATGATTGAGAGAAATTAACTGAAAAAATTGAATAAATTGTTCAGCCCCCACCAGTGGTAACAGTAGTCCTCAAGGTTGGAATGCATTGTGAAGCATGTGCTCAAGTTATCCAGAAGCGAATCCGTAAGATTCAAGGTATCAACTTTCTTCCTCAATTTCTCTCTAATTAATTCCTCCTACCTACACTTTCTCTCTTCATCTTTCAAATTCAAAACAAGGGTTTCTCTCCTAATTAAAATTTATTATATAAAAATTTCAAAAACCATCCACCAACTGAACCTTAACCCCACCTAAGCCTTAAAATCCTCATTTTGTTATGTTAACAACATATTAGGTTTGTTGTTACTGAATTTTACTCTTAACTGTATATTGATTATGGCTTAAAAAGTTTTTAATTTGGATAATCTCCTGCTCACTATTTTGTTGAAGAGAAATAAAAAAAGATACAAATAAATAAAAATGTATATAAAATTTATTTTCTCTCTTTTTATCCACTTATTCTTTTCTCTTTCTAATAAGATAAAATGTCTTTTTTGCACTTAGTAAAAGAGAATTCAAATTCAAAAGTTTTTCCCATTTGTCAAGACTGCTACCAACCTTACAGTATTGTTTGGTTCAACCAAGGGGAGGGGAGGAAATGGATTTTAATAGAAGGAAGGGGAGGAGAGAGGTTTTAATGATACCTTATTTGGTTCATCTGAAGGGGAGGGGAGATAAAATTAAATGAATAATTATACCCTTATAATATTAGAATTAATTTTTTATTGTTTTTAAGATATTTTTATAAAAAAAATATTTCCTTGTTTTTTATTATAGAAAATAATTTTTCTTGATTTCTATTCAAAAAATATTTTTTATTATCTTGAACCCCACTAAAAAAAATAAGATCTGTATTATATTTTTAATGAAAGCAAAAGTGAGTATATCAAGGACAATTTAGTTAAATGAAATATAAATGTTTTTCTTCCTTCCAAAAATCCCTACTTTTGAAAGGGAGTCCTCTCTAATTTTTTTATACCAAACAAGTCTTCTTCTTCCTTCCAAAATCTTTAAACCAAACACTGGGTACAAGGATTCCAAAAATTTGTTATTCTAATTATTTTAAATTAAAAATTATAGTTTTTGAATAATAATTATGTTATTATAGGATAAAATAAATAATAAACATATTTTCTCTTATTGCATTAGAAATCCAAAATGAATAAAATGCAGGCCATAAGAAACTCTGTTATCGTAAAAACGGGCATGTATTTCTAACTCTCATCATGAATTTCACTAAATTAAGACGTGAAAGAAATTCTGATTAAACGGTGTTTTAAAATTAGTTTATGCCTTAATTGAGACTAAATCCTGATTAAAAGCACATTTATTGGTTCTTGTGATGTAAAAGGTAGTGCTTTAAGAAAATCATTTATGTTTGAAGAGAGAATATAAATAAACTAATTTTCTTAATTATAAGGCATTAATATACATAATTTATGGCGCTAATCCCGTTCCTTTTAAAGGAAAGAAGCTTTTGAGGTATTTTATTCATTCTTTTGACCAACCAAAAAAGAAAAAATAGGGATTAATTTATCATTGACTTTAATGAGATCTCGAGGATTATATTGATGCTACTGCCTACTGCCATATGCCCTTCATTACATTATAAGAAAATACTTGTGCCACTTAATTCAATATTTCTAAAAGAAAATTTGTCAAGATAATGTTTCAGTTATTCTTTTTCATTATTCGAAACAAATCACTTCTTTTGTTACCTTGTGACCCTTTTGTTTTATCGATAGAATCATTAATTAATGGGGTATGAAACTTAGGTGTGTGTCACATATAAAATGCTTTTATTATTATTTAAAACATACATAACAAATAAATTTAAATTCTTTGTATTTGTTATGTTTAAGTATCTTGTAATCAATTCGCGTGCCAAAAAAACTCTTAAAATTAAGTTTTTTTTATTGGTTGAGGAATTAAATTTTTTTTCGTATCAAACACCAATTTTGAAAGAAATTTTTATTATTTAAACTAATAATTTGGTTTTCAAATTGTTATAACTATCTTATTTTAATTTTTTGAAAATTGCTGAATGCATGAATAAATCTCTAAAAATAATGAATTCATTGTCTGTTAATCTTTCTAGCATCTTTTGACTATCTAACAAAAAAATTAGTACGCAACAAAAAAAGTTTTTAAGATTAATTCATACATGGATTAATTTTTTAAGAATTAACAATTCAGATGAGTATCACTTTGTTACCTTATTCAAAATGTTTTCACAGAAGAGAGCAAAACAGAAATTCAGTAAGTTGTTACTCCATCCGATCCATATTATAAGGCACTTTTAACTATTTCACACAGTTTAATAAAACTATCTAACTACCTTAAACTCTTTAAATTTATCACTTTTTTTCCACTGTTACCCTTATTTATGAAAGAGAGAGAAAAAAAAAATTAAACTAACATTTCTTTTTAAAAAAGAAGAGAGGCATTTTTGGAAAGTCAACACAAAAGATTACATGATATTTTATATTTTGGATCAACTAAACCTTTTAGAAAGTATCTTATATACTGGACCGAAGGGAGTATATATTCTCTCCCCTATCTATTAGAATAAGGAATATATAATTAAAATGGTAAGAGAAGCCTGCGATTGAGGTTTAGATTCTAGGTGGTGTTTAATAGTATAGAAAATTTTTTAGGGAATGAAAATAAAAATATAACATTTTTGTGATCTAAAATTATGTTTGATATGATATAAAAAGAAATAAGATTATTTTTTTTAATTTGAATGTTTGGTAAAGTAAAAATAAAAATAAAAATAAAAATAAAAATAAAATGTGAACAAATGACTAAAACATTTTTGGAATCAAACATAATATAAAGCTAATTTTTATTAATTAACATAAAATAAAAAATAAAATATCCTTTAGTTTTTGGGACAAAATGGTTAGTTGCCTCCTCTTTGTATTTGCAACACTAACATTCCATATATATATATATATATATAAATGGTGATGGAAATGGAGGCATGAAGACACAAAGCTGAAACCTCCTCAAGCCTACCAAACAAAATTTCAGTTTTTTACCTTTCCTTTTCACTCTACCTTCCAATGCTTTCTTTAGTACCAAACATTCTATTAGAGAACACTAACAACTTGGACTCTGAATTATTAGGATTAATTATTTGTTTGTAAAAATTAATAAATGTATGAATTAATTTTTAAAATAACTAAACTCATCGTGCATTACTGCATTTAACATTCTTTGATCACTTGACACTTAAAGTACAATAAGTATATTGTTTTTTAAAAATCAAATCGTGCACTTAATAAAAATTGAATGGGTCTAACAATTTATAAACCAAATTATTAGTCTAGTTAATCTTATATTCTACGCCCTTCTGTCACATTGAATAAGTAAGAACATGAATGTAATGTGCAGGAGTAGAATCAGTGGAAACAGACTTGGGAAATGATAAAGTCGTAGTGAAGGGGGTGATTGAACCCACTAAGTTAGTTGATTATGTGTACAAGAGAACTGGAAAGCAAGCTTCCATAGTGAAGGACGAGGAAAAGAAGGAAGAAGAGAAGAAAGAAGAAGATAAGAAGAAAGAAGATGAAGAACGCAAAGAAGAAGATGACAATGATCAAACTGACATCATCAAGAGGATGGAATACTGGCCATCTAAGTACTTCACCGACTACGCTTATGCCCCTCAGATTTTCAGTGATGAGAATCCAAACGCCTGCTCTGTCATGTAAAACAGTGACTTTTATTTTTTTAACTTTCCTCTGTATATTAGTTGAAAGCTAATTAACTGAAGCAATTTTCTGTACTGCTATATAGTGGTGTGAGTGTCTGTAGGGTTTATGCCTTCCTCGGACTTTTTAAGTACTGACAAGACTTAAGTGCAAAGTGTTTGTTATCAAATTCTTTAACATAATTATGTTGAAGAAGCCGTGTTGTGTTGTAATAATTGTTCATTTGTTATGGTTTTATAGCAAAATCTGGTAGTAAAAACTCAAAGAACTGCACAAAAATTGTCCTTTTAGGTATACCCTTTGAAAAGGGTGGATAGAAGGGCTTATATTGGTTTAAGGATAGGCTTATATTACTAAATTTTGGCCTTATACTATCAATGTTCACATGAAGAGTTTCAAACCAATGGGCTGTCGTGGTATACTAGAGGCTTTGATTAGTTGTGGATGAGGATATAGAATTCCGAGGTATGCTCGGCCGAGTAAGTATATAAAACTAATAAAATCTCATTAAAACTAGTGTGTTAAAACTTATTTTTATGATTTTTTTTTTTCTTTGTACTTGTCTTGATCGTAATAAGTGTGTTTGAAAATTTTTCAAGCACAGCCTTGTGAAAGGGTGTCTAAAAGGACTTATATTGGTGTAAGTGTTGAGATGCATCACTGAATTTTGGCATATAGTATATGTAACTATCAAATGTTGACATGAAGAATTTCAAGCAATTATGTGTCATTAGAAAAATTCTTAAGAGGGATTATGCATATGCACATCTGCCTTGACTACCACTAGTTTGAGAGAGAGGAGGAATATGCCAGGCTTGGGTAAGAAAAAGATAATGACTTGTGATCATAATTGATTTGAAAAGCACCACATATAGCCTGCAATTTGACCATGGGTATATCAATTAGTGGAATTTGAGCATACCGCTTGTGGCTTCTAATTGAAATTTCATAGTCACTACCTTTACTTTCTGTTTTCTTTGGCTTCAAAATGGTCACATAAGATTAGATGCCTTGGTCCATAACTCCATATAGTCCATAGCAATAGTGTTGATGACACATTGACTGACCTAATCTCACTCTCTAGCTTGAAGAATCCATGACCATGAAAGATGAGGCTATTGCATGCTGGCCTAGCTACTGGTGAGGTTGTTCAAAATAATCCAGAACTAACATCTTGCTTTTTTCTTTTTTGTTTATACTTTTATGCAAGGGTAATAACTGAATTGTGTTTTAGATTTTTTTTGTTCGTTGGACAATTTTAATGGTGCATTCTAAATTTTAAAATAAATTACATAGATTTATCCTTACTTTTACTAAAATTATACAGACTTCTCTTAAAATAAAAATTACTTTATACTTTAGTCTAATTTTAAATTTTTTGTACCTTTTATTTAAAATTAAAAAAAAATAAATGGAGGTTAACTTTTGTTTTAGGAGAGTTCTTTATATGTTTTGAAAATTAAAAAAAATTGTGTAATTTCAGCAAAATTAAAAAAAATTATATAAGTTATTCTAAATTTTAATTTTAGAGTATCACTTAAAAAAAGTAAACAAAAAATAATACATAGAAATAACATCTCTCATTACCAATTGAACTAACTATTTCGGATATATCCTACTCACTACTCAACACTACTTTAGTCTTATTATACCTAAAATGTTAACATCTCTAAAGAGTATATGAATGTTTATAGTGATGTAAGATTTCTCAATTTGATTTCTCACTTTTCAATTTTTTCTCATTTTAATATTTCACTTATTAATTATTTATCAGTTTAATCCTTTTGTGAACTGAAATTATGTCTTTTTAACAAAAGTATTGACATATTCATCAATTGATATATTAGAAAAAGAGACTATCGATAAATTAAACACTAAATTGAGAATGATTGAAGCACTGAATACAAATGGTAACCTTAATTTCAGAGTCATCTTCACATTGTATATGACCCCATTTCTGATTTTCATATTCCAAACCGCTGAACACATGGTGCACTACCATATGTAGTGGGTATTGCAGTACAATAATGGTTTTTGCAGGTACATATATATTTGGACCACAAGGTGCAATTTCTGAACAACATTTGACATTGAAAAGTTGAGCTTGTGCCTAACACAGACATACATACAGAGAAAAAGAGGTGAAGGAGAGTGGGTAGGTCCTCTTTGATGGAGATGTGGTACCATCATCATGACTGCCATGGTTGAAAATTCAATAATGCAGAAGGCAGACTAGGCTCTCAACTTCTCAATGTGCTTTCTCTTCTGTCTCAACTTTTAAGAATTCTCTCTGTATCTTTCTCTGGAAAAGTAACTGACTCAATCCTTTTCCTTATGCTCTGAGATTCCAATCATGGTATGGATTTTAGTTCATTCAAGAATCAATCTTAACAATATACTACCCACTTTACAGAAACAGATTGATCGATTCAAAGTTCTAACCTTTTTCCCTTCACTGAATTGTCTTCTCTTGCATGATGAGATGTTAGGAAATCTCAGTAAACCTCACCATAGCTACAGCTTATACGTTACAGGTTGCATGACGTGACTTGTATTTAGTCACGTTTTTCTTCATTCATTCACGTTTACCGGCTTTTATTCCTTCTGTTACTGAGCTGTCATTTTTGTACTGGTATATAGGATTTATTAGTTGTAGAGAATATTTTTTTCCTCCTGGCACATAACATGCAGAAGGTTGTAACTAACTTGCCTATATATATTAATAAAATGCTTGCGAAAGGTGTCAAGATACAAGGACACCAGCATTACCTCATTTTTCTTATCTTGGTATCAAAGCAGCTAGGCTCACACCATGAATTCTGCAGACTCGTCCTCTGCTGCAAACTCTTCAAACAACTCTATGATTTCCTCCCCTGTTGAATCAAAAAACAACTCGTTCATTAGCTCACTTAATCAAGTCTTCTCTGTCAAGTTGGATAGAGGAAATTATTTGCTATGGCAATCCTTGATTCTTCCTATACTTCGAGGATACAAGTTAGACGGCTTCATCCTTGGCACAAAAGCACCGCCTCCTGAAATGATCTCTGAAGGAGCAGAGACCAAAGTAAATCCATTATATGAAGAATGGGTAGCTACAGATCAACTTCTCCTAGGATGGTTAATGAATTCCATGACTCTGGAAGTTGCCTCGCAGATGATCAACTGCAAAACATCAAGAGATATATGGAAGGTCGCTAAAGACTTCTCAGGGGTTCATACCAGGTCTAGAATCACTCTTTACAAGAGTGAATTTCAACGAACTCGAAAAGGGACAATGACCATGGAAGAATATCTAAACAAAGTGCGAAATATCGCTGACAATCTCACTCTAGCCGGAAGTCCTGTGGCACTGAATGATCTAATCACTCAAACTCTAGCGGGACTCGATTCTGAATACACACCCATTGTTGTTCAGCTAGCTGACAAAGCTGACCTTACCTGGCTTGATATGCAGGCGACTCTCCTCACTTACAAGTCCACACTTGAGCAACTGAATGCCAATCTGAACATCAGTAATCCCTTTGCTAATATGGCAAAATTTGACAACAACGCTCGCTTCCAACATCGCAACCTGCTCTCAGACTCTGGAAGAGGACAACGGAGAGGCAATGGGCAGAGAGGAGTTCGAGGTTCGAGAGGCCGAGGAAGAAGCTACAATAGAAACAATAAACCAATCTGTCAAGTCTGCAACAAAGTAGGGCACATTGTTGCAAACTGTTTCTATCAATTTGATAAAAGTTTCACGACACCCTCAGAAGTAAACGGCAGAGTTGATCAAACACGAAGCGGTGTATCTCACTACAGCAGTGGAAGTTATTTTGCTCACTATGCAGCCTCACCACAGACAGTTAATGATGGAACATGGTATATGGACAGTGGGGCGAGCAATCATGTTACTCATGACACTAATCACATTGAAGTTCCAATGATCTATTCTGGTAAGAAAAAATTATTTATGGGTAATGGTGATGGAATTAAGATTCAAACCATTGGCACATCTACCCTTTCTTCTCCCAGAGGAAAATCTCTAGTAATGAAAGAAATATTACATGCCCCTGATATTACAAAAAAATTGATTAGTGTTTCTAAGCTAACTCGTGACAATGATATAATAGTGGAATTTGACTCATGTGGCTGCCTTGTGAAGGACAAGTCGACAGGAAAGATACTGATGCAAGGGAGAATCAGTGATGGTCTGTACAAGTTTAACACATCAGATCAAAGGCATGCATCATCATCGAAACATCTCCACACTCAACCAATTCAAGATGATTCACAAGACTTCCCCATTGCCTTAACCTCTGTTGCTGAGCAGTGGCACCGTAGATTGGGACATCCTTCAAATAAGATTTTGTCAAGGATTTTCAAAGATTGTAATCAGAATTCCAAAATTAATGAAAACCTCAGTTTTTGTGATGCTTGTCAATATGGCAAATCTCATGCTCTTCCCTCCAAGCTCTCTGACTCTCATGCCCAAAAACCACTAGAACTAATCCATACAGATCTATGGGGTCCTGCTCCAATAAATTCCATGAATGGATATAAATACTATATACACTTTCTAGATGATTACAGCCGGTATACATGGATCTACCCTCTGAAAAATAAGGGAGAAGCTATCAATGCATTTGTCCAATTCAAAAATCTAGCTGAAAACCAATTTGAATGCAAAATCAAAACCTTACAAACGGATTGGGGAGGTGAGTTCAGAAGCTTCACCAACTTGGTACAAAACTCTGGCATTCAGTTTCGACACTCATGTCCACACACCTTTTTTCAAAATGGAAGAGCAGAAAGGAAGCATCGGCACATAGTGGAATTGGGTTTAACACTCTTAGCACAAGCAAAGATGCCCCTGTATTACTGGTGGGAAGCTTTCCATACTGCAGTATATCTTATAAACAGGTTGCCTAACGCTGTCTTGAAAGAAGTTTCACCATATACCAAGCTTTATAAAAGTAAACCTGATTACAAGAACCTCAAAATCTTTGGCTGTGCATGCTTCCTTTGCCTCAAGCCTTACAACCAGCACAAGCTCCAATTCCACACTATCAGATGTGTTTTTCTCGGATACAGCAGTGCTCATAAAGGATATAAGTGTCTAAGCCCCAGTGGAAGAGTATATATCTCAAGGCATGTAGTATTTAATGAAGAAATCTTTCCTTTTGAATCTGGGTTCTTGGATAAACACTTGACTCAAACAAGTCCAGTGCCTACATCATTTTTCTCCCTGCCTATCTCTTCATCTCAACATCAGAAAAACCAAGATAAAGCATCACCTGGTTCACCCAATGACCGTGAAACACAAAATTCAAACTCCATCTCTTCCAGTCGTGATGAATGCTTAAATACTCCAAGTTCATCTGGAACAAATCAGCACCACGGAATCTCAAACCTCTCTGCTTCAACCGATGAAACAACTCAGGAACTAATGTTACCCAATTCTGATAGACCACAAGCTCAGAACCAAAGTTCAGATCATCAGAATTTAGATCAAGTCCTCAGTCCTCATTCCATAAATACAAAACAACCAGATATACATCCAATGATGACAAGAAGCAAAAGAGGTATTTTCAAAACTAAATATCCTTACATTGGTGCTGTCTCTGTTGAACCGGAACACTTGGACAATCCACCCACCAAAGTAGCAGATGCCTTAAAACTCCCACACTGGAAGGATGCAATGATAGCAGAATATAATGCCTTAATGAAAAATGATACATAGACTCTAGTTCCCCATGATGGACAACAAAACATAGTGGATTGTAAATGGATTTTCAAAACAAAATACAACTCAGATGGGTCTATTCAAAGACACAAGGCCAGACTTGTGGCAAAGGGCTTCCAACAAGATCCTGGCATCGATTTTGGAGAGACCTTCAGTCCAGTAATAAAGTCTGCCACCATTCGAATCATACTCACAATTGCTGTCTCATTTGACTGGGAAATCAAACAACTTGATATCAACAATGCCTTTTTAAATGGATTCCTTGAAGAGACAGTGTATATGAAGCAACTGGAGGGCTTTATTGATAAGAACCGACCAGAACATGTATGTAAGCTAAGAAAGGCTTTGTATGGCTTGAAACAAGCACCAAGAGCATGGTTTGAAAGGCTTCGAGACACATTACTTAAATGGGGATTTCATAATTCCAAAAGTGACAATTCCTTGTTTCTGCTTAAGGATGAAACTCAAATAATCTTCATTCTCATCTATGTTGATGACATAATTGTCACAGGAAATAGCTCACATGGCTTGAAACACTTTGTAACTGAACTCAACAATCTCTTTTCTCTCAAGGACCTTGGCCCTCTTCATTACTTCTTGGGTTTCAAAGCTTATCGAGATTCAACTGGTATATACTTAACTCAAAGTAAATACACTGCAGATCTACTGAAGAATGCTGGCATGATCAATTCGAGTCCATGTCCTACTCCTATGATAGCTGGCAAACCGCTTTCAATCAAAGAAGGTGAACCACTCATGAACCCAACTGAATACAGAAGTGCTATAGGAGCTCTTCAATATTTAACTAACACCAGACCAGATCTGAGTTATGCTGTCAACAAGCTGAGTCAATTTTTGAGTTCTCCCACGACATTGCATTGGCAAGCTATAAAGCGAGTATTCAGATATCTTAAGGGCACGCTGAATCATAGAATACACATCAAACCGTCAGAAACTTTAAATCTTTCCTGCTTCTCTGATGCTGATTGGGCTTCCTGCCCAGATGACAGACGGTCCATTGGTGGTTTTTGTGTTTATCTAGGTGACACGCTAATTACATGGTCTTCAAGAAAACAGAGGGTAGTAGCTCGATCTAGCACTGAGTCTGAGTACAGATCACTTGCCAATGCTGCTGCAGAGCTCACTTGTGTTCAATCCATGTTGAGCGAAATTGGATTCCGTTCTAGAAGTATTCCAATTATATGGTGTGATAACACCAGTGCTGCTGCCTTGGCTCTGAATCCAGTTCTACATGCTCGAACCAAACATATAGAAATTGATGTTCATTTTATTCGGGACAAAGTCTTAAATAAGGAACTAGTAATCCGTTATGTTCCAACTTTAGACCAAATAGCAGACTATTTTACCAAATCTCTGTCTCACTCTCGTTTTTGTCTCTTAAGGGACAAACTCGGGATGTGCTTTCAACCCTCTCGTTTGAAGGGGGGTGTTAGGAAATCTCAGTAAACCTCACCATAGCTACAGCTTATACGTTATAGGTTGCATGACGTGACTTGTATTTAGTCACGTTTTTCTTCATTCATTCACGTTTACTAGCTTTTATTCCTTCCGTTACTGAGCTGTCATTTTTGTACTGGTATATAGGATTTATTAGTTGTAGAGAATATTTTTTTCCTCCTGGCACGTAACATGCAGAAGGTTGTAACTAACTTGCCTATATATATTAATAAAATGCTTGCGAAAGGTGTCAAGATACAAGGACACCAGCATTACCTCATTTTTCTTATCTTGAGACAATCCAAAATTTAAAGACCAAATTATTAGTTTACTCTGAAAATTATTAATCAAAGAGATCATAGGATAACCCAAGATGAAAAACCATCATCTCAAGTTTATTTATTTCAGCATGTTCAATGAAAAATTTTGCAGAAATGTGAGACTTCTGTTAATTTTTAAAAAGGAATGAACTCGAAGCTTAGAAATTTTAGGTAAAATAGAACTTAAAACTCAACCTGTGAATTGGTCTAATTAAAACATCAACCATGACACCGGACTTAAAAAAAGAAAAAGATTATCTACGCCCCCAAAATACTTGAACTGATATTGAAATGTCTAATATGCAAGAACAAGTTTTGAAAGAATAAAGACATAGAAATAGGATAGACACTCATAATTAGGCTTTGGACCTCAATCTTGTAACTTGTTCCTTTTCAAGATGTGGATGCTCTCACTTTTTTTAGGTTCCAACGCTGGAGTGTCCCTCCCTTATTATACAACCAAGAGAAATATCTTATGTGGGACATACACAAGATTGATCGTTTCATTGCGTTTGAATTTAAATAATTATAACTAAAGCATTATATAGATTCTGTCTATCATTGGGCCAAAATTCTCCACTATTAATGGGCCTTGTCCTTCGTTATCTATTCTGCTCAAGTTTCATTCCTCTGTTGAAAGACTTTTTCAACACAGCAAAAATTTAAGCTATATATTAAGTAATTTATGGATTTCTTTTTTCTGTGAAAAGAAAATTAAGAGTTATATAGGATTTAAGGTATGGACTATGGAACACTCAAGTTGGTGAATGTCTAGTGACCAAAGATCATTAACAAACTGAAGATTCTTTGATTGATGCAGTTTAATCATGTCAATTGAGTATGATTATATATAATTTATGGATAATTTTATTATACTCCAACGCATTAAAGTTTTTTGAGTTTGTATAAACAAAACATATATTTACTTACGTTGTGCTCACAATATTTTATTTAATTGTTAGATATGTGAATAACAAATTAAGATTGCACTCCTCAGCACTCGATCATACAAATTTTAATACCCAGTCAAGAAAAAAAATTAAAATATCAAGTAAAAGTTTATATATATTGTAAGGCATTACCTAATGTGTCCTATCTTGACAAGGAACAATGAACTAACAAATGAAAACAAATTATCATATGGGACCACAACAGGCTTCAATTTGGACGCATGGGCACATTAGTGGATACCCACTTCCTCATGATTTTTGGATGAGTCTTGTTAATGTGGCGATTTTTTTTTCTCCTTTCACTTTTGCAACCCAGATACAAGAAGAAACTTCCGTTGCAATATGTACTAAAATACAAGATTATTCTATCATAATTGATATAATACTTGTCGTAGACTAGTAATGTGCGAAATTGAGACGAGACCCGTGAACAAGTTACTTGGTTGGTGTGGAAGATAAGATGTGTTAGGCTTTCAAGATTAGGACATTTTCTTTGGACCTCGGTGTGAACAAAGAGAAAATTTTGATTAAATTATTGAGCCAAAGAATCTTTCAACACTTTTTAAACTGACTCATAGTTCATCAAAAATTGATGGATAGCAGCCATATAGACATGCTAGACATAAGATTCACTAAAAATATATATATATTTGTGCGTGTGTTTGGCTGTGCGTTGAAGGAAGGCAAAATTACGTTTACAAACCTCTTTTATGAAGAAGCAACAATTTGATGCTTCTGTTGAAAACGCGTTTCTATTCTCTCTAACGTGCAAACAAACATACACCGTATAGACTTAAATATCAGTTTTTGATAAACTAGGTTAAAAAAAATAGTCAAATATATATAATAGTAATTATTATTATTTTTGTAAGTTTTACTTCTAATTTGTATGTGTTATTTTTTATCATTTTTTTGGTAAACTCAGTTTTTACAAAAATGTTTATGTTTATGTCTTAAGATAGCAACCTTATTGAACAAAAGTGAGGAGTGTTTCCCTTCTCCTCGTTGCTGCTATCAATTATTGTTTTTTCATCTCCGTCTTCAATCCTCATCATGGGGCTAATCTTCTCCTGTCCTTGTCCCGCGCATTCTTATGGATCTCCACAAGAATCTTAAGAGGCAACATCGCTATAGACATAATCAACAACAATATAAGGCAAAGTTACAGCTCTGCAATAAAAGGAAGTTGAAGATGGGGGGATGAACTTTTATGATTAGGAGACATCTAAATTCTAATACGAGAAGGTTTTTAAGTTTTTTTTTTAATAATTTAAATCAAATATATATTAATATAGAAGAAACGCCTAAAGAAAATATTTAAAATAAATGTACATAAATATAAAGAACACTTTTATAATTTAATAAGAACCGGGACCCCACAAGGTGGGGATATGGTTTCTTTCCTCATCCCTATCCTTAAAAAAAATCTAAATAAGATGGTCCTCACAAAGATCCCCAATTTAAAATTTTTTTACATAACTGTTGCTTATTAATTTTTAATAGGCTAAATTTATGCAAGAATATTTCGAAACGAAACTAATATCTTTCCATGTAGATAACACCAAATTTCCAGCGAGACTTTAAGTCCGTAATAATCCACGTCATGCTGTAATGTTACATGTTGTCTTTGTCTAATCAATTTCTTTTGGGGAAGATCAATTTATCTTCTTAGCTATTTGAATAGTTGCATAACTACATAACTACATAAATACAAAAGATATTTATAGTGCCAACACCGTCTTGTTCTATACGCGTTGAAAATATATGTGTGTTGGCAAATAGAAGAAAATTGAAACTTTCATTTACATCCTTGAATAGACTTCTATGCTAAAAAAGCATCACTTTGATAATGGCAAAGGAATACAGAATAATTAAATTTGATAACTTTTAGCCACATATTAAGTGCTATGTTCACCCTAGTTGTCTTGATATTTATAGCCTTTCTCTCTACCAAAAAAAAAAAGTTCATAGCCTTTCTTTTAGATACATCAAGAATCTGAACAAAAGGCCGTTGACATACCAATCAGCCCAACTAAGTGTGAGTAAACAGCGCCATAGTAACACTAGAAACTTGTTCTCACACATTCCCCATAAATGATGTTATGCAAAGACCTGATTTTGTATTAAGAGAACTTGAATATGATACCACTTTAACTTGGCTTCCCTATTAGGTCCTAAAATTTAATTTCATTTTATGGTTTTGATACTTATGTAGACTGACTTTGCATTAGCTTTCTATTTTCAAATTTTCAAATAGCAATGACCTACTATCAAATTTTTGTTTTAGTAAATCTTCTGTTCCGTTAGGTACTAATTAAATAATCCCTTTTTTAAAGTTATGCCTTTTCAGAGTATCACTTTTGTGTCGCTTGACTCTAAATGAAAATATTAATTGATATGATTTGAACATTTTCATCAAGTCCTAATATTTCGCCATGCTTTGCAACTTAGCTTTGTAATATTTACTTTCTAGCCACACAACTAGGATGCAGTGGAAGGCTTGCCATGACTTGAGCCATGAAAAGAGTCCATTCTATACAAATATTGCATTGGATGACGTGTCTTAAAATTTAAATATTATCTTAATTGTTATTCAATGTGAGATATATGGTCTACAATAATTAACTAAAAACTATTTGATACAATATTATCTTTATTTTAGTGTATTATCAAGTGTCTAAGGCATACTAAATACATGTGTTTGATACACTATATGCTTGAAGGCATAATTTTGTGCACGCAAGTGTCCCAATATTCAGAATTCATATTCTCTGCCAATCTGTTCTCTTTTCACAAGAAAACAAAGAGAGCACATAGTTTAGAGATTAGGCCATGAGAAACAGATTTCCTAAAGAGAATTCCAAAAATTGTCAAGAGTTTACCTATGTAGATTCAGATTTCAACAAAGAAGTCCAGCTTCCAAACTTTCAATTAATCTATATTAAAAAGAATGCTAAAAGATCATGCCATAGGGTCAGATTATTTTAGGTTAGTTTAGTGAACATGGTAAGCTAAAAAAATATGTCAATGCTGGCCACTTTGGTCCCCCCATTTACTTTAACTCAACTCACTCATCCAAAGTTATGGAAAACGATAATTGCAGGGTGCCAACGATGGTGAAGTTATACGAAAAAGAAAGCACATGGCCTAAATATTATAGTAAGCTAGCACACCATTTGAAATCTAATTGTTTGAACTACGGTTTCTAATTAGATCTAGATTTAAAAAAAAAAAAAACCCTAGCTCCCTCTGAATGTGTGTGTGTGTGTGTATATATATATATACACTTCTCTCTTGTGCTAGTGTTATCATAATGCACCAAACTCTCATACTTTTATTAGTTGTGGATCTAGTTGCCTTGTTTAGAGCGTCCTTCCCAGTTCTCAACAAAAATGTCCACAACACATGCATAGTCAACTTCTACATGTCTTAAATGGATAAAAAATGTAATGGATCATGAGTTTGACCAAACCTAATTGAATCAAATTCCAAATTTAACTATCAGGGCATCAAAATTTGAGTCGTTATTATTCTCTTCGAATCGAGCCACCTACACAATGCATGATCAAACTTACTCGGTACGGTAAGCTAGGAGAATAAAATGCAAGGAGCAAGTTAGTAGTTAATTACTAATGAAGAGAAAAAAAAAGTAATATTTACATATTCATAAATTGTTATTCAGTCACTTCTGTTTATAAAAACTTAAATGATTGAATCTTTTTAACAAAAGATTATCCGTTTTAGCTTGCATTTTTGAGAATCTTGAAGGCTGGCATGCACTTAGCTGCATCAAAAAATTCAAACATGTGTCTAACTTGTAAGGAAATAATAGTATCCTTAAGCAACTATACATTGCAGTAAAAGATCACTTTCTTTTGTTGGTAAACAGGGACAGATCTAGAAATAAATTATCGGGGATGAAAAATTAAAAATAAGAAAGTTAACGGGCTCATAATTTATACAAAAATTTCATAAATAGCAATAAGTATTTATTGTCCTAACAGTTGCATATGTTTCCCAACTTATCCTTTCACGACTATAATAACAAACCCACCAAAAATGGGATAAGAAAATACATGCTTATATCTTCTTCTTCGTCTTCTTTTCCCTTCATAGATAAGCTTATATCCTATCAAAGAAGTAACATTGACTGATATAAATACAAAATACTATACAAATAATATGAATGTTGCGATATAATTACAAATGGGAAATCGCTTGGAGCAGCCCTCCTGTTGGTAAAGAAAAGGGGTAGATCCAAAAAGACAAAAAGAGCCCCACCAAAAAAAAGAAGCAAAAAGGCCTAACTACTAAAAGAGACTAAGTAGGGCAAAATATTCAATCCTTAAATCAGCGGAAAAAAAAAAACAAGAAAAATTTGTAGGGTTTAAATGTGCATAAAAAATTTTATATTAAAGAAATTAGACAAAATTTATATAAATAAATTGACTCATAAATTTAATATCTTAAAATTTTAAAATATTATCCAACTTGTATCTAATAACATGGAAGCACATCTCAAAAAACGCATCTTTTTGCATATTCTTCAATTTCACCGAGATCTGGCCGTTGATTTCATCCGCGATTCTAGTAATGCCACGTCGCCCCTCGGAGGTGACCCTACGTACGTTCGCGCTACTGTTTGGGGTAGGAATTATATATTGCGGCTGGCTTAATTAGTTATTGAAAAGGGGGGAAGAAACGGTTACTTTTGTATAATATTTATTATGATGTTGTAATATTATTTATTATTATTATTATTATTATTATTTAAAAATAAGAATATAAAAATATTTTTATTTATAAAATTATATTTTTATTTTTATTTTTATCTTAGTAATTCTATATATTAAACTGACTTTAAAATTGTTGTTATAGCCAATGGCCTTTGGTGACACTAGAGTTTTCCTCTGCTTATTGGCAGAGGGTCTAAGGCTCGATCCTTAATTGCCCACTTATAATAAAAAAAAAATTGTTGTTATAGGAAGCTTAACTTGACCTTTGCATGGAAAATAGTACAATATTGCAATGCGTGAATTAATATTTTGTTGACTTATTTGTGATTTTGATGATTAAACAAAATGATGATTAATTTAGATCTTCTCTTATATAACAAAAATTGGATGTGAATGATGTTACAAAAATAATAAAAAATAGTATTACTGTCAAGTGTATGATAACATATGAAAGCAGTAAAAATTAAATATTTAATTTTATCAAAATATAATAATTTACAATATTTAAAAATTGTATTTATTTAGATTTAAATATAAAATTAAAAAATGAGTTTGAATCTAAAATTATATATATATATATATATATAGACACACACACACAAGTTGCTAAGAGGTAGGATTGGTATCATATTATTTAAATTTGAGTTCAAGTTCAAAATCCTTTTAAGTATTTTTAAAAATTATATACACATATATATAAAGATAAAAAATGAGTTTAAATTTAAATTCTTTTTAAGTATTTTTAAAAATTATGTATATATATATATACACACACAGATAAAGTATTTTTTAGATTCAAACTCTTTAAAGTATTTTAAAAAATTTCGAACTTCCCACTTTTTACCATCATCTCCAGTGGTAATTGAAAAAATTTGCCTCATCATATCCACTTGAGGATATATTATCATATTCCCACGCTTCAAGTACGGAGTGAGTTAGATACGTACTACCTAGATGTAAATATTTAAAAATATTCAAAATTTTTCCAAACTCAATTTGAGTCAACTTTTTTTTCACTTGGATCGATAATAAAGAATGGGTTTCAGTGCCTGAGTGTTGCTTGATGATACAAATTTAAGACTTAATTTTGGCCTAGTTACTGATATATTTATTATTAAATTTTTTTAAGCAAAATATAATAAATGTATAATTTTTAATAAAAATTTGACAAGTGAATAATTTAATTAAAAATATATATATACTTGTCATATTTTATTTAAAAAATTTATATACTTATCATATTTTGATTAAAGAATTTGACAATAAAAATTATATACAACTACACATAATTTTTTAAAAAATTTATAAATACTCTAAATTAATATATTTTGATAAAATAAATTTTTTTATCAAAATATAATAACTATATAGCCTTCTAATAAAAATATAATAAGTGTATAATTAACTTAAAAATTATGCAATTATTACAAAAAACTATACAATTATCATATTTTATTTAAAAAAATTATATATACATCATGTTTTAAATAAAAATTTTGACAATAAAAATATATGTAACTAGATATAAATTTTAAAAAATTGATAAAAATTGTAAATGATTATATTTTGATAAAATAAAAATTTTAATTAAAATATAATAAATATATAGTTTTCTAATACAAATATGGCAAATAAATAATTTGATTAAAAAACTATACAATTATTTGCAAAAAAACATATTTAACATGTTTTAGATAAAGAATTTGACAATAAAAATATCTATAACTGTATATAAATTTGTTAACTTTATAAATATTATAAATTTTTATATTTTGATAAAATAAAATTTATAATCAAAATATAATAAATATATAATCCTCTAATAAAAATATGATAAGTATATAATTTAATTAAGAAATTATATAATTATTGCAAATACTCATCATGCTTTATTTAAAAATTATATAATAAAGATATATACAGTTGCATATAAGTTTATTTTAAAATTTATAAATACTATAAATTATTATATTTTGGTACCTTCATATATTATTATATACTTAACGGCAACATCAATTTTTTAATTATTTTTATGAAATCATTTTATATAATAGTAATAAAAATCACAAATAAGGCAACGAAATATTAATACACACATCTCTATGCTAAAGCCAGGTTGTGCTTCCCACAGCATGCCCCCATTAATATATAATTCCCACACACTTTGTGGGATGCTCACTGCAATTTGAATGTGAATTATATTTATTTGAGGGATGATGTGTGTCTATCTCTCTAATTTTTTATAGCGACTTGCTGGGCTTCCCGTGGGACCCCCCCGCTTGACCCTATATGATCGGTTTTCGTTCAGTCCTCAGTCACTCTCTGAAGCGACTCCTCAGTAGAATTTAAGTCAACTTGGAATTCGAACTCCTCGCTCCTCCGCCTCTCACTTATTCCAAAATTCTAAATATCTGCCATCTTTATATTTATTATCTTTGTTTTTTTTAAATTATTATACATATTTTATATCATTCAAAATATATAAAATTTTGATTAAATTACATAGATATCTTTCAATTTTTTAAAATTATATAAATATTTTTTTATTTTCAAAATATACACATATTTTTTTAAATAAAAAAATTACACTATACTTTAATACAATTTTATTTTTTTAATCAAAACACCTTTCATTTAAAGTTATTTTAATTAAAAAAATATATTTAAATTAATGTAAAATATTTTGGATAAAAAAGATTTAAAATTAGACTAAAGTATAAGGTTAGTTTTTTTGTTTTTAAAAAGAGTTTGTGTAATTTTATAAAAATTTAGGAATAATTTGTATAATTTACACTAAAATTTTTAATATAAATGATAGGGAAATTGTATTTTACCGAATACCTAATTAAATTTTGGATTAATATAAACTATAAAATTTTAGTTAAAATTAATTGCAATAGTTCATATAATACTCACATAATCTTTTGCATTTGTAATTCCATCCCAATCAATGTCATTCTATGAATATTGTTAGAGTAGGAAAACAATGTCTTTTAATTAAATCTTAATTAAATTTTAAATATTTTTTATTTTAATCAAAAAGTTGAAGGAAGCATTTTATTACATTTTAAAATTTATTTATTGATTTTTTAATAGACAAAATGTAATTTCTCATAGCCCATAATATGAAAATTTAAATTGAAAATATTTTCTAAATTATTTACTATTTACACCAAATGATATATTAATATTATTTTACAATTTAATGTTAATTGAGTTTCTTTGCTCTTTGTGGTTTTTTTTCTTCTTTTTGTGCAACTAAGTAAATTTTAGTGAAAAGTTACACCTTTAAATGTGCAATGCCAAAAACCATTTTGCCAATACCTTATATGACCATATCACTCAGTTGATGTGTAATCTTTCTTTGTGTCTTGAATGAATTTAATTTGCAAGTGAAAAAAAAAATTACAAAAGGGACATTGCAATATGAATAGTGTTGGATTCAAATATGAATAGAAAGTCTCATATCGAAAGAAAATAAATTAGGTAAAGATTATATAAGTACATTGATTCATAAATTTATGCCTTAAAATTTTAGGACAATATTTGGTGTTAAATCAATAAATATACTTCTTCATAAAGCTCTGTTGAAGATGATGTCTTAGTGTTGTAGTCTTTCAAAACCCTAACTTTGCTATCACATATCACAAGTTTAGGGATACAAATGTTTCAAAAGTTTTGAATTTTATCAGAAATAAACTTAACATGCCAATACAAACTATCCATCGATATTGTTATTGATATTGTTAAAACTAATTATGAGTCTCTAACAAAAAAGTTTTTATGTTAATTTGATCCTTAATACCATATATTCCAGCACAAGTTATAATAATTTATTATTATTTATTTCAAAAGTTATTAATAAACACCTAGAAAATTTTATCAAAATCTTGTCCTGGTTATTATATTTAAATTGAATTTTATGTGAAAAAATTTAGAAATTCAGAAAATGTTTCAACTTCAAGTCTAATTCAATATAATTGATGGATACCTATAAATAAAGGGTTACTAATAAAAATCAAACTAAAAACCTTTTAATTTACGCAACTTAACCTTACAAATTAAACCAGTATTTTATTAACAAATTATTGAATTAAACAGTTGAGCAGAGGTGTGAATAATTCAATTTTTTGAATAAATTAAAAAAAACAACACTTTTAAAACATTTAAAAAGATAAATTATTGTCCGCTCAAATTATATAATTGTTTTTATTGTTTCAAAAATCTACACTCTTTTCTTAAAATCAAAAGATACCCTACACTAACTTCTTCTACAACAAAAAAATAAATTATAATTGCATATATATTAACTAAAATATCCTCATATTTATCAGTTTTATAATACAACAAATATTAAATATACATTTGACTAATATAAAAATAGTCAATTTTTTAAATTTAGAATAGAATAAATTTATAGTTTCCAATATGAAATAAAATTTAAATTTTTTTAAAATAATTTATATTTTTAATAAAATAAATTATTATTATTTTTAAAAATATTTTAGCTATACTTTATTTTTAAGAGAATTTATATATATTTTTATAATAGAAGAAAAAATTACATAATTTAAACATTCCTTAAAAAACAAAAGAGCAATTGATTCTATTTGAAATGATGAATTTATGTTTTTGGTGTTTCCACACAATCATCCCTCTTTAATGTATGCTTGCTAATAAAAAAAAAAAGAATATGGAAATTATAAAGGGAAGAACAGACAAATCACGCAACAACCACCATCGCTCCTTTTTAACATTCCTAGCGTCACACCACAGAGGAACGAACCAGATCTGCCTGCATACGTGGCCTTCTCGATCCTTTATGCCCAAAGTTGAGCACGCCACGGGCTTTATGTCCTACGTGTCAATGACGTGTCCAAACTAACGGCAATTAAGCTTTAACAAAGATGACGGCGTTGGATGGGCCGTTAGCTTAGTAGGATCACCTCGTCCGACGTGGGAGACCTTCGTGTGCTGCACGTGCCGCACCTAAACACCACGCGTACTACAACACGAGATATCGTTCCCAAACGCTTTCCGGCACGTGAATCTCTCACGCTTTAAGAAATTCGATATATGGGATCTTGTTTAAATGAATGAGATAGTGCGCCTATACGTGCCTGTAATTGCACCCAGTCATTCTACTTTATTGGAATGTCTTAAGTTTCAGTGATCTTGGACTATTCCACTATTTTAGTATAACGAAATATTATTATTAATTTTTTTTAATAAATTTAAGTTTATAAGTAGTATTTAAGATGCATGCATGTTAAAAATGAAACTCATTGAAAAATTATAAAAAATGTGTTGAACATCTAACAATTAATATTGAAATTCCGCATACGAAACATGTACAGATATCATTAATTAATTAATTGCTTTTGGAATAAAAATATACAAGATTTTATTGAACAATAATTCCTTCGTAAATCTTAATAATGGAACAGTTCCATACACATTGTATATATGTCGTTCTCTAGAGATTCATCATTGAATGAATTTGTTGTTTTCTGTATTCGTGGTTCACGAAGAAGTAAGCAGGATGAGGCTATGAGTTCACTGCGAAGTGGCATGCTTGTTTGAAAGGCGTAGCCACAAAGTGCTCATGCACTATCAAAGGCCTCAAATGGAAACTGGAGAGTATTATAATGGGATATACAAGTATACATGTACAAGGTCAACTTCACATGCTAAAATGAAATTGTTAGTTCAACGAAAAAGACCATTAAAATAAATTAAACAAGATTTGCCACTAATATATATATATATATATATATATATAATTAAACGATCATCATTCACTTTTTGATTATTTTTATAGGATCATGAACCATATAGTTTCCACCTTAATGAAACATGAATGAGATTTGCCACTTTGATCACTCTCCGCTTTTCCATTATTAGCCATCAAGAACTCGCCAAATGTGTTTCCAAAATGCTTACCATTAGACTTTAGGTACTTTCTCATTTAGGTACAAAAACACACTACAATTTTTTTTTTTCACGTTTGTTTTAATGAGCTTTTACGTATTTCGTTAACATTTAATATAAACAAAGCATTTAATTAGAGATAGATAAAATGTTGACATCCCCTGTATCTAAGATTTATCTGTTATGAAAAAAAAAATTTATAAGTCTTTTAAAAGTTTAAATCTATGTATCAGGTAATATGATATTCATTTCACGTATAAATTTGTAATGTATATGTATTTATTATATATATATATATATATATATATATATATATATAGCAACTTAATATATAAAATAAAAATTAAAAATAGTATTCCATGAGTTTTGAATTATATTAATTATTGTTTGAGATATTTTACTATTCATTGTGATTTTATATGAACAGATTTTATGTAAATGAGTTTAAATTTAAAAAAAGCTTGTTTATTTTGAAATTTTTATAAGTAAATGAATCGAAGAAGAGCAAGGACTATAGTACCCTCGTATGATCATCCCTATATTCAATATATTGTCATTTTGATCCTTAATTATATCAATATTTAACAATATTCAAAAGTATGTATTTGGAGTTCATTTTTGGTACTCCTGCAACATTAAGCAACCACCTTTTTTTCCATTTATATATTATCATACAATTTATTTATTTTTTTAAGTTCATATACTTTAATTTTGAATTATAATTAATTTGAACTTTTAAATTTTTAAATGAAAAATATTAATTTGTCAAAATATAAATGATAATAATATTCAATTAAATCTTACTTTAAAAAATAAAATATATTTTTTGCTTCAAAATAAGAGTTTACCACACTATTCTTAAATTTTATCACTTAAAATACCTATTTTTCTTTTTCAACTAAACTTAAAATACCCACTTTTGTTATACATAATTAGGTAATTGAACAATGTTAAATGCAATGAGTAATTTTCAGAAATTTGAAAACACTCCCTCAAAAAGCAAAATCAATGTCTTATCCTAGGTTGGAGTTTGAAACTTTAATGACACGTGGCTTCGTGACCAGTGGATTATGAACAGCTAGCTATCCTCAAGGTACCTGACGCGTGGACTTCACTAATGTTGTCTCTCATGCATACGACGCAAGCGCAACACGAGCTTCCCCATTCACGTGCCAACGTGGCGTCCAGCTAAGCCACCCCCGGATGCTGTGCGTTTCTGCTGTCCAGTGATTTGGCGCGAATGTTGCCAGGTGGGCCCAAAGCGTCAGACGTGGCAGCTTCGTTACGATGATGCTCTTCCCATTTGGACAGAGAGTTCCGAAGGGAAGTGTGCCACATGCTTAACAGAACGTGTCACTCCCACGCCAGATCAGACTCCTAACGGTGGATTGGTGGTCATCATATTAATTTAAAATTTTTCCTGCTTATTTAGTTGAAAAAAAATAGAAAAGAAGTAACATAAAAGAATAATAGTATGTATAAAATTTATTTTTTAACCTACCCTTTCTTTTTTTTTTAATTTCTATTTAACAAAATAATATCTTACTTATATTGAGTAAAAGAAGATTCAATTTGGCCATCACATACATGATATGCTCATTTGGTTAGATAATGTTAAAAGAAAAGAATGTAAAAAATAGATAAGTAAAAGTATATAAGATAAAAAATAATTTTGATATTTTTATTTTTTAAAAAATAATTTGATAAATAAAATATTTACAAAAATATAATAATTATCATACAAACTATATAAAAAAATGCATTTACCTCGTGGCAAATCAAATAAGGCCCTACTAGTTGCATATTTTTCATTTCTTTTTTATTCTTCTTCTTGTTTTTTAAAACTTAGAAATCCATGTTGCATGGCATTTTAAAGAATTGTCCCCACTTCTCCCATATCATATAAATTTGTGGCTTGACATGCACTAAATACATATTAATTTTTTAATTTATTTATATATAAAATTTTAAAATATAAAATTAAATTGTACTAATTTTAAAATTTAAAAATAATAAAAAAGAAGTAATAGAATGATAGTCAAATTTCACTCTCTCACATGCATTTAAATGACGAAATATTGGAAAACTAAACAATATTTATCATTTGCATATTGATGTCTAACACATTATTTCTTGTTATTACAAGATATTCTTATACTTTGTCTTGACTTTATTTTTTTTTTAAGCTGAGCATATATTACATGATTTGTGAGAAATTAATTATATGATTCTAGAGTAATTTTGTGTGAATTTTCATGGAATATTTTCGATTAATAAGTCCAGTCATCCAAATCAATTATGGAGCAATCCTTTGAGCTTCTTCAATCCTAATGTTTGTTCACACTAAAACAATATACTAATTGATTGTGATGCATCTTATCATTATAAGAACAACCGTAGCCAAATAACTAGTTTTAATCATTGAAATGTGGATAATAATTTTTTTATTTATTGATTATATATATATATATATATATATATATATATATATTAAATATTGAGATGTAACGTGGTATCAACTTCCCTTATCAAAGGCTTTTTTCACTTTAACGTAATCCTCCTCCATCAATTAGCGCTATAATAACATTATGACCCACAAGTTATTGACTGTGTAATAAAAAATAATTGAGTATTCACTGCTAATTGAAAATTCAATAGCTTCTACTCTAATGCGAACATTGACATTTGAGAGTAAATAATGTTGTAGAGATCTTAATACATGGATGATTTTATTTTTAGTATTCCTACCATATTAAATATTAAATATTACTTATATATTATTATGTAATCTTTTTAATAAAAATACATAACTTTATTTTAAATTATAATTGAATTGAATCTAAACTTTTATATTTATTTTTTATTTATGAAAATATAAATAAAAAAATAATAGGAATATAATAAATATTTCTAAGATGCACAAATATTTCTGCTAAGACAGGATCAAGTAATGATTCAATTTATCAGAACACACCCTGTCATGCTTATAATATAATGAAAATTTTGCTTACCTTAAATATTATAGAATAAACTTAATTATTTTCATTCAATGATTAATATAAATATCAATTAAATTTATCTATCCGTTAGTAACATTACTAATAAATCAGGCACTGATATAGAAACAAAAATACATGCAATTTTTGAATATCTATCTCTAAATTTTATATATATATATATATATATATATATATAACTTGGCACTATATATTTCATTGAACAATTGGCTATTTTTTAGATGCATCTCTAAATTTTAGATGAATTTTTTAGTGTAGAATATATAACTTGGCACTATATATTTCATTGAACAATTGGCTATTTTTTAGATGCATCTCTAAATTTTAGATGAATTTTTTAGTGTAGAACAATTGGCTATTTTTCATTCATAACATTCATTTCAAGTAAGAGGGTAAAATTGTCATTATATCCACCTCCCTACCGTACCAGTTAGTAGCAGTCAATTTAGTCACTGAAGATACTTTGACTCTTCAAGGCAGGCAAGCTGAAGGTTCACTTTTAAAATAATTTAGGTCTGAATTATTTTTTTATTCCCATCATTTTATTTGGTTCAATTATATTTTGATCATTGTAGTTTTATTTGACCTTAATTTTAGTCCTAATATTGAAAAAAAGTTGTCATTAAATTTTAAATTTGTCTATATTGTCAAACTTTTGTTTATAACTAATTATATATTACCTTAAAACTTTAAATATGGGTAATTTATAGCAAAAAAAGGAGCATATAAAATTAACTCATATATATATATATATATCATGCAATACAATTTATATTAAGTTACTTGATAAATTGGCTTAAATAATTTATATTCAAAATGCTATGATGAGACATAATTACCCGTATCAACAAAGTTTAATAACACAGAAATAAAAATTAATTGGTATAGATTAAATTAAAAGTTTTTTAAAATTAAAGTGCCCCCTTAAAACTAAAATGTATCCATTTCAAACACATTTCAAATTGAAAAATATACATTTTATGCGCACTTTAGTGTGTGTTTAAAAAAATGATAGGACATCCAAAATCATAATTTACAACCCATAAAATACAAAAATTATAACTTATTATTTTGATCAAAATCATAATTTTAGATATTCTACCATTTTTCTAATCACACACTTAGGTTGAGAAGTGCACGCTTCAAACATATTTCAGATGTACTTCAGGCAAATAAGCGCGCAGTCACACCAAGTCTTCCAATTTCCAAAGCAGTTAGAGTTCCTGAGGACAATTTGGAGATTTCACATAAAATCCCAATCTAATCTCTTTTTATAAGGACCGCTCACCAACACTTTTCTACTACGTACATCTCCCAACTCTGTTTTCGTTACCTCTTAACAAGTCAGTACACATCGGAAAAAAAAAAGGAGTACAGAGTCAGTCTTCTCAGAGACAGAGACAGACTGCTCTGTTCTTTTCTCCCTACCTATTTGTTTCTCTTCTTTTCATCTTCTTCTTAGTCATCTTCCTCCAATGGCGTCCAAGAGTCCCTCCCAGAAGCTTCCTGACGCCGAGAAGGCCTCCAACGGCGAACCCTCCGACGACCGCTGTCCGGTGGAGGAGGTGGCTCTGGTGGTGCCGGAGACTGACGACCCTTCCATTCCTGTCATGACTTTCCGGGCCTGGTTCCTGGGTCTGGCCTCCTGCGTCCTCCTCATCTTCCTCAACACCTTCTTCACCTTCCGCACTCAGCCCCTCACCATCTCCGCCATTCTCATGCAAATCGCCGTCCTCCCCATCGGAAAGTTCATGGCTTCCGCTCTTCCCACCACGGAATACAACGTGCTGGGTTGGAGATTTAGTTTGAATCCTGGGCCTTTTAACATCAAAGAGCATGTGATTATCACTATCTTTGCTAATTGTGGTGTTTCCTTTGGAGGAGGCGATGCTTACTCCATTGGAGCCATTACTGTCATGAAAGCTTATTATAAACAGACCTTGAGCTTCCTTTGTGCTCTCCTCATCGTCTTAACTACCCAGGTTAGATCTCTCTGCTTTAAAAAAAAAAAATCTTACATTTTCCCTATTTGCCTTGGCTAAGTGTTTTTTCAAGGCAATTTTATGAGCGCATTCGATGTGATTGGTTCCTTTAAGATCTTACTCTAGCTAACTTTTTTGGATTTTATTTGATTCTTCTTCAATTTATTCGTTCCTCTTCTGCTTGGGCTTTCTTTTTGGTGTTCCTCTGCAATTCTTTTTTAATATTCAGTTATGAGTATTTAAATTCCTGGAAGGTTGACTGTCCCATATAAAAAATCTAACCCAGACTGATAACACGGGACTCCCTTGGGTTGGTATTCTTCTGCAATTTTTTCATTTCTCTTCATTGCATATTCGTTTTTGAGTTGAAATATGGGACGAAGATTCTCTGCTGCAACGTAAGATAAAGAACCTGGTCTCCAAGTAAAAATAGTGGAGGTTTCAGAACAGATAAAAAAAAAAATTGTGGCAGGGATTGGCCCCAAAAAAAAATTTAATAATGGAAGGTCTAAATTTACTAACTTGCAGCGTAGGGAATCTACGTCCACAAGGGAAAAAATTGCAGAAATAAATTTATCTTCGAAGTCTTTGAAGCTTGTCTGTACTTGTGATTTTTTTAAATTTTTTCTTTAGTTTCGGAAGGAAAAAATTACAGTTAAATACTTAGTTAAAAATGTTTATATTAAAGAATTTTGAACTTTAAAATTATTGTAAACGATTTAAGAATTAAAAATTTTAATTGTTTTAAATTATAATTTTTTTGGTACATTTTAAATTTTGTCATTGAGTCCTTAATAATTTCAAAATTTAATGTATCTTAATGTAAATATTTTTAACTTTTTTATCTGTAATTTTTCAAATTTGAATTGTCGATTTTCTTAATCTTTTTTTTCTTTTTTGTTTTTTGGAGAAAAGATTCTGTGATCAATCTCCTTTCTATTTGTCCGAAAAGTTATACTTTAATAAAGTTATCTTTTTAATTATACATTAATTATTTGTTGATTGTTGATTTGCAGGTATTGGGATATGGATGGGCTGGTATTCTAAGGCGGTACCTGGTTGATCCTGTTGAAATGTGGTGGCCAGCAAACCTTGCTCAAGTCTCTCTTTTTAGGTTCTTTCTTCTTCCTTGCTTCAATATTATCTTTCATTAAGTTTGAAATCAATCATTCTGGGAAAAAAAAGAAAGGTTGCAGAATTTTGTATTCAACATGACAGAGATGTTTTAAGTATTAACTAGTTTGCAAAATCAAAGAACTACCTTCATAGAGAAAAATCTGCCCCCAAAAAAAAAGTACAAATAAAAAGAATTTGGAAAAAAAAATGTAACTATTTTGAATTTGATATCTGCATAATTGTTGGGGCTAATTTTTGTTATCTTCCCTAAGGTTTCTGCTGTGAAAACTATAAGAACTTTCCAATGAGCTACTGTGCAGCAATTCATATTTTGATATTACGATAGAGTAAATTATATTAAACTTCTTTAAGATCTAGTTAAATTACAGTTGATACTCCTATTTTTCAAAAATTTCACTCAGATTCTCTAACATTTGATGTATATTAGAAAAATGTTCTATACTAATTTCTTCTGTCAACGAAGTTAACTTTCTGCATAATAAGTGTTTCCTTGGCAAAAGAAATCACTTAATTGCCTTTCATATTTTATCAAGAATAAAATCAGTGTTATGTTGAAACTCAACATCAATTCAGTTGTCTTCATTGTTATATTAAGAAAAAAAATAATACAATTTAATGTTATGTAAAAAGTTAACTTCATTGACAAAAAGTATATAATAGGAAGGGTATTTGCAATATATATTGAATGTTAGAGGAGTTGAATGATTATCAGGTGTAATTTAGCCTAGTCTTAAGGATAATTAGTTTAATTTACTCTATTATCTAACTAAAGCTGTTCAGTTTAGCTAAATGAAGGCATAATAGATGCATAATTTTGTTTCTGTTCATATATGCTGAGATAAGGATGTTACAGGAAAAAATCACCAAGTTAATATATAAAGAATTTTGGATATAAAATTTAAGGAGTCAAACCCATGAAGTTGAAGCAATGCAAGTGAATCATTGACTAGGAATTCATAGCTTGTAATGGGTTAAAAGGCAGATAATGTTTTTGGAGGGAAGGTTCCCCATGTTCTTATTTTGTAGGTTCATTTTATTAGCTATCTTGTCCGATTAGTGCCTTGATATTCTCTGACGAGAGAGCATAACAATGAAAAAAGAAAAGGCTTAAATTGAAGATGTCATAAATTATGCTCTCAGTGTTTCTATATCAACAAAGCTCAGTATCTTCTTCAGAAGAATTTACACAACAGGAAAAAACAGAACTATCTTTGAGATTTTGTTCTATTTGTTTTTGTACTTTTGTTTTTTTTTGACCAAAACCCTATTTTGGTGACAGTTTGACTATCAATTGAATACTTCAAAGAATTTTTGTATCACTTTAGTGCCTAACGACTGTGATTTTTTTCAACCCCATAGAATATTAAATCTTCAAAGAAAACCCGTCCAGTTTTTGGCTCTTGAAAGATGGTTTCATTATAAATTTGATAAAATGTTTGAATCACTTTAGGACTTAATAGCATGATTTTGTTTTAATCCTATAGAATATTTCTTCATTGAAAGATTGTATAGTATCATTTTAGAATCTCTGGAGGGGTGAAATTGGAGGGGCATCATACTTTTGAGTACTAAAATGACACAAAATAGATAATTACACATCTTTCAGGAACCAAAATTGGTTTTGGTCTTTTTTTCCCCCCTATTATTTCCTTTAATACTTTTCTAATTACATCAGTAACTTCATTTTACAGGGCACTCCATGAAAAAGAGCACAAAACAAAAGGCTTCACGAGGATGCAGTTTTTCCTCATAGCCATGGGAGCATGCTTCTTGTACTATGCCCTCCCAGGCTATCTCTTCACCATCTTAACCTTCTTCTCCTGGGTCTGCTGGGCCTGGCCCCACAGCATCACGGCCCAGCAAGTAGGTTCAGGCTATCATGGACTAGGCGTTGGTGCCTTCACATTTGACTGGGCTGGGATTTCTGCCTACCATGGAAGCCCTCTTGTCACTCCATGGTCTTCCATTGTTAATGTGGGAATAGGCTTCATCATGTTCATCTACATCATTGTTCCTGTGTGTTACTGGAAGTTCAACACTTTTGATGCTAGGAAATTCCCAATATTCTCAAATCAATTGTTCAAATCTGATGGACTCAAGTATGATACCACAAAAATTTTGACCCCTAACTTTGACCTCAATGTGGATGCTTACAACAAATATGGCAAGCTCTACCTTAGTCCTCTCTTTGCTTTGTCAATCGCTTCGGGATTTGCAAGATTCACAGCAACTCTCACTCATGTTGCACTCTTTCATGGCAGGTATGCTGGCATAAAAATTTTGTGTAAGGTTCTTCTAAAGTTTCTATTGTAAAGTTTTTGTAAAATTTGGAGAGAGAGAGACACCAACAGTGAAACTGTATATGAAGTTCACTTTTTTTTTTCCCCCTCTCACTCCCTTTTTTCTTTTTTCTGAACTCTATAAGAACTTTTATAATAAAGAATTCTAAAGAATCGAGACTGAAAAATTTCTGCATTTATCTGTATATACATGTGTGTCAGATAGCTAGTCATTAGTTTCAGCATTGATAAAGGTAAAACTAAATGAAAAACATGATGTGCAAGTATATCTACATTCTAAAATGCAAATGGATCAGAAGATTTGTAACACCATGACGCTAATCATTCAATTCCATCTATTCACCCTGCAAAAAGTAGCAGAAAGAGAAAAACTTACTCATGAAGTATAGTTGAATTTAGATTAATGCATAATTCTGTAATTTTCAAGTGCTGTCTTTATGATTACAGTGAAATAGTTTTGTTTGCACAGTGACATATTGAGACAGAGTAGATCGGCAATGAGCAATGTAAAGTTGGATGTGCACGCGAGGCTGATGAAAGCATACAAACAAGTGCCTCAGTGGTGGTTCCTTGTATTGCTGTTTGGGAGCATTGTTCTGTCCCTTGTTATGTCTTTCGTGTGGAAAACGGAAGTCCAACTTCCATGGTGGGGTATGCTCTTTGCTTTTGGTTTAGCTTTCATTGTCACCCTCCCAATTGGTGTCATTCAAGCCACCACCAACCAGGTAATCACTCCCAACTTTTCTGCTGTCTCTTTTCTGTCTTTTGTCTTTGGCATACTTGATCTTCTTCAAAGATTCTTCAAAAGGATTCGGTAAATGTCACATGTGAGTTTTACTTAAGGATAAAACTTAGATGAACTTCTTTAGAGTTACTATCAAATTATTCTTAAAAAATGGACCGTGTTATGATGATTGGTAAAACAGTTCCTTTTTTGTGCTGTCTCTTTTCTGTCTTTTGTCTCTGTCCTCCTATACTTAATCTTCTTTAAAGATTCTTCAAAAGATGTGATAAATATGTCAGATGTGAGTTTTACTTAAAGATAAAACCTAGGTAAAGTTCTTTAAGTCTTACTACCAAAATACTCCTAAAAAATCGATCGTGTTATGAAGATAGGTAAAAAAAATTTTTCCTGCTGTCTTTGTTGTCTTCGCGTGATATATATTTGAGAAATTTTTTAATAAATTCAGTCTATTAAAAAGGCTAGCTCAATTGATAAAAGAAGATATATTTTTCCTTATCAACTTAGTTCAGCTTCTCTAAGAGCACTGTTGGAGTTAGTTCGGCTTCTCTAAGAGCACTCTAGGAGTAAAATTTTAAATGTATTAGGTTGATAAGATAGAGTATGTCTTATAATATCACCTTAGGAAGGGATTTTATACTTGGACAAAAGCTTGAACGACAGCTCTAAATTTAATAAAAAAAGAAAAATTCTTTAGATATTTACTATTAAAATTTTCAATTAAAACATAACGTGTGAAAGGATTCTTTCAAAACAATTGATCATGACTTAACATGTCAAGTTTTCACAGGGGAATTTGATTGGGAATTTGTAAAAATTTATATCTAAATTTTGTCTATACTTAATCAAATCATGATTGATTTAGTAGAAGATTTAGTTTTTGCTTGTCTTTTGTAAACTAAATTTTTGAGTGTTACATACTTTGATTTGATGCAAAGTAGGAAGTGATAGGAAATTAAAAATTTTAGACGTTTGAGTCTTGTTGTGGATTACCTTGCAGCAACCAGGATATGACATAATAGCACAGTTCATGATTGGGTATGTTCTACCTGGAAAACCAATTGCAAACTTGCTCTTCAAAATCTATGGCAGAATCAGCACCATCCATGCCCTCTCTTTCTTGTCAGACCTTAAACTTGGACACTACATGAAAATCCCTCCACGCTCCATGTACATTGCTCAGGTATTGCAGCAAAATTAGTATCCTTCACAAAGAACAGAGATAATATTTGTAATTTTTCATTTGATCGAGTGTATTTTTGAGATTGGATCTTCAAAATTTCTTTTCAGTAAAGTTGGAGAGAATATATGAGACCCACTCAATGAATTCCATCTACTTTCTCTCTTAGCTTAAATCTTTTTATGTCTAGGAGATCTGCGCATGTGGAAAAGAGAGTGATACAGTAAATATAAGGTCCATACAGGTGGATCCCATTGGCCTTATCCATCATGTCACTCCCTCTTTTATATGAAAGGCTTCTTGACATGAAAGAATTTGGATTCTTTCTTTCTTCTTTGCTTTTTCTTTTTTTAAATTTACCTAGAAAAATTATTTTAAAAAAAAAGTTTAAAGGATCTAATCTTGTGTATTTTAATCATAAAATAATAAATTCCTACTTTTCTTGCATGCAGTTGGTGGGCACTCTAGTTTCAGGCGTAGTGAACCTAGCAGTTGCTTGGTGGATGTTAGACGACATTCAAGATATTTGCATGGATGACAAGGCTCACCATGACAGTCCCTGGACTTGTCCCAAGTACAGAGTCACCTTTGACGCCTCTGTCATATGGGGTCTCATTGGACCAAAGCGCCTGTTTGGACCCGGCGGCATGTACCGTAACCTGGTTTGGCTATTCCTCATCGGAGCAGTACTGCCTATTCCTGTTTGGGTTTTTAGCAAAATCTTCCCTGACAAGAAATGGATTCCCCTTATAAACATACCGGTTATATCATACGGCTTCGCTGGAATGCCACCGGCGACTCCCACAAACATCGCCAGCTGGCTTCTGACCGGAATGATCTTCAACTTCTTTGTTTTCCGATACCACAAACGGTGGTGGCAGAAGTACAATTACGTTCTATCGGCGGCGCTCGACGCAGGCACGGCTTTCATGGGGGTCCTCATCTTCTTCGCCTTGCAAAATGCAGGCCATAATTTGAAGTGGTGGGGGACTGATGTTGATCATTGTCCTTTGGCTTCTTGCCCTACTGCTCCTGGAATTCAAGTCGAAGGCTGCCCAGTTTTCTGATATATACTATAGTGGTTCAAGGATAAGTGTTTACAATTGGGTTCTCTTGATAAAAATATAACATGGGAAAGGAAAGTTAAGTTTTATATGATTTAGTACAATTTGGTGTTATAATTTTATAAGAGAACTTTAACAACAAATACTTAATCTAAATTTTCGTTTAGGAAGTATAAGAATTACGGGAAGTATAGGGTGGAGGGAATAAGCAATTGCTGAGCAATTCTGTACATGCTTGCTTGTTTTTCATGGAGTTTTCCCTTTTTCTAGCCTCTCTTTCTTTAATGTTTGATGACAAATATATAGAGTTCAATTATAATGAAACAAAAACTTGGTTACTAAGAGGGATCAAAATTAAGTTTTTTATTTAAACAATAAATATGGAAGATTTTTTATTTAAAATAATAAATAGAGAAAATTAATTATAAATAAATATATTAATATATTAAATTAAGTCCCATTAAAAAAGATGTCTAATCAATGAAGTTATGGCTGGCACTGATTTTAGTCTTTAAAATGAAGGTGAACTTGATATTATCAGCTTCATACCATATAAGGCATTTTGTCTCTTTTGTAATAAAAAAGTATTTATTTATGTTTATATTTTTTGTTATAATTAGCAATATAATCAAAATCAAACTAAATCAATGAGTTTAACTTGGCATTAGACCCTAATCTAATTCAATTAGTCTAATAAATTGATTAGTTAAAAAATTACTTGAGCCAATCAAAATTTGGATGAATTAGTTAAAATCAAATTGATCAAAAATTAATTAAATTGGTCATTGAATTTTTTTATAAAACAGTATAGTTCATTTTGGATAAATTTAAAAAACTAAAAAAAATATATTAAAAGACAAAGGGGGTTGAAATAGAGAAAAATTAAAAAAATATATAAAAGAAACAAAATATGCATATTTGATTATTTTTTATATTTATTCTTTATCATGCTTTATCTCCTAATAGTATTTTTCTCATATATTATGATGTTTGGCCAAAATTGTCATTTGCCTTTTATTTTTATTTTTTTGTTTTTTAATAATAAGTAAAATCTTAATATAATTTGAGAATTTCAAAAATTCAATATTAAATATCTTAACTTTTAATTGGGGTAATTTTTGTTTTTTAATTAAAAAATAACTTCTCAAACGTTTTAAAAAATATTGAATTAGTATTCAAATATTTAAATTTTACTAATAAAAATTTTGATGTATTAAAATTTTTAAAAAATATATTTAATTATTATCAGTTCAATTATAATTAAATCAATAAATAGTGAATCAGTACCTTTATTAATTTTATAATCAATTTGATTTTAAAAATGTTAATAATTAATTTTTAATAAACCAAGTTTAACTAAATATTTTTTAATAAACTAGTGGATGGTTCCGTACAAAAATTTGGTAGGCTCCATAGCCCAACAAAAACAAAAAAATCACATTTTGGTACAAGTTATAAACAAGAAATTAAAAACTTTACTTATATATATATATATATATATATATTTATTTATTTATATATTGGTTCTACTCAAAAAATGTGATTGAAATATTTACGTATTATTTAAAGCTAATTTGAGTTTTCAGTATTCAGTAGATAAGATGTTAAGAATTTTTCTGTGGGCGCTGCGGAAATATGGAATCATGCAAAGTAGAGTACTGGTGCGGAATCTAGTTCCAAAAGGAAGAGGATGCTTGCAGTCTCAGAAGCAGAAGCACTTGTCCTTATGAAGTTGGAGTCAACTGCTTTTTTTCTTTTTGGTGGTGACAACACAAAATACAGAAACGCCATAACATTGATGCAAACAAAAGCTGATTCAAGAACCTAATAGTTGAAGACATTTTTATTTGTCTTCACAGTAGCCTAATTGGAGCCATATTTTTTGGTGGGCATGGAATTCGAATATATTATTGATTAAGATCACGCAGGACCCTAACCTAGGGTTATTCACCCTTCTAACAGCACTTGGAAGGGAAAACTGAGGCAATTTTGCAGGATTTTTTATAAGCAACTTGAGCTTGTTGGAATTTAAGTCTTCAATCATCCGATCACTTCAAAATTTGTAAGAAGCAATATTTTATAATTATTAATGAATCTCAAGACACGATTAGACAGTTAGAAGCTTGAATTTTGGCGAGCTCCAGCTCTTGAGATCCAAACCTTCATTTTGTATAAAGTTAGCCTAAAGAAACTCATTCATAAGTGTTTGAAACATAGTCTAAGAAAATTTTATCATTAAATAGCGCATACACACGTATACATGCACCCATGCACGCCCATGCCTACACCCACGCCTGCGCATGTCTGCCCATGCTTGCATGTACACCAACTCACACATGTGGACGCACGCATACATGCCTGCACACATTTGTATGTACGTACATGCCTCCCCTCCCGCGCATATATGCACGCACACATATACTCTCATATGAAACATGTTAAATACACATTAGTAACAATCATTTTTCATTTGTTTACATGTCTTTTTATATTTAACTTAATCTATTTATTTAAGACTTATTAAGGAGGGGTTTAGAGGTATTGAGTGATAATGAAGTATTTTAATTAATCATCTAAAATCCTCCATAGTCCTCACTTGTTTATATTTTTAAAACTACTCAATTTTTAAGGGATTTTTGAGGAGGAACTTTCTCCACACAAAAGAAAGAAAAATTACCATTTAATCATTCCTTATCCTTCTTTCTCTTCCACTTCATTTTCTTTGGATTTTTTCCCCAGATAAAAAGAGAAACGTAGGAAACAAAAGCAGATTTTGGATTAAAATCTTTTTTTTTTTTTGCATTCTCTTCCATTCTAAAATCTTTACCCAAAAAAAGTTCCGCTTTCCCCACCTCACCCTGGTTGAATCATTAATGTACAGTTGTGCATAACCAATTGCCCACATCAATTAATCAAAGAGCCAAAAACAGAGCCACTCAATTTGCCACTTCGAAAGGTAACACAGCAGGATGGCACCACAATGAAAACTGTAGGGCTGTCACAAATTTCCTTTGAAATCTATTGACAGCAAAATGTACTCGAAGAAGGATAAGCCAAAACATTTCCCTTGGCCCGCCATAGGTGCATCGGATATTTCATTAGGTGGGAGAAAGGTGGGAGTCACAATTGAAGAAGATTCCACAGGCTTCTTTGCAATCATTTTTACAGTAGCAGTTTATTTTCAAAATTTATGAAATAATAAAACAGTAAGAAACAAGGGTATTCCTATACTAAATTCCCAAGTAATCTCTGATAGAATTTTTCACTAAGAAACATATGAATAACTTCACCAGTAAGCATCCAGTTTGTTCATATTTAAGCTTTCAATGGAGCAAATGAGAGCAACAAGCGAAGGGGGGAAAATATGATGTTTGATACGTGAGTGTTATAATTTCTCAAGTATTTGAAAATTTATACATAAAATCTTTTAGAATGAGATATATAAAAAGATAATATTTTTAAATTATTTAGGATACATACGATGCATGATTTTTAAAAGTTTCATATTTGTTAAGCCCAAACATTGTACAAACAAGTTTTCAAGTGCTTGAGAAACCAAAATTTTCACGAACCAACCAACACCTTAAAAGTAATTGGTTTCCTCTTATCAAACAACAGTGTGGGTAACAAACAGAACAATACCTGTAAAACAATCCACTTCCCTCCCTCTCTGCAAGATAAAGCCTCTCCTTTCTACCATTATCAGTTCACAGGACAAACGAAGCACAGAGATGACCCTTTCTGATACATACTGAAACCCTAATTCCAAACCCAACCACCAGGTTGAGTCAAGAGATTCAGAAACCACCAAAAAGAAAAATGCATAGTCCAACAATTTAGTCCTTAGGAGATAATTAGTATTTTTTGACTCAATTTTTAAGAACTCATCAATATGATCCTACCATGAGTTCTGTTAACCATCGATTAAGTCCACTAGGATTATATTGATGGGTTTTTAAAAAATTCTAGAGTCTAGTGATAGTAATTATCTTCTAAGGACTACATTGATTGAACATGCATCTCCTAGGAATCCAACTGGTAGTTTACTCAAAAAGACTACATGTATATATAGTGGATATGGGCTTTGAAATAGCATAGCCCGACAGAATTGTCATTGTCAGCAACACGTGATAATAGCATATTATCACTTCCCCTTTTATTTTGTTTTCTCTTTAACAAAATTCCTAAAGAAAAACATTATCAAATAATTAACTTACAGGAACCAGATTGTCTGATAAATGGCCGTCAAGCAGTTCCATTATATGTAATACAATCTCGACTTTCACGTAATTACTTCATGAGCTTTAGCTTTTATCTATACTACGTGAAGATACATTAACTACTAAAAGGCTTCAAGGACTACATGATCCATGCCATTTACGTTTACCTCTGCAAAGACTTGTAAAGCACCACAGTGACATATTTGGCCAGAAACCGATGTGTCGTACCTAGTGCAACCACTGAAGGGCTGCTCTTTCCTTTCTGCATGTAAAGATGATTGAGCACTACATGTTGAGGTCTTGATAAAGGCGGTGGAATTTCCATATTTGTAGCAGGCACGTTAAGCAGTGTCATTTGTAAGTGTGGGGGAACCAGCGGTGGCTCCTTTGCATAATCTTCTGAACCAAGTTGTATGTTACTATAACTAGAGTCTGGTGACTGAGGAGGTTCAAATCCAGAAATACTTCCAATGTCTTCAGGAACATAATCCTGCATATGATAAAAATAAAAAATAAAAAATAAACTATCGGTCCCACTTTAAGTATCAATTCCTTCAAGCAGGAAAATATAATAAAGACATCTAATTTTCAGTCCTACGAGATATCCAATGGCAACATCAATTTTACCACCTTTCTCCCTTCTCCTGGCAAGTATTTGCAATTTTTGCCTGTCACTATATATTAATAAAGAGCCATGAGAATAACCAATGAGTTGACAGTTCACATGGCACTAATCTTAGTTTTGAAAATTGAGATGAGCTTGATGTTGAGGGATTGATCCCTACGCATGCCCCTTTCCCCACTCCTTACACCCAAGTTATGAAATACCAATACTTCAAAACCAGAGCCATATCATGTCTAATATGTATCCGTCACTCATATCAAACACAACAGGATGTTGAATATTGAAGAATCAAAGCGACTTCCACGGCTACTTAGCTACAAATTGAAATCCTTTACACATTTCCTCATAGACAAATACATGCATATTGGATAAAGATCATATGCTAATTTTATCCAAGCTAGAGAACAATATTCCTGCCTCAGCATAAAAAGTTCAGCATTAACTCCTCCCCTCCCCTCCCCCACCCCCTCCCTTTTTTCACTTTTTTTCCTCTAAAGAATGAGTTTCCTGACCACCCAGGATGCCATGACCCAGTCAAACCCTGCAACATCTGAACCTCAAAATATCAGAAGTCCAATTTGTAATGTGTTCCATGTGAAAAAGAGAGACAATTGTTGCAATATATAAATGAGGAAAGAAAATTATAACCTTAATAGACATACTGAATTTAAAGCTTTGCTTCAGTACTTGCGTCCACAATATTAGTATGTTATAATGACTTCTTTATTATACCTTTAGCTGCTAGAGAAGGAAATTCACTGTTTTGTCTAATATATGTAAGATCAGACAAACAAATTACACAAAGTTTAAAAAATAGAGTCCGTTAGAATGAAAAAGCATCATCAAGCAATGTAATCATTTAGAACAAATAGTTAAACACAGGTCACCAGCTCAGCCAACACCTCCACTCACAAGTCAAAATGACTGGAAACTGAGTACATTTATGAGGTTAGAACCACGTACGTAGAAAAAAAAAATTATTGTTGCTTGTAGGAGAAGGGAAATTTGGTCAAAGAGTAGGAAGACAATTAAAAAGAGTAAAGACATCCAAAAGAGTAGATCTAAAGCATAGTGTATATTAGACCAAAAGAGTTGGATAGCCTAAAAGAAGAGAAGAGTGCATTCAACACCAAGTTACTAAAACATAATAAGGCACAATAACCTCATACAAGGTTCATTTTGTATTCAAGGCCCTAATTATGTTCCAAAATTAGCTCTACTCAACATAATTTAGCTACTAACAGGACCTTACTCTTCTCAACTCAATAATTATTTATGCAATTCCTATGTGTGAGAACTGTCAAATTAATTTTGATCACACGCAGAAAATATCAAAAGAAAAGTACCTGCAAGTCCAAAATGTTGTAGGCATTGCCAGCATCATCTTGAGCCCAGGGCAAGTCAGGAGCGTACCTCCACTGTCCATCAACTAGAAACCTGTACTGGTAAACACCAGATGGCAGTACCTTCATAATAGTGAAGTCTTTCCCTGATCTCTGTAAGGGCATTCTGATCAACAATGAAGATTAGAATGTGATCAACAATTATAGCAGCCTTTGAAAACAAATAAATAAGATTACAACTTTTCCAAACCTTGTTTTCCAATTATCCCATGATCCCTCCACAGCTACTTCTTTCCCATCATAACTCCAAGTAATCATCGTTGGAATTCCTTGTTCACTGCACATATCTTCATATGCTGAAGTGGCTTGCATCCAAGAATGACTTGGAGCTTGCATCTCATCAGGTCTTTGTAGTGGAACCACTGGGACCTAATGATAGGGGAAGTGGAAAATTTGAAACAGGTATCGGAAGGACAACAACCAAGGATATGTGATAAACAGTGAAAAATTTCAGAACCAAACTTATTAGAAAGAAAAGAAAAGCTCAAATGTCTCAATCAATACTCTCCACAATCAACTTGGCAGGGGAGGGGTGGGATTAGGATAATTGATTCTTGAGTTGGACAAGAATCTAGAAAGCTGTCAAGATAATTCTCTTTGAAGTAATCCCAATACCTTGATCAACTTGCTTCCCACCCCACTTACAGCAAATATTCAATTTTGTGCCCAGAAACACCAAATGCCTAAAACCTACTCACAGGTGGTAATGTCATGCACCAGCTCTCTCTTTCAGTTATCAAGTTACCAGAAATCACAAGGTAAACCCATGAGGCTATAAAGTAATAGATGAATAAAGCAACTGAATGATTTTTTTTTTTTTTTAAAAAGAGCTTCGGAGCTTCATTTTGTACCAGTGGACTTGCATCAAACAGCTAGTGTGCACCATATGACGAAAAAAATCTGAAGGAAAACAATTGAAGCCCAACCTTCCAACATGCATTCTAATCCTCTAAAGAATGAGATTCAATCAAAACCTATTTGATCTTCTCCTTTGATTTCAATTATTGATTTTGATACTCAACTCACTAAAAGAAAAGGAAAAAATAAATAAATAAAACAAGGAGTTTTTTACCATCTCCAGTGAACATATATATAAAACACCCATTAACCCAATAATTAAAAAACCAGCAAGAGATAGAAAGAAGAGGAAACTCACTTGCGGAGTGAACATCAATGGAGATTGGGTAGCTCTAGGGCTAGTAGGGGGCGATTGACCCATCAACTCAGAAGACACAGCATTCGATGCAGAAATGACCTCCTGCAAACTGCCACCACCACCTTCTTCTTCAGCCCCTGAGGGACTTCCATTCCCATCTTCTCTCGCATTCACATTCCCCATCGTTACTACTGCTCCAAAGAGGAGAAAGAGAAAAGAGAAAAAAGAAAAAAGAAAAAATAGAAACCGAAAGAACCCACTAATAAAATATTCAAATATGATTCCCCAAATAATAAAACCCCACACGCACTACGAATTCAAGAAATCGAAAGAAGAAAATCAGCAGATACGGTTCCAATTCCAACAGATGCCCATCTGGAGAAAAATTTTTGCTCTCGGAAAATATATGCGATTATAATATATCAGAAACAAAAATCGAAACTTGTTACTTTAAGAAGCACTTAGCAGCACTATGGAGAGAAAGTGTAGGGTAATTATGATATTCTCCGACGAGTTTGGAAGATCGAATGGTGGCCCAATGATGTTGGGTGTAGTGGGGATGGTCGTCACGTCATCATATTGACGAAGTCTTTTGCTCTTTGCCCTTTAATTTGGTTCAAGATGCTGTTTGCTTCCTTCCTCTATTTCTCTCTCTCTATCTCTTGCATTGCAGAGAGACCCTGCCACTCTCTTTTCTTCCCATCAACGATGAAGGACCAGGAAACCACTGAGAGGGAATGTGCTATTATCATCCCCTTTCGTTTTCCCTAAGATTGTGACCTTTTGGTGAATTTTCACTTTATTCAGATTGAAATTATACCCCATACATTTTCTGTTTTTTTGGGTTAATTTGCTTCTTTGTTTTTTATTAAGGAAAATAGGTTTAGTTTTTTTTTTTTTTCCTGATCTCACTTTCTTCGCCTGCGCGAGGTAATCGTAGACTAGAATGGCAATTGGGTAGGGTCTTCTTTATCTCCTCCCGGCGTAATAAATTTTTTTATCTTTATTTTTATATATATGTAAAATTTTATGAAAATTAAATACAATTTTATTATTTTAAAACAATATAATATTAATCTTAAATTTAAGTACATCTTTAACAACTATATATATATATCAAAGTCTTCACCATTCACATCCTCAAGTTCTTGACAGGGAAATCTACTCTCATTCCTTCTCCATTCGAAGCAATTTTTATGAAAATTCTCACCCAAAAAAGAAAATTGTCATCACTTGTGGACTAAGAAAATCCAGTGTTCTTTATTTTAGTCATTAATTATTGTACATTATTTTCTTTTTGTTTGTCGTTTTTATTCAATAATATTTTTCTTTTTTTTAGGCGTACATAATATTTGCTTTTCTGCTTCAATGGAATAAAATTTATGATTCTTCTAGGAAAAAAATTCTACCAGATTTCGTTTCCTTTTGTATATTTTCTCTGAAAAAGAAGCTGCAGCTTAAAAATAATTGTACTGGCGAAAGGCTTTGCATACTTTCCCATTCAAACATGCTCTAAAGAAAAAAAAAATGATTATATTCTTTTATTTTTGGCCTACTTAGCCTAGTTTCTTTCTATCCCCCACCCCCCCCCCCCCTCAAAAAAGTTTAGCCTAGTTTTTAAGAGAGCAAAAGTGATCTCTTTTTTTTTTTAAAAAATTCATTTTGAAAAAATAAAATATTTGGTCAAATTTGTGTAAAAAGAAGTAAGTTGCTTTCTACCAAAAGCAGGTTTTCTATTATCAAAAGAAAGTTAACAATTGAAACTTCTTTAAGAAGAAGCATACTTTTTTTAATATTTTTTTACACTTAAAATTATTAATTATTATAATTATCTCTTACCTTTTTCATCTATTTTCTTTTATATGTCATTTTTAAGTAATTTATAATATTATAAAAATCAAATTAAACCTACTAATTCAATCAAAAAATCAATCATGAGTTCAACTCATTTAAACCCCAAAACTAAATTTAAAAAAGAAAAGGTCAAAATCTAATAAAATCGAGAAAAACTGAGCCGGCCACTAAATCACACAATTTTTTATTAAAAAACTTTGGACTATGAGCTCATTTAACCAACAGCATATTCAAGAAAAATATGATTAAAAATTGAGTTTCGCTCTCTACTTATAGAAAGAGAATCTCCTCCCTTTTATTTTTATTGACGTGGAACTATGGGCTACATCAAGTGGCTAAATTATCAAGTGTATTGATCAACCAGTAAACATGTGATCAAATTTGGTGGTGTCTATGTTGTAAGAATTCGAACTTCTAGTAGGGCTTTTGCCTTTAGGGGATGTGATCGAAGTGGGGTTTGTGAAAGCCATAGGATACATGTGGATTGTGCAAAAGAAGAAGGCGGAGCATGAGTTCAAGATGATCAGCAAGTTAATGAGCTATGAAACTGAAATCACAGGGTACGTTTCTAAGAAGAAAATCAAGAAGCTTAAGGGTGTGAAGGCGAAGGAGCCAATGCCATGGCCTCCAGTAAGAGAGATCACTATGGTCTATGGATGATCCGCCAATTGGGAATATCCACTTCAAGGGTTTTGCTAGTATCACCAAGACTTCCCCTGTTAAGGCCTTCACTGCTAGCTAGTAAATTTTTATTCCACAGACAAATCCAACTATCTATCATTTATGCTTGCTTGGAATTATAGTAAAAGCTGAAGCATTTTGTCTTCTCTCTATTCCATGTAATTAGATTCCTATAATATATGTACCATTTTGTTGATTTTCCTTCTTTAGTAGTCTATGCTAAATTCCCATAATATTGGTTGATCGATACACTTGATAGAGTTTCAGGAGAGGAAGAAGAAAACGTTATGATGTTGTCATAATATAAAAAATATGTATTCAATAATTAGTAATAAAATGTCTAGTAAAATATTTTGTTTAACCTTATTTTTATGTATAATTAGCAGTAAAATATATAAATTTTATTAGTATTTGCTTATTAGAATTTATTATATTATATTATATTTTTAATGTCTAAAATTTAATATATATATATATATATAATAATTATCGACTTGATCATAATTTAACCACAATTAGATAAAGAAATTATGAACTAATATCTATATTAGTTTAATGATCAATCTAATTTAAAAATAAATAAATAAATTGACAATAAAAAATACTTTTTTCTCTTGTTTAAAGATTTTCCAAAAATAATAATATTAATAAAATCTCCTATCAAATAATTTTGCCAAACATAGATTACTTTCTCATATTGTTGTTTCATGAAATCTCATTTGAAAATAAGCAATTTCAAAATAAACATAAATTCATAACAATCTTAAACAAGCCCTAATTAGTCATTTGTAAGCTTACTCATCAACTTTTGAAATAAAAAATATCTTTTTAAATTATTAAAACTATTAAAACAAGACAATCAAGCTCAATTAAATTGACCTATCAAAAGTTGTAAATTTCATGAGCTGTGTTACACTAACCTATTTTTAAAGAGGTCAATATGGCTCATTTAAGGGATTAAGTAGGTTAGCCTATTTAATCTACTAGAAACTTTAAAAAAAACAAGAGAGAAAACAAAAAAGACACTTACACCAAAAGGTTTAAGGTTTACACAATGTTGGTGAAATTTAAGTAAAGGGATTTTATGGTTTTTTTAGGTAGAAACTCATCAAATATAGATCTAATGATAGTAAGCATTGTGGACAAAAAGAAAAAAAGAGAGAGGTTAATCTCTCATCCCAACAAATCTCATTTACAATATATAACAAATAGTTATTGAAAGGTTTTAATCTTTATCAAGAACAATGAAACTAAACATTCAAGCTAGGTAATAGACAAGGCATATCAAGAAAACATATGAGTAAAGAGGGAGGGCTTTTTGTCTTCAATTGGATCAATGAATCTTAACACATCTTAATTTCATTAGGGCTTTTCAACAACGTCAAGCTCGTCAACACAATAGTAGCTTGTCAACGAAGGATGGTAACATTGTAGCAACTTGGTAGTGACTATAAGGAAGAATTGAGGGGCATAGAGAGTGAGAGACTAAGAGGCGTTACCATTTTAGTTTAGTCATTCATAATCTACAAATGAATTACACATAGTGCAATTGGAGAGAGATAGAGAAAAAAAAGAAAATAGATGTGAAAAAAAGAAAATAAGTTTCACACATACTTTCATCCCTTTGTGTCACTCTATTTTTTTGATTGTATAACTACAAAAGATATAATTTAATGATTGATTAGGATTGTGCATTCAAGGGATATCATCAATTTGAGGTTTTTTTTTTTCAAAGGTTATATCAATTGATTTTGGATTTAGGCACTTTGTTAGATTTAGGGTAGCTATATAGGTTAATCCTTTTGGACCTTTGTAAGTATTTTTTTTTTTTTCAAGAACAAAATGAGTCAACTTACATGTCACATGGGTTGGTCCATGTAATTTGTAGGTCATAAAAGCATGCCCAAATTGACCAGGGAGTTGAATGGGTTGGCAAAATGCCAATTTAATCATCTTTTCTAATGGGATAAATAAGCCAACTCAATGGATTGAACCCATTTTGATGGCTTTGTAAATTTCATTTGATGTGAAGTGTCTAGCAAGAATTCATAGAGTGAGCTAATTGCTATAAACATAGGAAAAAAAACCTTAAAAAAATCTTGAATTTTGATTCGAATCGAAATTTAGCAATTTTTCTAATTTAATAGTAAAATTTTCAGTTTTATTATCATTGGTGTTTTGTTACTAAGTGATTTTTTCCTTGTTTAATTAGGGGATCTATTAGGATTGAGTTATTTCTCTTATAAGTAGATATTAGTTGTTTTTCTTTTTGGCAATTAATGAAATGATATTTCAAAATTTTTTCTCACTTTGAGGTTAAATTTCTATATTAGAGACTTATTTAGTTCTTCATGCTTAATTTGTTGCATCATCATCCTTCAAGATCTAGATTATTCTGTTCGGTTCCTCTTAACATCATTGATTGAAATGTTCAAATTCTTTTATTTGTCAAGTAACACAATATGATGATCACAAAATGAAATCCCACATAATTAACAACCCAAATCACCCTAATTCCATTTAAATTTTCTAGTGATTTGAAAATAAAAAAGAAATTTCAAAACATGAAAATCAATAAAAAAATTACAAAGATTGAATTTTGTACATGTAAGATTTATGAATCAAATAATTTAGGTATATATATTTTAAGGATAAATAAGTATATTTTTTCTATTTCTTTGGTTCGATGACAATGAAAATTAAATTATCATCTCTTTTTAATTCTTTAACTTTTGTTTGTTAATAGATTATATTTAGTAATTTATTTTTATAATAATTTCCCACAAATTCACTTAATATTTAAAAAGTTGCTTGAACATCAAAAGGATTAGGTCCCTGAGGTGATAATATTTATTTTTAGCAATTTCAGTTCAATTTTTTTAAAGAATATTCTGAAAAATAACATTTTAAATGCATCAAATGGAAAGGTGCACTATTAAAATAAAAAAAATCTTGGAAAAATGTCAATGACACCTTTGACTGTAATTGGTTAAAAAAAAAAAGGTGCTAAGCATCTTATTGTTGCATGACAGGTTTTACGTCTTTTTTGGGACATATAACTCAAAAATGCGTTTTTACTATGTAATATCCAAAAATTTTAAAAATTAAAAAAACTAGTGCCGTGTGATATACTAACTTATTGGCATACGGTTTACATATTTATTATTAATTTTTTAATAAAATTATAATATGCAAGAGATTTTTTAAAAAGAAATTAAAGATGTGATATGAATTTAAAAATAATTATGGCGTATGCCTTTAATTAAAAATTCTTATAATAAATATATTTAAACAAAAATTCTGCTAAATTTTGTGCAATCATTTTTTCTTACCATGAAAAAATTTAAAAGTTCAGCTCTCAAGTCTCAGCCCTTAGATTATCATTAATCTATTAGTGTATATAATAATAAACAATTATTTTATATAAATCTAAGAGAGATCGTAATATAAAAAAAATTATAATTAAAAATTTTAAGTTGAAAATATTAATATTAAAGGATCTTATTTTATAAAATTTCATGATTAAAAATTTAAATTATGTAAAAAAATTACAATTCAAGATTTTAAGTTAACTTTTTTTATTAATTTTTTAAAAATAATTTTAAAATTAAGATTTTTAAATATAAATATCTGTAATTTAAAGATGCTAACTGTAATTTTTCCCATAAAAACGCATTGTTCCAAGAAAAGAATCTTTGTCCTCTTTTTAGCCTGGACGGCTAGAAATGGCCGGCCTGGGATCCAAAGGCCTAGTCCACTTGGTTGTTTGTACATCCTATATGGGCTAATGATAAGGACTCCACCGTCAAAATGTGTGAATGACTCAGTGGAATTCATCAGTCAGAGCCTCTCTCTTACGCAATTCGTCGAACACGTAGCCGACCATTCTATCTATCACTATACCTGACAAAATCCCAGGCGCTTCGGCGAATCTCGTGAGTGCCCACTTCTTTTATCTCCTCCTTGCCGCCTTGGTTTACTCTTGCTAATTGCTTATTTGTTTGGTACTGTCTTGCCATCTTGTTACTATTGTGATGCTCTAGGTGATTTTTTTCTTCTCTTTTCCCCTCAATATTGATTGTCTCTAATTGTCTCCGTACTCTGGGTGATTTTGCATTGGCGAAATATACGGAGCACTACAATTGCTCTCACTCATTTGTTTTAGAAGTTCTCATTATACTTGAAAGTTTATAAATTTGAAGTTCCAAAAATGTTAGTTGGGTTGTGCTTTGTGGGTCTAGTGCTAGGTAGCATAATACGGACTGAGGGACTCGACAAAGTCTGAAGTGTCTATTCGAAACTATTGGTGCTGTAGATTACTCTTCTTCTTTGTTTTTCCCCAATAGCACATTTAATTTCTGATTGTTTCCCTATACTGGAAACCTTTAATTTATCAACAATTTTGGATTCCTGGTTCTGTTTTCGTTAGAATTGAGACTAAATGAGATTGCATTGTAAAAAAATTCGGAGCACCACATTTGCTTACCCTTTACTTACGAAGCTCATATTATACTAGAAAGTTTATCCATTTGAAATTTGAAAATGTTAGTTGTGTTGTGTTTTGTGGGTATTGTTACTAGCACGGACATGAGACATGACATTTTTATGGAGACGGCAACATGATATTCATATGTAATTTAGAAGTTGTGTTGTGTGATTGTTCGACATGTGTTAAATATAGACACAACTCCTTTTTCAAAATACATGCTTCAGGGTCTAATATATTTTATACATAGACTTTCCTATTTGACAAGAGATCCTAAAGAGTAAATAGTCCTTACATATAGAACTATTAAATGATGTTATTGAGCAATGGTTTTGGATTATGGGCTTATGCATATCAGAAAAGCACGCCTAGCCTTAGGCTGCATCCATGTGATTGAGTTGTTCCGTGACCCGTTTGTTTTAGCACCTTTTATGCTATCTGGGTCTTTGTTTCTTTCAGTTGTCCCTCGCTTATAGTGTCACGTGATTTTGTTTTTACCAGCTTCCCATTGGATTTGGCCAACACATGGCTGTTGGACATAAAGCCTTTCTTTTACAGCCCTCTCTTTTACCTGTTTGATCACTTGCCATCTCCGACTCTCTGGTTGGTCATTGTGAAAGCCATATGCACCTTGGATATGGGCCAAATCCACCTATGTTTTTATCCTTCTACGTTGATTCAACTATGCTGTTGATGTTTCACGTTGTTGTTACAATTTGTTAAATCAGAATTTAGAATACTTGTTTCCACCAAATTTTTTCCACTAGGCTTTGTGCTTATTTTCTCTTGGCATGGTGACAAACTAACTACAGAAGAACATGGTGAGATAAAAATTTGTCACGTGGTGGTTGCAGTTACCTCTGCAATGACCTTGGAGTTTTCTTGGAAGTTTCCTACTTTCCTCAATGGAATGTAACGCTAAGGTTCTTGGTGGCATGGAGCAAGGACCATCCTTTGTAAAATTAGAAGACAAAAGTTACTTTCATAAGTTTTTTGCTAGTGATATCTTGTTTGGTAAGAGATAAAGTGGAGGTGACATTTGAGCCATTCTAACCTCAATTACATCTGGTCATATATTTTGCTAGAATCTTTAGGGTTCATACTTCATAACCTGATTCTAGCTTTAGTGTCTTCATTTTTTTCAAACGGACAATCTCTGTTTACATGTAATTTGTTTTATGTGATTCGCTTATTTATTGGGTTTAAGTTGCTCTTTTGGCAATGGATACATGTGTAAGTATATCCTAAAGGCCCGTTTGGTTTGGTTGCCATGATATAGTTTGCAATATAATCTTTTTTGCAATATCTATTATACTTGTGTAATTATTACTTTAACAGTACCTGATTCTTTTTATTACTTTTTCAAAAATAGGAGCATGAGTGTTATTTTCTATTCTATCTACCCATTTTTTGCATTCTATTTCTCTTTACATACCTAACATTCATCTAACCAAATGAGTCCTTTCATTTTGTTTCATAACTGATTATGTGGAGGTATCAATGCACTGTTCTGAATGAGAGAAAGGATGAAAAAGTCTTCTATTCTTCTTACTTCCTCTTGTTCATTATTCATCTTATGTCTTTACGCAACTGGCAGGCTTGCATCACTTTGAAAAAGTAATAAAAAGGAAATCTATCTTGAGACATATAAATTTGAGGAAGTAAGATAGATCTTATGCAATTTGCAGGCTTTGCTGATTTCTTGAATATGCAGAGCATAAGGAAATCTATCTTGAGACATATAAATTTGAGGAGGTCAACTGAAAGATGGGTTTTTGCGAGGGACGAGAATGTTCTAATGCAATTGAGATGCCTTTGCTGTTCAACTGATGCCAGCTCTGATCTGATACTGGACCGAGTAATTGGACTGGTGAAGAATTATAATAGAATTAATGCTTCTAAGGTATTCGACTAATGGTTTATATGCAATTTTACATTTTGTGTCAATTATGTATTGCCAAACTTTAATTGCTGGAGCTGGGTTGAATATGCCTTTAATGTCATGTCTTCTAAGGAGCACCGATACTGATATGGATACATGACAGCATCTGGGTTACATTTGAAGTTGGATTGTGTTCGATATGTATTGGACGTGATATGGTTCTGTTTTTTAAGTACCAATGCTTCATTGAATGTCTTTATTTATACTCACTATGGGAATTTTTTTTTGGGTTATAAAAAAAATTTAGAAGTTAGATGGGTTGTTCTAATTTCAAGATAGAGCACACTGTAATTAATAGATGCTTTCCAATAGAGGATCACTAGTAGGAATTGATGTTACTTGTATTTGACTATTGTGTAGGTTACTGAAACAGCTGATTTTCAGAAAGACTTGAACCTGGACAGCTTGGACCGAGTGGAGCTTATTATGGCTGTTGAGGAAGAATTTTCCATTGAAATTCCTGACGAGAAAGCAGAAAAGCTTACTTCTTGTGCTGATGTTGCAAAATACATAGCCTCTGAAGCTGGCCGGAAAGTTGTTAAAAAGCCCTGACATCTCGGTAATATTCCTAGGATGTGGTATCCAAGGGTTTCATGATTGAGCTATCAGAGTTTTCAGGTCAGCCAAGTTCCAAATATTTGGGTTGGTTGACATGTAGGTTGCTTCAACAAGGTAGTTATTGTTAGAATACATGAAGACTTCAAGATCTCCGTGTTTGATTTTTGTTGAGGTCAAGTTGGGGAATGCTCTGTTGGTTGACCTTTTAATTGTTTCATAGATGCCGTAATTAGAAGAATACCAAGTATAAAATTCATTTAGTCTAAAGATACATAAACTAATCATAAACAAACATCTAAGCATGTCAAATCTACTTAAAGAGTGAGATTTACATAATGTTTACGTCTGTTTTCATAATTAATTTCGTTTATTTATCTTTTATAATGTGAATCTTTCTAATAATCCTTTTATAAAGTAACTAACTAAACAAAAGTTCTGAACATTAACATCTTGTCTATATGATAAAAGCTGATGAACCATTTTGGAATCATTTTTAGCTTTCTATATGACAAAATCCAGAAGTGTTTGCATACGTCAAATTTCACATAACTCACGTAATCCGCATACATTTTACAAAATGATTTTTTTTTTTTTTTTGTGGGGGGCAAGGAGGGAGGGGGTGTATATGCTACATACCATGATATTTAAAACCCATGCAACTCAATGCCGTGACTGAAGCGCCATCTAAGTGAGCCATGGTACTCTTCCTAATAAAACTTAAAGGTTCTTAGATAGATTTAATTTACAAAATATATGTAAATTAAGTCAATCATAACTAAATATGTCAGATGTTGCAAAGTACATATCTGACATTTTTACCTGTTTATGATTGATTTAATTTACCTAATTTTTGTAAACTAAATTTATCCAAAGAATTTTTTATAAGAGGTAATCCACCTATGTACTTAGTATCTACCACATTCCTTTCTCTATGCATGCAAGGGCTTGGAAGTCGAATGCTGGAACCTTTAGTTTCCAGCACTGTAAGTGCGAATGCCATTCCCAAAGGTCGATAACTTGAGTTTCTTGTGTCTCTTGACATCAGCTGGCCGGCACGGTGAGTCCTCTGGAATCTGATAAACTTTCACTATGCATATTTTTTCCAAGTTGGGAATTGCATGGAGGTAAGAAGGTACATCGATCATGAAATCTCCAAATTCATCTGTGACGCCTTGTGCTACTGTCGATTTTCTATTCCTCTCGGCGGCATGGCTGTGGCAGTTGACAGCAACCAAAGCTCCTGTATAAATTTTAGAACGATCGAGTAATTAAATTGCTCCAGAAATAAAATTTTAGTCCTCAAAAATTAACAATTTGGTCTCTAGTTTAGGTCTATTTATATTAAGTCCTCAAAAATTTCGAAAATGATAAACTCGACAAAAATTTAATGAGCAACATGTTTCTTATTTTTAAAAATTAATAAGCCTAAAATTTTGAGACCAAATTGTTAATTTAGTCAATTTCTTTCCAAACACTAGATTTACTATGAGGTTGGAGTCTGGCTACATTTGCGAGAGCTGCAATTAGAGATTTAACTAGTTTTGTAAGCCAGCCAACTGATGGTTCATATGACAACTGTCTTAAGATTTAAAATTAATAAGGAGTTTGATGTCTTTAGTTCGATGTTTGCCTTTAACCTTTTTCCTACTCCCTTCGGTTCATCAACGTCCTCTGTAATCGCATTTTTGAGAAAGTGACTTGAACCTGTAAACTTGGGCAAAATATAATAGGGAGTGCTGGTGACCTGTCATAATTGTTAATTTAGGGCTATGGGTCTTCTAATATTAACTTTGACTTTGAACCCCTTTTATTAGCTAATCTGTATATATTTATTGTTCTCAGCATGTGTCTTTTATGATATTAACAAAAATCAAATCATCAGTGGAACATGATGACTTTCTTAGAAACACGCGCTGCTGTTGTTGTCAACCGCTACTGCTTTCTACGTACGTCTGAAGAAGGATTCTTCATATATCAAAATTAAGAAACCTCGGGAAATTTCTCTGTAAATTCTTTCAGAAATACTACTATGTGATATGTACATTCTAACAAAATAATAAATAAATAAATAATTGTAATTATTTTCATTAATATAACACGCAAACTTTTTTCTTTTGGTTCGTTCTGCTATCATTTTCTCTGGCAGGAAGTATGAGAATCATTTTCTTTCTATACTTTATATGTCCATATATCTTTCCTTTTCATATATAGTAGAATCAATTTTAGCCTTAATCTCCTATGTGATTGAGTGAATTTCAAACAATATATATATTTTTCTTCTTCCCCAAAATTAAAGTTTCACCAAAAACCAGAAAGCGTACCTATTCAATATTGTCACCAAATTAACAATGAAACACCAACAGCTCTGTTTACTGCTTTAATTTGAAGCATATTGTTAACCTTTGACCAACATTCTTGACAGCGTCCTTAATCTAGCAACTGAGTAAGTTTATATATGTTTGATTCTTGTGAATTCATTTACCCAAACCAAAACCAAACTCATGCATGATTAGCAATTAGCTTGCATATAGCTCTCTGATATAACTGCATATCTTCTTTCTTTCTTTTCTTTTTAATGTAATGTGATATATTAATAATCAAAAACCATAATATTATAATAAGACCTTTCTTTTTGTTTTTTCAATGTTATAAAGAAAAGCATTAACACAATTCCAATATGTCTGGATTGAAGAGATTGGATCAGAAGTGAAAGAAAGTAAAATTTTAATTTGACATTTTCTTTGATAATTTAACATTTTTTTTCTTAGAGTATATCTGATTGGATTGAGGAGAATAGATAAGAAAGAAAATAATTATTTAAATCTAAATCAAAGAAAATAGTGAAATTAAAATTTTACTTTTTTTTTTGTCATTTTCTTCAATCTAAAAATATTTGGAAGTAGAGGAAAAAAAAGGTAGAGAAAAATAGAACACAAGGGTTAGGGAAATAAAATAAAACTAAAACTAACGCAAATATACGAGTTATCAGTTCATTGACATATGACAACCCTATATTGCACAAGGTGAAGAATTTAGGGGAATAAAATTGATGAAAAAGGAAGTTCATGAGGTTTGAAATATGTATATATGTACCTGGAATTGGCCATGCATGAGGTTGATCGGCTTTGCCATGCGAATTATAGGCCTCACATTGAACTGACCCTGTCACAAGGACTGTGGAAAGCTTCTCCTCTCCATATCCGGCCATTTGCACCATCTCTTCTCTGCTCAATAACTCGAACAACCCCCCCTCAATGTCTTGCCCGGCCGCTGCAGCGGCGGCCACCGGCTCCGGAGATTGAAGCAAGAAGATGATGAAGCAGAGAAGAAGGAGCATCACAAGGGCGTGGCAGCCGCGAAAGCAGCTCATCTTCTTCGCGCTTGTGTCTGTTTAATCAGTTTATCAACTTTAGCGTTACGTAAGATATTCAAACCCCAGGAGAGACCACAACACAATAGAAAGATGCAATGCCTTCAGTTATATAAATACAAGGCAATCCATCCTTCAATTGCCCTCCCAAACCGCTCACGTTACAATTTTGCCCTTATTGGTTTGACTTTATTATATTATTTACGTATGCAATTCAATATTATCCATGCCTTGAATTACAAGTCTGCCCATCATGTATATGATGCTGTTATTGCAGATAACCAACCATGCATGGTAAACAACACTAATCAATCACTTTACATATTGTATAGAAAGTTTTTAGTTTAAGATTTTATGTACTTAAAAAAAAAGTTTGGATTCGGATAAAATTCATGGCAAAAACTTTACGTGCACTTTTTTTTAAACTATTGCAAATAATCATTTTAAAGAACTCAATACCTTGATACTAAATTGTAAAAGAAAAAATTTTATCCCATATTTTTATTGAAAAAATTAGTTTAAATTATTATCGTTTGATTTTTATAGTTGTATTCCATTTTTAATTTGGTTTCTGTAGTTTAAAAATTTATAATTAAGTTTTTATAGTTAAAAAATTTTAATTTAGTCCATATTATTAAACTTGTGTCAGTATTTGTTAAATTTTACTGATTTAATTACCTATATGCCACATTGACACTTTAAATATATAATTCATGCCAATAATAGGGGTAAAAATAGATAATGAACTAAAATTAACTCGTATATATGATATATAATGCAACATAAATTAAGTGACTTAAGTAAATTGATTTGAGTAATATATATTCAATGTATCAAGATAACAGATAATTAATTACATCAACAAAATTTAATATAACACTAGCAAAAGTATATCAGCACAAACTAAATTAAGAATTTTTAAATTGCATACGGACTCAATCACAATTTTTAAACTACAAGGACCAAATAAAAAATTGAGTAAAATTATAAGCATTAAAACTATAATTTAACCAAAAACTTAATAGTAAGTTAAAGACTTAATTAATAAAAAATTTGCATTTAATATTTGTTCACTTCACTTTTAAATAAGGACAATAAGGGCATAAGGATGAGAATAAGAGGGTAAAATGGGAAGTTAGGTGACCAAGAAGAGAAGGAAAAGAAGTTGGAAGTTGGAAAGGGAAGTTAAGGGTATGAAGTTGGTAGCCTACTCTTATGGTACATATTTATTCAATATTCTTTCATTAGAGAAAGTTTATTTATTTAAAAGAATTTTTTAGTGTAAGGGCAAAACAAAGCATTTACCAAGCTTTTAAGCACGGACACGTCTCTTATGTGTTTGACACAACCTTGGCAGCTAAGCTAAATGCTATCTCTCTTCTCTAATTTTTCAAGCCAATCCCAACCATATCTTTAATATTGCCACATTCATTTCTTCTCTACTTTAATTCCCATATATAGTCAGTACCCAATCCCAACTCCCCCTTCTCCCAAAAGCAATAGCCGATTTTTCATTTTCAGTAGCAAAAATTACTTATGGTGGAAGGCCTTAAGCAAAGCATGGAATAAAATTTAGTTAATATTTTATGAGCAATTTTAATTATGATGATTATTTAGGTAATTCTTCTATTTAGCATTGAAATTTTTGGTTAATTACAACAAATTTCAATGGATATTAGGAAAAAAAAAAGTTATAACCGTTTCATAGTACGTAATTCAAAACACATTCATGGAAGTTAACATGATTTATAAAACTTCATATATAGAACGCATCTATCAACAAAATAGGAATTTAATATGTACGAAGCCATACATTCATTTGTCACCTGCTAATGCAAAAGCATGAGAGGAACTTGAAACTTGCTCTATTTAATTGAGATAATTCTGACATTTATTCTAAAATCCCTTCACCTTCTGGTTGATTTCATTACTTAATAGGACTCTCTCTCACTCTGGTAATACAAAAGAGAGCGACACTTAGGGCTTTTCTTTAAAATAAAATAAAATTAGAATACTCAGCGAGAAAGTATTTGAAAGAAGATGACCAAGTCTTATGGCTTAGCAGATAAATGAAAATGATGACAGAAATGTTTTAAATTATATGATAGTGAACTAATGTGAAATAAAAGCTTCTTAAATTAATTGACAGGTTATTATATGGGCAATAATTTTGATAATTAAGAGGGAATTGACAAGGCCAGTGACATGAAACTGTGTGGATCAAATAGAATTGTTAGGATTTATTAGATGAAAAGATACATAGATATATATTTTCTACGTTTCCTGATACAATTTTTATTTGATTTTTAAAAAAATGAAATTAGCTCTGATTAGGACTGGAAATAAGTGAGGCCATCATTGCTATTAAGATTTTATTATTGCTATAATTCTATAATAATTAGTTGGACAATGACCAGGTTAAGCATATTTGCCATCATGCAAGGTGACTACATTATTTAGTTGCCTTTTTTTATTGGAATTTTATTTATGGCTTCTTTGTTAATTTTCTTCAGAAACTCATTTCTCTAATTCCCCTTTTAAGTTCTTATAGATTTTATTGTGACTGGACCCCACTACAGAGAACAAGAGGTGCGCTGTATCGCTTGCATGCGATTGATTCCTAGCAGCAAAACGATGCTTATATAATCTAGTTTTCTGTCTTTTGCTATTGGTTTGAGTTTCGTCTTGCTCTTGCTGATTTTCAGATTTTCTTTCTTCGAAAAGAACAAATAAACTTCTAAAGTTAAAAGACTAGAGTAAAATTTTTTATCAGATTTTTTAATAAAATCATGACATATATAATTTTTTTTTGTAAGAAGTCAATTAGCATAATGCTGATAGCCTGATACTACCCAAAAAACGAAGTTATCTTAACTGTGGTTATTTTTTATCTTAACCATGGTTTCTATCACAGTTGGTGGACTTAATTGTACTTCATCATACTATGAGAAAGTTAGTTGTCATGATTGGATTATGATTTTTAAAAAACCCAATTACCTATGATTTAACTAGGGTTAGACCAAATAGTGCTTCTATAATCTAGTTTTTTGTCTTTTGCTCTTGCTTTGTGTTTCATCTTGCTCTTGCTAATTTTTTGATTTTCTTTCCTTAAAATGAACCTATAAACTTTTAAAGTTAAAAAGCTAAACTAAAATTTTTTATCACATTTTTCAAGAAAATCATGACATGACATATATAAATTTATTTTTGCAAGAATTCAATTAACATAATGCACGCACTATACAAAAAAGGAAAAAAAATCCTAACAATAGTTATTTTTGGTTTTAATCGCCATTTTTATGTGGTAAAATCAACCATCATAGTTAATTTAATAGCAGTTTGAGGAAACCAAAGTTATCCTATGATTTAACTATGATTTTATAACCACAATTAGACCAAAGTGGTTATTAAACTACTACTAAACTAACTAGTTTAACTATGGTTAATATATCATATTTAAACCAAAGGGCTGATTTGGTTTAATCACAATTGTATAACCATTGTAGTTATTGAGTAATATTCTTTGGTTTACTGGTACTTGTGAGGTTGTGACAAATGGTTTGTTTTAAGAGTGATTTAAACAGTTACTAGATTGAATTTTTCAAAATACTCTACATGTTTTATGGCTTACTAAGGGATTTTAAAAAAAAAAAATCCCTACATCAATTCCTAAACTTTTACAACCAATGTAGCAACCCAATCACAAATTACTATTCATATTCAATGATTAACAATTTCATAAAAATTTAGTCACAATTTTCAATTGAAACTCAAATAGATTTAATTAGTTTCAAAATTCAAATACAATACAATTAAAGTTCACACACAAATAAAAAAAACTAAACTAGTCATTCCTATTAGTTGGGCTTAGAGATTGAGCTAGTGTTTTTAGATATCCACTTTCTTAACTATTTGATACCTGAATATAAAGTGAAATTAATAAATAACAAACTAAAAATTGTATAAAATAAATATTTAATTCTATATTTCAAGTAAATGAAAAAAGTTATAATCCCAAGAACATTGAGACTAGCCAGTTCAGGGGACAACTAACCTTAGAAATTTCAGAGGATGAATGCCAAAGTAGCATTAGTTTATTGCTAATGTTTTTTTAATTCCTGTACCTCCTATTGCAATTCTGTGTAAGTTGGCCCATAAGGTGGAACCCCTCCATAGGAGCAAGCAAATTGGTTGAACACTTGGGAAAGAGAAGCACTTGATCCCAAATCTTGGACTCGACCAGGGTGCTTATGACTTCCTAAAGCAATTGCTAATAAATCTTAACTCAAAATCTCTTGAAAATAAGATCCCGAAGTTTGAATCTTTGCTATCTTATCTTACAAGTTCAAGTAAAATAAAAAACATTCTAGCATCTTGGAAATTCATCAATTCAACAAAACTAAGAGTGAATACTTTATTCAAACATAACTTTTATACTTATAATGACTACTCCAACCTCAACATTCATGGGACTTCCATCCTTATACTTATGTGTAGCAGTCCACATATCTCCTGGTATAACTAGGCCACCATGTTCAATCTCCTACAAAGTATAAGACAAATATTATAATATATCTCATATTGGATAAAAAATTTAGTTATACTATTTACCAAATGTTGCATACCATTTTAGCCTTTTCTCTGGCAAGGCTCTTTGGTCTACCAGTATTATGAATCATCTACTTTTTCCTATTTGCTTTATTTCTCTTTACCATTGCCTAGTGATTGATAGAAACATAATTAGTATAAATATAAAGAATACTGGAAATATGAAAACAAAATTTTTAGTTATACTATTTACCAAATGTTGCTTACCATTTTAGCCTTTTCTCTGGCAAGGCTCTTTGGTTTACTAGTACAGTAAATCATCTACTTTCTCTTATTTTCTTTATTTCTCTTTACCATTGCCTAGTAATTGATAGAAACATAATTAGTATAAATATAAAGAACATTGGAATTATGAAAACAAAATTGTTATTACCAAAGTCTTAAGGTGGAGCTGGGAGTCAATGAACATTACCCATTCCCTGCTCAGCATCCCATCAAGGGCCTTTCACAGTAACTCTTGTCTTGGTCTTGTTCCATCACTCTTCTTCTACCTCCACTTGTCACCCATAAGGTGGATATAGAACTTCTTATGTCAATCATCAACCCCAAAGTGTGTCTACAACGTAAAATACAATTGTTAATTAATATAGATGGACATGAACAAGCCATGGAATGAAGATAATCAATGTGCTACTTGTATTTGAGTCTTGTAACAGTCCTCCTTCAAATGTTTTGAAATCATCTAGGTTGAGTAGCTAATGGAAAAATTTATGAAGTTTGTCATAATGTGCCTTAAGATCACACTTAACAAGCCACCTCCTTCTCCAATTGTCTGGACACGCTTGTCTCAACTCATGAGGACTTTGTGGCCTTTAGGTAGTGTCTAGAGCCCCCGAGAAGTTAAGCTTATGCATCTAATGTCTCCTTTCTCATATGTAAAAGTATAGTTAAAATAATCAAATTTCAATCAATTGAATTTAACTAAACTAAAAGATTTTGTCTTACTTACCTATGATATAATATACTAATATCTTGGAAGAAGAAACTTAAAATTTTATAAGCAAATTTGATAAAATTCATTTGTTATTACTACTTAAGAGCATTATCACCTTTGTTGGTCTAAGGACTAAATCCCAGGGGAAAAAAGGAAATCTTATGAATAAGAATATATATATATGTATATATATATATATATATATATATATAAAGCAATGTAGTTGTACATGATGTTGGTCTAGAATGGTTTGTTCTTACAATAGAGTCAGAAGTTCTAGTCCATTCTTATAACAAAGTTAGAAATTCCAAATATCCAATATCATCTTTCAAATTTTTCAAACATAAAATTGAAAGAACAAACATAAAAATCAGTAAAATCCAACATTGTTAAAAAATTTAGAAAAAAATAAAATTATAAGGAAACAACAAACTAGAAGAAGCAAAATAAAAAATGGAAGTAGTAACAACAATGGGATTTAAATTCAAAATGGGGGAACAAGATTTGAGAAACTTACAAAATGGGAACCAACTAAAATCTGAAAATGAAAGTGATATCTGGCAAAAATGCACATGGTGGAGTTTAATTATAGCTGAGGCATTCACGTCAGTGTTATCTAACCTCACAGTGGTTAACAACTGGCAAGCCGACAGCTGGCAGAGTGAGATCTAAGAGGGCATAAAATGAAAGGGGAAGAAGTGAGTGAGATCGAAGTTGAGGTTTTATGCACGACATAAGGAAGAAATATGTAAGGTAATTTTAAAAATGCCCCAACTATGATTTTTAAAACCCAAGATGTAAGACATGTCCTAATCACAATTTTTAACCTAACCATAATTTTTTAAAAGTCATGGTTTTACATGTTGTCTAAACTACAATTTGTAACACATCGTGATAAGGACGTGTCTTAATTGTGGGTTTTAAAAACCACAATTAGGAAGTGTCTTGTCCTATTATTAGTTTGGTTATCATTAGGGTTAGGACATGAGTTCTAATCATTGTTATAATGAATTACAGTTATGATAAGTCTTAACAATGATTTGAAACATATAATTAAGAAGTTAGTCATCCTAACTATGGTTATGGTAACCACAGTTAGGGCTTGGAACAACTGTGGTTCCCCTAACCACAATTAAGGCATTGCAACAAAATAATCAATTTTTAATAGTGTGAGTTGAAAAAAAATACATGTTATATTTTTGCTAGAAAAGTTAATTAATAGTAAACACTTAAAAATTTTTAGTTAAGCTATTCTCCTTAATATGTATGTAAGTCCTTTAATGAACAAATATAAAGAGGTGTATGTTTTTGAAAATTATGATAACTAATAGCACTAGATAGTAGGGTGGACTTGAAATTTATGCATCATATCTCACATAATGCATGCATGGTAGATATGTTCAAAGATGATTTAAAAAACATAGTAATTAACTTATTTTGAGAGGTTATGTGAGCTCTTTTTGCCCTTAAGATTGCATTTCAAAGTAGCATTATTACTTGTGATAAAGTTTCTATGATTGCATGTCATAAAAGTTGCCTGTTTGGTTTTCATTAGACTTTGAAAGTATACGCTCATTCAATTAATTAGTTAATAACTATGCACAATAGAGATGAACTTAAAAAGTTCATTTTGTTTAATTAGAATTAGTTCTAAACATGTAAATGGTTTTATAATCTTTTTTTTTTCATTATATATTCATATGTTAGAATATATATTTTTTGGCTATACTCAATAAAGAATTATTTATCCAGCAGTAAATTATTAATGTGAACCCTTAGACAACAAATATCTCGAACCCACATGAGATTTAATCATAACCTAAAAAAGTAATCATAGTATAAAGGAGATAAAGCCCATTGACAAAAATTCTAAGAACCATAACCTTATGATTGAACACCATAAAGATATAAATTTTTGATAAGTTTCATAATAGTTTATGGAAGAATTAGGAGAAAGTAGCTTGCAGTCTTTATAAATTCAAATTCTATTCATCTAAAGTCTTTGGAAAACATTGTTCATGTACCTATACATAAGGAAACAAAAATAAACCATAATAGCTAATGGACTAAGGTTAAAAAGGCCTAAATTAATATGAATTCCTAGTCCAAATAAGATTAGTAATTTATTTTAAATAAAAAAACCCACTTCTTACAAAAAATAACACAAAATATAAAACTAAATGCATAGATTTAAATAAAAAGTAATATTTAATCCACTTATAATTGGCAAAAATAAATTATAACAAATTAGAAGGCCCAAATGCCTTTGCCAAATGTTTCTACCTTCAAACCTCTTCTTGAACTTGTATCATATGCCTAAGGGTTGATTCTCCCTCTTTCAAGCTTGTCTTTGCCAATTATATTGCTTTGTAAATTATTGTTCTTATCCCAACAAGTTTGAACTAATCCTTACATTACTTTTTTGATTCTTCTTGTTTAAACCCATGCTATTGGTCTGTCTATAACATGTGAAAGATATTTGAATACTCCATCATGATACTCATCAATTATGTTGTGTAACAAACTGGAATATGACATATTGTGATTATTAGATATTTCTTTTATATTTACTTCTTTAAGAGATGCTCAAATATGTGATCTCCCTATTTGTTTAAAACATTATACTTGCTCTTTTAAAACTAAAATATACATTATATTTATCTCTTCTGTAAGATAAGTTATAATTACATATATGTTGATCAAAATACCCTTATATGTATTATATATATAATAAGTATTAAATATATTTTTTACTAATATAAAATGGAAAATGGTCACTTTTTAAATGTAGCAAATTGTAAAATTATTTGATAAAAATCAATAATTATAAAAAATAATATGTTTGCAAAATAATTTTTTAAGATCAAACAATTTAAAGATAATAATTAATGTCAACAAGAAAATTTGTATTAAATAAATTTAATAAATATAAACATTGTCTTAAATTAAATTAAATTTTATAATAAATTAAATTTTTACAACAAATAAATAATATTAAAATAAAAATTTTAAAATAATATTTGAAATAAAAAATATTATTCTTAAAAATATTTTAATTTTAAAAAAAGCATATATTATTACGATGATTGACTAATCATAATTATTTAGATTGGTCTAACTTGATTCTCAAAAAATCAATAATTACTAATTATTATTCGTTAAACCTCATTTAAAGAATTGATGTAATAAATTATCAAAGTTACTTTAAACAAAATAACTTTAATATAACAAATCACTCTAATCAAATAATTTTTATGATTTTACTAAATAATCTACCTTAACTATCATAATTGACTCATTGCCCAAGAATCCCATAAAGCTAAATCAACCTCCCTTCACAACTATCATCATCCCACATATATACATTGTTCTCTTATCTTTATCTTACTAAATCTAAGAGGCATAATTTTTTATTTATTTTGTCATTATATCTCTTTCTTCAAGACTTCTTAATACAAATTATCGTTGGATCAAGACTACAAAATATGCAGTAGCAAACCCCATCTGTCTCTTTGCTCTCCCCGTTCGTTGCTTGAGACATGGCTTTTATTTTTTGGAATAAAATTAAAAAACAAAACCCAAAAGGGAAGTGGTCTCTCAACATTGAAAGGGAAATGGGTGGGAAGAGGGAAAACAAAAGCTTAACAGAAACAAGAATCCAACCATTGTCCCTATGTCTCAACCAGAACATCTCTATGGAATTAAAGCTAAATGGGTTCAATGGCTTTTGAGGAGTTCTCTACGCAATGAAAAGCGTTAGCTCATTGATTTTGCTCTGTGGGTTCGCTTATTGTTGGTCACCCTCTTGCTTTCACGAACGAAATTACGAAGAATAAATGGTTTTCCCATTTGGGTTCGTGGTTTCAATGGCGAATTTGTAGCAAAAAGTGGTAAAAGGAGGTAGATCAGATTAATGGACAGCCAGGGATTTTGCTTTTCGAGTTTCAGCGAAGATTGCGATAGTGGAATTGAAAGTAAGGTTGGAGAGAATAATGGGTTTTGAAGGAGAAGGAGAAGAAGCAAAGATTCTAAAAAGGTTTGAAAACCGGAGGATTTGCTTTGGGCTGTCGAGATTTGGGTAAAGCCCACATCGGATGGAGAGCTTGAAGAGTTTTGGGTTTTTCCTTTAAAAAGCCACGTGTCGAGCAGTGGATGATAGAATCATCTGGACGGAGGGGATTTGTTGTCCATACGACTGCAGACAATCTTGATCCATTATTGTCTCTGCCATCTTTTGTTCCCTCTGAATTTTGTTGATTTCTTTGAAAGAGACTATAATATATATATATATATATATATATAGAATAAAAAAAATTATATAATTTGGATATCTCTAAAAAAAATTATTCTTTTATATATACCATAACAAAAGAAATTTTGAGATTGGACCTCCGACAAGAGCGTATTTTGGTCACATCTCACTATGTCATTCTAAGCTAAGTATTACGTTTACACAGCTACTAACTGCAATACTCTGTTGATTTTTCTCTTTGCTGTAGGATCTAATTTAACTATCGAAACACACTATGAAACACCAGTTTCACTGTATCGCTAACCTTTCTTTTTGTGTTTAGACACGGACTATTCAAGTTGTGGCTTGTTCGGTCTGGATTTTGAGGAAGGAAGGGTTGCTTATTCCTTTTGAAAAGTATTTATTTCAAGAAAAATAAATTGGTTGGTTAATTTTCTGTGAAAAAATAAGTTAATTTTTAGTGATAACAAAGGAAGTTTTTTTATTATGTAAAACAAAAAACTTAAAGCTTTTTCTTGAAAACAAAAATAAAATATTATTTTTTAAAAACAAAAATACCTTCACTCCAAATCATTATTTGTCATCTAACCTTTTAACCTAACGTCTATACATGCCCTTCTTAGTAATTTGACAATAGGAAAAGTATTTTTTTTAAACAATTATCACACACAAATAATATTAATAAAATTAATTATCAAATAATTTTGTCAAACACATACTATTTATTTCTCATAGTCTTTCTTATGAAACTCTATTTTAAAGAACTATTTTAAAATGAGCAAAAATCTACAACAATCCCAAATTTTATATGTTTACCATCTATCATATATTGAAAAGTATTTTTTTTTAGTAAATTATACTAATATATTTTGAGGTTTAACTAAATTATACTAATACCATTTCTTTTTTTAAAAAATTATGCTAAATTTTTCTCTAATTTTTTTTATCAATAAGATTAATTTTTTATATAATATATATTATTTCAAAAAAAATTATTTAACTTTATTTACTATCATGTCAAAAATAAAGTCATAATTATGTTATTAACTTAAATTATTTTTATTATCATATTAAAAATAAAATCACAGTCTCAGTTGTAAAAAAATAATTTCTTTAACAGAAAATAAATTGGAGAAAATATTTTTGTAATATGTATTGAAATATTAAGAGAATTTGATATAATTTTTAAAATAAAAACAAAAGCAAGTATAATTTAATAAAATTCTTTTAAAAAAATAAATTTATTTTTTTGTATTCACAATCGTGTAGGACATTTAGGTGGGAACCTCTTTGTATCTTATTTATTTAATTGAAATTTTATTATATAATTAATTAATAATGCTGTTGGTTATCTGTAACGTTCAAATACTGTTCTCTTTTTGTCAATCAGTTGGCAAAAAGATACAAGTATGTCGTCGAATATAAAGCAGCGACGCGTGTGAAAGTTTGAAATTGAACTCCACGTTACTTCCAACACAGAAACCCCACCACCGGCCGATTAGCTTTCAAAGTAATCATAAATCAAATGTCAAATCTTACTAATTAGTGAGGTATTTCATTAATTAGCACTATCTTATAAAAAAATGATCATTTTAAGTCCCACAGTTCTTGATAAGTTTCGACAGGTGTCATTTCTTCTTTCCACATTGTTCCACACCAATCATCGCTTCGTGGCACTCAAACTGAGACGCAAATTTTAATCAAAGACATTAAGCAACTATTTTTTTATATATATAATTTTTATATCTTTATTATCAAATTTATTAACTAACTCATAATAAATATACAATTTTTTAATAATAATATAATAAAATAGAATTTCTATAACTCAATTTCACATAATAAAATTTTTTACAATCTTTTTATACACATAATCTATTTATTGCTTCATGTTATGTAATTGTAAGAATTTTATGAGCTCTCATTAATTATATTTATGTGTTTTAATAAAAATAGATTGTTATTTATATGATTCACTATATGATAGGATTTAATTATATTAGTGATTAATTTTGTGGACTTATATCTTCATTAATTGATGTGATTAAGTGATACATTATAAGTTTTTACTTTATTAAGCCCGTGATAGGTGGGCTTTTAGGTGACAATAATAAAATGATTAAATTCCCTTCTAACTTTCCTCTTAATATTAAGAGATCAAAATTTTTGGCTTGTCCTATCAATTAGCTGCCTTTGTGAGAAAAGATAGAGAGACGGATTAGGTTCAAAGTGTTTAGTGTTCCTATGAACACTTACGATATTAATTCGTTATAACAAATAAAAGTATGTTTTGGCTTGATTTTATTATAATGTTTTGAATTCATGTGATTAATTTATCCTACAATATTTTGGATTTTTAGCTAATTCAAAGAAAAATAATTTTAACCAATAATATAGTATCAAATTATTAAAAATATATGTATTATATATTTGTTTATAAGAAAGTATTATATTTTTATTAACACTAAGTTTGGTTCTTGTTCTAAAGCTCGCCTGTCTTATGTGATATGAAAAAAAAAATGATCTTTTCTTCATAATTTTATTAACATGTTTATTTTACTTAAAAACATTATAACATGGTTTTAGGAAAATAAAAATAATTATAAGCATTTAATTTTTTTAAAATATTATGTGTTTATTACTTATTTTCAAAATAATAATATTTTATTTTCGATGAAGTAAAATTAATTCAAAAGACTGATATGAAAGAAAAGAAGATGATTAAAAATATTAGAAGAAACTACATAATTAAAATAATTTATAATCTAATTATAATTTTGATACACAAACTTTAAAATATATATTTTTTAAATTATTACAAAATGTATAATTGCATTAATTTTTTGAATTATAATCTGATTACAACTTTTATATATAGACTTTAAAGTATAACACTTTATTTCTTTAAATTATTACAAAAAATGAAAATGTTCATTGTCTATTAATTTTATGTCTAAAACCCATGTATCCACTTGATGTCTAGCAAACAGGAATTGCATGCTGAAGCCTACAGCTTGTTAGAATTATTATGATTTGTAAGTTCATATTAATTGTATAATTTTTTGTTTTTAAAATATGATTTGATTAATAATTCAATGAGATATTATATGTCTAAAGTTTATTATTATGGTTATTTGGATTAATACACTATTTTTAATTAAATTTAATTAATGGTTAACAAGTATAAATTGTTAAGTTTTCTTAAATCCTACAAAAAGAGAGTCTAGTAGGATGTTACTTGAAGAAGGTTAGGTGCTTTCTTTAAATCTAATATGTGTGCCTATCCATTGAGAGCTACTATTTAGGAGAGGATCATAGAGATGAAGACTCGATCATATTATATGCCTTTGCAGTTATAGAAAAATCAGGTATGATCTTCAAATAATTAATTTGATGTTTTTAAATATTATACATTGTATTTGTATTATTATTATTATTATTATCCAGCTTAAATTAGAATTTTAGTATAATAAACCTTACACATCTTTCCCTTCTTGAATTATTTCTTTCTCGATTGACCACTTGCCCAACCTGTATAGTCTTTTGGTACGTTTTATGCTTCTTCTTTTTTTTTTCTTCTTTTCTCTTTCTTTTCCCCTTCCCTTCCCTTAGCTTTAATCCATCTTAGGGCCCTTTTCTTTCCTATTTGCTTTTCTTTATCTTTTTCTTCTACCTTAACCCAGAGAACATTTTCTTTATCGTGTTGTTTGGTTCAATTCTGAGCTTAGTTAAGCTTCATTTTAGGTTATAATTTTGTATTATCGGCTTAAGTTACGAAGTTCGCTAAAAAGCTTGGAATTCTGATTAATTCAATTACATTCATATTGGGGAATTAACGAATTCTCAAGGTGATTTAATTTTTTTCATCTTATGTTGTCTGAACCTAAAAGAAGAGCTTTTTTTTTTTTGGCTTCTTATCTTGGCCGTGGGGTTAAATTTGTCGCAATTGGTGGGATTGATTTACGTGTTGCATATAGTTGAGAGAAGTAGTTCAATTGAAATTAAAATTGAAAATTTAACGTGTTAATTGGAACTTCAATTTTTGATTAGTTTTCAAAGAGGGAGAGATGAAGCCTTTAGCTTACGTTTTTTGTTTGGCTAGCTATCATATGCAACTCACGTGCATTACGATAATGTATGGTTAATATTTTTTTTTTGACAGTTTAGGCTAGGAAGTAAAATATTACAATTTAAAATTTATATACTAAAATTATAATTAGGCCATAGTTTAAAAATAATATAATTTTTCAAAAATATTAATGTAATTCTCGCTTTATAATTATAACTAAGAGGACACTTACTCCGTCCTCCAAACGTTCAAACATTCCAGCTTCTCCCTTATATTAATTTTTCTTCTCTAACTTTTTTTCTCGGGGGTATGTGTGGGTACGATGGAATAAGGATTTGAATCTAGACCACCCAAACCTTTCAACGCTAAACCACCACCTAATAACTTTCCAACCTCTTCTCTTTATTTTCACAAGAGAGATCTTACCTTGTGATTAACAAAGTATTCAAATAATATGCTGTGCTATAATTGCTAATTTGTTTTATGATATATAATTTGCATGATCATTAATATAAAGAAACGGTTTAATCCTCAAATCATTTAGCTCATTTAGTTTTTAGAAATTAGTAACTATTCAAACTATAATATTTGAAAATAATAAATTTGTTGTACCTATTAATCAGTTTGTAAAGTCACTCAAGAATGCTAAAATGATTAACTTATAATAAGTTTATTATTTTTAAAATTTGATTCAAACGTTGGCTAATTTTTTATTATTATAACTAAATAAACTTAATAATTTACTTTTAAGAACCTCCTTAATTATTTATTCAATTTTGTTTCATTATAGTTACACCCGTATCACTGCCAAGCTCAGCTAACTAGTTGATGTGTGTGTATAACTACATAAGGCGGCGTTTGGTGAGAAACTCTTGAGGCAGAGAGAGTGAGTCAATGGCCGAGTCAGACAACGAGTCAGGAAGTCAAACAACGGGAAACACAGGCGGCGGTGGCAGGGGGGGTTGCAGAGAGCAAGACAGGTTGCTTCCGATAGCGAACGTCGGAAGGATCATGAAGAAGGCGTTACCGGCGAACGCCAAGATCTCTAAAGAAGCGAAAGAGACGGTCCAAGAGTGCGTGTCGGAGTTCATCAGCTTCGTCACCGGCGAGGCCTCCGAGAAGTGCCAGAAGGAGAAGCGGAAGACCGTCAACGGCGACGATCTCCTCTGGGCCATCACCACCCTCGGATTCCAAGACTACGTGGATCCACTCAAGATTTACCTCCACAAGTATAGGGAGGTGGAGGGGGAGAAGACCAGCGCTGTTATGGTGGGGAGGCACCACCAGATCAGTGATCAGGAGGATCGGGATGAGATGTTGGTAGGTACTGGTGGGGTTTATGGTAATTCTACCACTATGATGATGATGAACAACGCGTTTGGATCTGGAAGCGGATCTCCTCGAAGGACCATGTAGAGTGAGAAATGCATCCTCTCAATTAATTATTCCTTTCAAATTGGCATCCTCAACTTTGAAGATAGACACAGGGAATATTTTGGGATTATCTTGAATTGCAAGTCGTATTTGAATGGTTAAATGTGAGTAGATTTTAATTTTATATATTATATGTCTATTCTCCCTTGAACAAAGAGAAATTGAGAGGATGTAGAGATTCATTTCCCCCTTTATGAGATTTTCAAGAATGTCTTTTTTTTTTTTTTTAAATAAAAGATTATCAGTTTGTTGTTTAGTAATGTGTGACTTTTGTTGTTAAGAACATAGAAATTACGGATGGTGATGTAGGGAATATACGAATATAATTCTTGTATTATTTTTAACCTAATTTTGCTATATTGTTAGATGATATTTAAGATGTATGTGTTTAGTATAATGGCATACAGAATATTTGATTTTATTCAAGATTTCATGAGCATATATAGAATGATACTTATAATCTGTTTGATATTACTGTTTATTTCTGTTTATTTTAAAATGATTTTTTGAAAAAATTAATTATTTAATCTTTATAATTTATTTAAGGAGAGGTCCTGAAATGTTATTATATCTTGTTCCGGTCGGCTCCTTGCCATCGTGCGCTATCCACGTCATCTGCGGCAAGTGACCCAATAAGTTATTATAGGACATAACTAGTTTTGGAAACTTAAAGTGTGTGTATATATATATATATATATATATAGCATCTGTTGAATTAAAGTAAATTTAATAAATTATTTTTAATTTGAATTTTATTTTTAATTTAAATTTGAATTCAAATTTAAATTGCAAATCTAAGATATATAACTCTTTAAAGAATTATAATTTTAAAAAAAAAGTTACAATTGACTTTTAAAAAAATTGCATCTATTCATATTTTTTTTATAAAAGGATTTAACAGATTAAAAAATGAGTAGAAAAAATAAGATATATAGAAAATAATATATCTTTTCTCCTCTTAGTCTTATTCTGAAACTTTAAACTATTCTATGAGTGGAATTTTAAGATTTATTGTCCAAAAAGATTTGGAATGGGATAAACATAATATAAACAAATATTAATTTTGTTAATTTCTTCATTTAACAGCCATTGGGCTTCAAATCGGAAGTCAACTTTTTCTCAAGTTTTCTCACGAGAGTGTATATATATATATAAATAGAAGCTTTTGAAAAATGAAACTGGGAAAGAAATCAGAAGCCAGAAAACAGATATAGGCAGATAACATTTTTTTTTTTTAATATATTACGAAGGCTGAGGTGGGTTCGATGATTACTAAATTTTACAAGGATTGTGCTACAAGTCAAGTGTTATGCAAGCTATTCACAATCACACCACTCTCCGCAAGTTTCGGTTCTTTCTCTTCTCCAAAAGTATCCTATCCAAATCGGGGTTCCAAAGGGACCATGTTATTAAAGGAAATAGAACAACACAAATTATATAAATTAAAAGTTCCGAAGTATAAGGTCGAAGAATTTAATATTCGTCATTGGAAATAGAGTAAAACAAAAGCGTGTAGGGACGCTATTCTCCACGGAAAATCATGTTTCAGGCGGACAGGCCAAAATTGAATGGGGAGGATGATGCGTGTCATTGAGGTTATGAAAATGATGAAACATGCATCTTGGATGGTACAAATCTTAAGTTTTTTTTTCATTATTATTTCTTTTTAAAATTTGTAAACTTGAATGCAAGATTTTTATTTTATATTCTACTTCTTTTAAATTAAAATATTTTTTTAAAAATACAATCAGAACTGTCTGAAACAGTCTGAACGATTTAAATTGTTCGGGTGAAGAATTGCAGAGATATCTCAATTGAAAAGATTTTGTATATGTGGCTATTTTTATTCGATTTAGCTGGTCAACATGGATCCTTTAGCACACGAGTACAATCTGTTATCCCCGGTAGCAAAAAATTAATGGCGTTATGCCATGTCATAATGGCAAAGACCATATCTTAAACTTTTAATTGTAGGGACCAAATTTAAAATTTAAGTAAATTATAAAGATTAAATGATTAACTTTTCATTTTTTTTTCAAAAAAGTAAAATTTCAAAAGAAGTGTCCTATGAGAGAAGTAGTTATGCTTAACAAAATCATTTCATAAGTACTTTAATCATTGTTATTGCATTTGACAAATCTTTATTGTCAACTTATTGAAAAGGTCATGTATTTGAAAGAGTAACTAAAAAAATTAAAAGTAATTATGATAATTAGTTATTTTGAGTGGAAGCACTATTGTTTTCAAAAGAGTAATTTTTTGCTTCCTTCTCTCAATAAGCAAAATAATTTTTTTTTTTTTTAAAAAGCTCGACTAAACATTTCATTTGATCAAAACAAGAACTTTTTTGAAAAATCAGTAGCTTCTTCTCCAAAAGCCTGTTAGTATTTGCTTGCGATTGCAATGGATCTTTGCACATTTTGAAGTAGCTAATTTTTTTTTTCAAATGGATTTTCATAAAAAAATACTATGAGAAAGAAAAAGTTTATATTTGTCAAAATCATTTGAAAACCGCTTTATTAATGTCAATGTGTTTAGCAAATCTTTTGTAAAAAAGTATATTTTTATTGTCAAATTATAAATAAATACATATATTTAATAGAATAGATAAAAAAATTAAAAATATTATAGTAAGTGATTATTTTGAGTAGAAAAATAATTTTTTTACTTTTGTTTTAAAGGAAAAAGTTTCAATTTTCTACTTCCTTTATACAACAAAAAATTGCTTCAACTACCTCTTAAAAATGACTTCTTTTTTTTTTTGTTCAAGAGCTGAACGAACACTTTATTTTTTGAAATAAGTACTTTTGGAAAAAAAGTTTTTAACTCCTGAAGTTTGGCCAAACAAACCTTACTATCTAAAAAATTATAAAGATTTTATTACACCAAACACCCTATTAAATTTCAAAAATTTTTTATTAAATATTAATTATATCTTTGTTGTGGTAACTTTTAGTTTTTATGTTAAACAAAATGATTTTAAATACGATTCTAATATATCAAAAAAGAAAAAGAGAAATTAAACGAAGCCTATGGGTTACATATATATAACTGGTTTGGCAGTTTAGGGTCAATTTAAGAAATTCAGATAAATATTCAAGATTGCTCGGGGGAATTAGAGTATAATATAGGTTGCATTTCAAATTTTATTGTGGAACTTCAGATTTGAACTCTGAAAAAATTGAAAAGAGAAAAAAAACCAAACAAAGGGCTTAGTCATGATCAGATATTCTACTTGACAGTTAATTTGTTTTTCCATTTGAGTAGCTTGATGTGGAAATGTATTATTGTTTCGCATTGATACTGTACGCACTGCCTTGTTTTGTAACTGGACTTTGCTTGGGGGATGGCCCGAATAATTGAGTGGCTAGGGTTTCTAGTTGAGTAGATCAGAGTTGAAGACATTGTCTATTTTGTTTTTCATTCCATATACAGGGATCATATTTTGATGCTTAAAATGTATTAAAATTGAATTTAATTATTAAATGAATTCAATAATTGATATTATTATCAGTTAGACAGATCATACAATATTTTTGTATGAAGATAGTGTTTATATTTGGAGTAATCTAAAATGACTCAAACTTGAGTCACATGACTATCCTGTTTAGGTAAATTACACTTTTTTTAAATTGAATTAAATTATATTACATGACTATCTTGTTTCAAAAATATTATCTAGTTCTCCTCATCTTTGATATGTATTATAGAAACTACCCTTCTAATTTACTTCAATCAATAAATTAATTTTTTTTTGCATACTATGAAAATTTGATTTTATTTTTAATGTAATAGTAAAAGTAGCTAAATTAATATTAAATTCTAGTATAAAATTATGAATTTATTTTAATTTTAAGCCAAATTTATCTTTAGCTAAAAGCATGCAAGAAAATTTGTGTTTGGGAAAGGTATTATATTAAATACAACCGATTTTATATATTTTTTTAAGTAGATTTTTTTAAGAGTACCATTGACTTTTCTTTTCAATAGTGCCATTGACTTTTTAGAAAAGCTAAGTATTACCATTGATTTAAGCCTATTACAGTGACATGCTTAGCATTGATGGCCTATCACTGTGAAAGGCCTATGTTGGCATGATACATGTAGTATAGCATAGCCTATCAAAGCTAGCTAAGTTTAAATTGACCCTGACTAGTCATCGACTTAAGGGTTGAAGTTGATGAGCTAAATAAAAATACCCTTTCGGATGAAGTTAAAACTCTCCAACCTTGCTTGTGGCCCAATAGCTTTTTCATTTTCTCCTTTTTTGAAATTTGTTCATTCTATTTATTCTTTCTTGCAACAACTTTTTGATAAGAGTAGATCCTCTATAGTTGGAAGTCTCTTATGCTGTTGTGTTGTTGGAAGAGAAATTGAAAGTGTTTTGATTTTTGATTTTAAATTAAATTCATTTATCTCATCTTTTTATTTTGAATCTCTCCTAACAACAACAACAACATAACAACAGAGGATCTATTTCCCTTTCTAATTTAGCTAGTTCCTCCTTCAAAAGATCTTACCAAAATTAACTTGTAATGAGATGTGTTTCAATGTCTTTGAAATTTTTCATCCCTTTTAACATCACATTCATTTCAATTAAAATCCTCTTTTTTTTTTCTAATATTTTCTAACCATAGACCTTTATTTTTTCCTTTCAATTTATTTTATATATCTAGGGCTATATTACAAGTTTGTAATAATTTTAGTGGAGCAATTTTTTATTCTATTTGTTTTATATAAATGTCATAATTATTATCATCGATTTATTAGTATGTTTATTATAGTAATTTTTTATTATATGTTAATTGTCTATAAATATGTTATCACTCTTTTTGGCTACTTATTTGTTTGTTCTTATTTTATTTTGACAACGAAATTTTTATTTTTATTGTTTCATGTAATATATGAGTTTTGTCATATGATAACTAATTAGAAAATGTTAACAATTTATTTATTTGAATTTTGGAGATAAAAGAGTATAAAAATTTTTGTAGGAAATTGGTAGCATAAGCATTCTATGTAGAAAATAATAACGTAGAGAAAATAAGTAAACAAAAAGGTTATTATGTATAATTTAAAATTTTATAAAGGAAATAATATAGTAAGAAAATAATCATGCTAAGTAGGTGAAACATTTTTACAATTTAAGTGAATATTAAAGTAAATAAATGTTTAGTAATAAAGTTGAAAAGGTGTTTATATATCTTTGCATGTTCTCATTTACAAATCATATTGAACAATAGGAGTGAGTATGTGTACATATTTACGAATGGACAAATTTATGATGATTCAGATGGCATAACATTTGAATGTGTCAAAGTGAAAATAATGAGAATTGATATGTACATCATTTTGGAGAGGTTGAAGAAAAGCTATGACTTTCATCAAAATTAATTTGTGTTTAAGCTAGTACATAAGTACTTGATGTCCTTAAATCCAAAAAGGTCTCAAGCATGTTGCCTAGAGGATGATTCTAATGTTCAAAAGATATGACAAGTGAACTTGTACACATTTATCTTAACCACTTAATTGGATCTCAACATGAAATTGTAATTGCTGAAGGACTATGTTGTATACACACTCTTGTCTACCAGCAATATTTATGACATAGCTAAACAATTATCCTTTTTTAAGTCATACTTTTAAGATATTCACTCGTTCGATCCACAACTAAGCAATACTTAATAGTATAACTTTTCTCCTATTGGCCACATTTCATGACCTAGTTCATCCTATAAACCAGTTGACAATACTCTACCTACTTTTCCTTTTACTACAACAAAGGATATAATGGATGAATTTAAGAAAGATGATGAATATGATTATGCTTTTAATGCTGAGGACAAATGATAAGTTCAATAAGGATAGTTATGATGGTGGAAATGATCCTACTAATACCATTCTGCATGCAACTATAAGTGAATATGACAAGCCAACAATTGCTTTCTTATCATAGGTTAACACAGTGGTGACGAGGGGTCCTAAATTCCCTGGGTTGGGCATTCCTTTGAATTTGAATGACAACCAAGAGTTGCACGTTGGTATGCAATATAAGGATATCTAGGCTCTACATCGTGCAATCAAACTATACTTTGTTTGAGTACACCACACATTTTGGGTAATTATCTTGAGCCAAAAAGCAAAGAATATTGGAGTGTTAACTATGACATCAGTTGCAATTAGAAAGTTAGGGCACACCAAAAAGTACATAGAACTTATTAGTGGATTATAAAATATAAGGGACTATATACATGTCCTTTTGTGACATTATCCCAATATCACCCAAAGCTAGATTCTAACATTATCTCATCTTGTATTGTATAGATAGTGACTAATGAGTTAGAGGTGAAAGTTTTCCAAATTGTTTAAAGGATACAAAGTTTGTTTAGTTATACTATATCTTATAAAAAGGCGTAAAAGACAAAACATTGAGCTTTTACCATTGCATTTGATAATTGAGAGACCTCCAATGGCACTTGATTTACCATTGGCACAAATTTTTGAGGGCAGACCAGATAAGAGATGTAAAGGTTACATATCAGTTCGATTGTCCATTGTTGTAAAAGATGGACAAAATTGTGATAGTACCAATGTAGTGACATCATTTACCTATTGGAGGTGCTGCTTCTTCTTCCTATACTTTGGCACTAACACAACAATATGTTGACATAGTCAGTCCATCTTTTTAAATGGTTACTAGCTAATATGCTTAATTTGGAGGTGTTAATCTTTTCTATTATGTGCCTTCTTTGTTGTTATTATAGTTTGAATCTTTGAAGCCCTAGCAATTTGGGTCATTCAGGTTATTCTTTGATGATTTGACAATCTTTAATGTTGAATAGAATAATTGATTTTTTAGAGTTAGGGGATCATTGCATTAGGGGTTCATGATCCCATAGCAATCGATTTCTCCTATTCATTCCCTTACCTTTGATTTAAATTCTTCACCTACTCTATAAACAACCCACCAAAACAAGAATAAGAAGAATATATAGGGCAAGGGCAACCATAACATGCAAAAAGAAGAGCTCATGGTGGCATCGGAAGCCACTATTCTTTATGTATAGAACCAAATAAATCAATTTTTGTATGTTGTATAAAATGATTACTAATTCATATTAATGATTGTTATCTACTTCATTTATTACTTGACTAACTTATATCAAATAACTATCATGTATTATCTTTATATCAAATAATTGTCATTTATTATTTAACTAATTCATTTCACATAACTAATATTTATTACCCATAACTAAGATAACTTATTTTATTACACTAACATTTATTGCTTCATTTTGTGCAAAGGGAAAATATTTCAATTTTTTTTAAATAAAACGAAAGGAAATCGATGGCATACCTATAAAACTATAAGATTCAGTGTAATATTTTTTCTTGGTATGAATCTGAATACCTAATAAAAGTAATTTTGTCGTTGGAAGGATCATACATTATATAGAAAGTTAACTTTATTAGCAAAAATAAATTAAAAAGGAAGATTTCTATAACATATATTAAAACATCAATGGAGCCAAATGATATTTTCAAAAACAATAAGAGTATTTAAGTTTAATTTAAGAAAAATTTAAGAAAAGTTATTATAATTTATTCAATTTTTTGTGGTGTAATTAGATTGAGGAGTGGGCCAAAAATGAGAGCATATATTCATAAGTATCACTTGTTAACATTTCAAAAATGTAGAGGCATAGTTAGAAGGACAAGGGAAAGCAGTCACATTTTTTGATATTCTATCCAATGGCTAGACCATATCAAGAGGTGCAAGGGGGTAAATGTTAGCACATAAAATTACAAGATGTTAACAACAAAGAATGCTAGCTAAGATTCCAGCCATTGGTTAAAGACCCTCGTTTCATGTAATAAAATGATAATAAAAATAGGAGAGTATGAATCTGCTAAGTAGGTGACCTTGGAAGGTGGGTAGGCAACACGATCTTCAGCATTAGGCCATGACATGAACGAGAACATGAAAAGAAAGAGAATGGCTAAGTGAAGAATGTGTATAGTTACCAAGGAAGCTATATAATGGGGGAGAGGAATGTCATGAAGGACACAAAGGAACTTCTCAAAAAACTTGCATTATAACTCTTTTATTTCTAATAATTTATTTGCTTTGTTTATCATTTTATATTTTGCTTTAAGTTATTCATTATTTTCAACTAATTTTTAATTAAGTGGTAGTCAATTTCTTTCATGGTTTTTTTGTTATCAACCAATTTAAAATTTGTATAATTCTTAATTATTGAATTCAACAAGTATTTTCTATTTACAAATTCTTTGTCATTGTTAATTATGCATGTTGAAACTTCTATTTTAGGCTTAATTATATTTAGAATCTTAAAGGACTTTTTTTCTAAGAAAGTTATGTCTCGTTTACTCATTCCCATTGTAAAATAGGTATTGAACACTAACATCTAAAACTATCATTACAGCTAGTATCAATTGACTAATTAGCCGATCTCGTTTTAGAAAATATCACCAACATATGAAATCTTGGTTTTACCTAACAAAGAGACTATTTTAATTAGAAAAAATGTTTAATAGATCAAATTAAAAGGTTTTGATTTTTGGATGACTAAATTGAGAGGAAAATAACTTCTTAAAAGCTAAAATATTTAGTGAAGAACACATTTTAAGTTAGTTTTCTAAAATTTAATAAAAAAATTAAGTGGGCTCCCATTGGAGGGCCCTATGTGGCCAAACTGCACTAAAAAAGACGAGTAATAATTTTGTTATTGGCACTCGGCTGTTTGGTCTTTGCTTTTCACAACGCAGACAAACCACGAGAAATATTTGTTATAGTACCCAGAAATTTAATTAAAAAAGTTATATTTTAAGACATTAAGTTATAAATATTTATTTTAAAAATTTTAAAATTTAAAATTATTCTAAGACATCTCAGGGTCAAAAATTTTAATTGTAATAAAAATATTTAATTGTAAAAAAAATTACTTTATATTATAAAACCCATAAATTCATTTCTACTGTTTACCTAACTTTCTCTCCCATTTATGTTCATTATTGCTTAAGAAATAATTTTTCATAGTTAACATTTTTGGATCTAAAGTTTTTTTAAAAATAATTTTAAAATTTAAGATGTTTCAAAATAAATATCTTTAACTTAAAATTCTAAAATATAATTTTCCCAATTTACTACTAATATTGTTGCCTTTGTACATATTACTATTATGATGCTCTTGTAAGAAACTGTAGATGACATTACACAGTGAGCTTATCATGTTTAATGAGAATGCGACTAAGTGACATTATTTTTTTTAAAAAAATTTAGTTAAATTATATTTAATATCCTTCCCCCACCCCCTAAAATTGTACTTAATTTTTGAAATATTTGATATGTCTTGCAAATAATTCTCTTCCTCTTCTATCAATAGAGTTAACCTTTTACATAATATAAGAATGTGATTTTATTTTTAATATGATAAGATAAACAATTAAATTGATGTTAAACTTTAATATGATATTACAATTTTATTTTCAATATGATAGTAAAAAAAATTAAGTAATTTTGCCTTTGAAAAGAATACATCTTGTGCAAAAGATTAATTTTATTAACAAAAAATAAATTAAATAGGAGATTTTTGCAATATATCAAATGTTAAGGAAACTGAGTGTAATTTTCAAAATAATAAAGATATCAAGTATAATTTAATCAAATTTCAAGAAAAATTAGCATAAGTTACTAAAAAAATTAAGATATAATATATTCTTATATTTGAAGTTCATTTAGCACAATAATTTCAAGTCATTAAAAATTAATATTTTATATTTCATAAAAAATTCAGAGATTCTTTTGTTAATAATATAAAAAAAAATTAAAATGAAAAATCATATATTTTTCTGACATCTTAGACATTAAAATAACAAAGATTAGTATTTTGAATCTCTACGATAGCAAAAGTGATTTTTACCTCTGCACATATTAGTTTATTGGAAGCAGTAAAGTTACTTTAGGGATTTTATTTAAATATCAACTTGCTTGGATGTGGCAGGATAATCCAATCACATGGGATAGTGGTCATTGCTTAGATGATCTTCAACTGCAACAAGGTCTTCCATATGTGGATATTTGGATTGTTATGCTTTGGATGTCTCCAAGGAGTAAGCAAAGAAGAATCATAGACTTGACTTATAGTTGGCTCCAATATGCGCTTGTTCAACAATGGTGTAGGTGCTATAATTGTTAGTCATGAGTTTTCTTGGAAGCTACTTGACAATCGGTTCATTTCATTTTGCATCGATGTGATATTAACCCCTAATTTTCTGTCATCTTCTTTGGTAGTCTATGTTTCCCATTATAGGTTGCTTATTGTAGACTCTAGGCTACAACCTTCTTTTCAAATGCTTCCATGAGATTTCTGGTAGTTTGTTAATCCATTTCTTTCTTTGAATGTTCTGATACCATTATAGCCATAACGAGAGAAGGGCATCAAGCTTATGTCAAAATGACGTGTAGTTTTCTGGTTTGGACAAATATAATGTTGTTTCATAGTTTGTTTGGTTTTGTTCTTTTAGTGTGTGTGTGTCTATATATATATATATATATATATATATATTTCTTGAAAATTAAATTTTGAATATAGCCTACTAAGAATTTCTCCCATAACCAATGATCACTTTGAATATGAGATGGTTCTTTACATCAACATGATCCCATTGGGGCCAAAAGGTATTGGCCATTGGTCATTCCATATATATATATATATATATATTTCTTGAAAATTAAATTTTGAATATAGCCTACTAAGAATTTCTCCCATAACCAATGATCACTTTGAATATGAGATGGTTCTTTACATCAACATGATCCCATTGGGGCCAAAAGGTATTGGCCATTGGTCATTCCATGACACTACATTCTTGTTTGAATTAATAATTAATGCCTTGGAAATTGAAGGAGAACTTTTGAATGTGTTGAGGGGTTGTCGCTTCATACTTGGAAAGGGTCAAACCCTTTCGCTGTCTGATGACCCTCCAACCCATTGTGAAGACTCAGTATTTCAATTTTCAACAATTGATTCTTTTGTTGATTTTTGTTTTTTTCAAAGTAATGGAAGATTAGTTAGCTTTCGTCATAATTAGAATCATTTTCGCCAAGAAACATCTTGCTCTCTTTTCATCAAGAAGTTTATGGAGGACTCTCCAACCTTTCATATACTTAATTCCTAAAATTGATAACGAGGATGTCTCTATTCTAAGCATGTATAAAATTAAATACTTTAATCATTATTTTTTACACATAATTATTAAAAATTTATCTCTTAATTATTATTTGACTATCATTATTATGTAAGTCATTATTTATTTTTTATTTTTAAATTTATGACATATGTTGTATATGTTTATAAGATTTTAGTGGTAAACATGTTGCTATGATTTTTATAAGTATTATTTTTATTTCATTCAAATGAACTAAGTTATTTTAGACTTTCTTATTCTAGAAAGTCTACACTTTACTAATTGGATTAGTTTGACATGAAAGATTTTTATATGTAATATGTAATATTTTTATTATTAGAATTTTTAATTAAAACATGATAAATATATAATTTTTTTAATAATAATATGACAAGTAAATAATTTTTATAGCTAAGTATATTGTTTTTACAATTCAGCATAAATATGATTGAATTTTTAAGAAATTTATTTTACACATATTATTATTTTATTATTAAAAAAATAAAAATTATACCTAAATTTAATCTATTGGCATTTAGTTTAATAAATCTAACTTAATTATTTAACACAAATCTTAAAAAATTGCACAAATTTTAACACAATCAAATGGATAGAAAGTCAAATATTTGTGCAGTTCGCATCGTCTCCAGTATAGCCCTTAAAAAAAAAGGTACAGATGGATTTTAATTTCAAAGTTTTGAACAATTGATTTTTAAACTAAATTACATAAATCTCCTTGAATTTTGTTAAAATTAAACAAATCTCTTTCTTATTTTTAAAATATATACAAACATTTTTAAAACAAAAAATTATCTTATACTTTAGTCTAATTTTAAATTTGTTAACCAAAATATCTTCTATTTAAAATTTTTAGCTTTAAAAAAATTTATTTAGGTTAATGAAGAGTATCTTAGTTAAAAATTTAAAATTAAACTAAAATATAAAATAATTTTTTGTTTTAAGGAGATTTATATATATTTGAAAAATAAATAAAAATTTATATAATTTTAGTAAATCTAAAAAATGATTTACATAATTAATTTTTATCTTTTATTTTTGATAACGAAAAGTTCCAAAAGAGAAGAGTGGATTGTCTAAAAGATTCTAATTTTAAAATTAAATATATCATAATTAGTAAATATTTATTAATAAAATATAACAAAAAATCAAATCATAAATTTTTACCTTGAATTTTGAAACAATTTGATACTATCAATTAAGTGGGAGTTGAACAGAAAAAATAATAATAATTAGTTCTATGATACTATCGCATCTCGTTGATAACAATTGACTTATATTCCCTTTGGTTAAAATGCATTGTCACAAAGAAAAGTCAAAAGTCAAGTCTTACTTTTCAATCCACGGGGGTGTGCAGTGATCCCTGGACAATTGAAATTTTGACGGGGAAGAAACTAAGGAGATATGATTGTTGAAATTATGAGTACAAGCCAAATAACAAGTTGACATTCATACATTGATGATAAGACACACACTGAAGAAGAAAATAACATTGTAAATTAATTTAAAACTATAAACCTTTTAAATTAGAAAAATAGACCCGGATTTTGGTAAACACTTTTATAGATTCACTCTGAAATTTATAATTTGACATGGGCATTTGACGATGTCATTATATTTAAAATTTTTAGGCAGAATTAATTTTTTCTTAGTTGTTAAAAATAGTTTTGAGCCAACTTGTGTATTAATTGAGACTAAATGTCTTTTGAATCTTATTCTAAAAAATTGTTTGATGGTGTTATTTTTTAAATCCATTGTCCTAAAAACCTAAAAAATAGAATAGTGTTCTAAGGAACTTAAAATAGAGAACATCTTTTAGATATTCTGATTTCTTGTTTTTCAAAATTAAGAGAAAACACGGAGAATAAAAGAATAATTTTTATTAATGGTATCATTATAATTTTGATTAAAAGACTTGGGATTCATTCTTCTCCAATGATTTAAATAGAATTTTCTTAAATACTTATTTTCAAACTTGTTTTTGAAAATAATTTAATAGAACTGTTAAAGATAGAATCAAACAGGTAAGTTTTTCTTTTTTTTTTTTTCAAACAACTTTAAAATTATGCTCTTTACATTAACTTAATATATTTAGAAGAATAAATTCTCTTAAATAACTTCTAAAAGTTTGAACTTGAATGGATAAAATAAGGAGCACCCTTCTTAATTATTAGGTTAACCTTTTATGATCAAGAACTGATGTTCGACAACATGAAACTAGACAAATTTATACTAAAAAAAATCGAGTCACGAGTCATTTTCTCCGGTGAGGACCACAAATTTAAACAGTTTAGGTACTAGACATGAACGCTAGACATGTACAGAAAGAGACTCTCATTTGGTAAACAAGTTGGAATATCAAATAGAGAGAGGTGCATCTATCAGGGAGCTGAATGGTCCCTTCGCATTGTGTTATTATCTTCCACACCCAATATGCAGATACTGTATTCTTTGCAATTACAAATTGACTGCATATATTCGAGTTGGAGAGAAATAGAAATAGAAAGAAAAGAAGAAATGATTGTAAAAATAAGAAATGAACATCATTCATACTCTCACCACTTTGTATCATTCTCTTTCCAACTGCATAATTATACGACTACAGAGGATTTAATTTCCAATAAATGCATATGACAATGAGCAGCAATGAGAAAGCAAAATCATAGGTGATTTCAACAAGCAATTTTCTAGAAATAAGAATAGTTCCCACTAGGATTGAATCGAATAATTGAATAGAGTCTCGTTAAAATTGCAATCTCTTCCAGTTATGTAACTTTTTGCTGATGTTTATAGAGAATTACACCTCTTCAGGCCCCGAGCATTCAAGTACAAGTAACTCTTTTTCTCAGGTACTGGAGTAAACCCAGAATAATGGCCATCAATCTTGGCCAAAAATATATCATTTATGTTCTTCAAAAGCTCGTGCTTGTTGAAGAATGGCTGAGCTGTATATTCCTCAATTGGCATCCACTGCAGTGAGAGAAGAACATTGGGATTGAGAGATTCTTAGGTAGGGATAAGTAAAAATACATAGAAACAAATGTGTGTCTAACATACATTTTGTGATTGGCCGGTCTACCTAACAATTTTTTCATCAGGAATTTTGGCTGTCATAAGGATTCTGCTTTTTCTCAGACATTGATTTAAGCAAAACAGTTTGGGAGAAAAAGGCATTAGTATTCTTAACTTCAACTAGAAAATTATGTACCTGTGCAGCTTCTATCTCTAGTTCTTGCAATTGGATGTTGAAAGAAAGGGGGCGCAACATGCACACGAAGAATAGATCCGACTTCTCGAAGAATGACTTGTGACTTTGTCTGTTGATCAGATGAAAGAAGAAAGGAATATTTAGTACTTTATTTGTCTAAATTGTAAACTCACAGGTATTAAAGAAACTTCAAAAAGAGGAAGAAGTTCCTAATTGTTCAGAAGTAAAAGTAAATTGTGCAATTTGTACATGTTGAAGTACATCCTATTCTCCCATTGACCTTGATAGGGCTTAAAGCAGCATTTGCAAGTTATAATTTTTTTACATGACCATGTAAGAACAAGAATGGAACCTGCAGTTGGTGTATATAAATTATTAGAAATTCTTTCCTGTCCTTTAAGGACATGAAATGATGGATTTTTTTGTAAACAAGCTACCTGAAGGCTAACACTTCCACAAATTCCGAGTCAACCTGAAAATTGAGAGAACCCCGAAAAATTAGGCATTTACAGCATTACAATGATAAACTTAATCTACACTTAATTGGTATTACAATGAGATTACTTACTCCAGTTTCTTCTTTGACCTCTCTTTCTGCTGCTGCACTTATATCTTCTCCCTGGATAAGTTGAATGAGAAAATTATATACACACATCATTGCTTCTTACTCTGCAACGAGAATGATAAGCTAGATATTTACCTGATCAACAACTCCGGTAGGGATTTTCCAGACTCCAGTTCCCCGAAAATATCCACTTTTTTCTTGAACCACTAAGACCTAAAGTCATAATAAACCAGAAAATATGACATTAATGTCAAAATGCAAAATAGAACTAAATTTGAAGAATTCCTCGCAGCGAGAAACACATTATTACTTTTCCAGTGAACATGCTATAAATAATCACCCAGAAGCACAGAGGATTTACTTCCCCCACACATAGTGGGAGGGGGCATGCGGAGAGACACTTGATGAAATTTAAGCCTTAAGCATGTCAATAGATGTTAAAACCAAAAACCAAAGAGAAGTCAACTAATCAAAGTTATTCCTATGATGGTGATTTTTTCCCTTCACTTTCCTAAATTACAAGATAAAATACAGCATATATAAGAATGCTTTTACAGAAGCCATAAATAGTGTGTGACTTCTTTTCTCATCCCAATTAATGATATTAACATTTTATACTGCCCAAGGAACAATATGACTATATTGATCACAGCCCTCAAATTATGAGGGAGTTTTTCCAATTAACCTGTAAGACTCATTGTGCAGCTGCATTACATGTTGACAAATAGCAGGGAGAATACCTCTCGTTTTTCATTCATGACAAATGCGCCAACACCCACTGTGTGTGTGGCATTTGCTGGAATAGTATTTGCACTTTTAGGAATCCAGTATACAAGCATTAAATATTTTGGTTCTGCATGGTGGTACCAAAATCCTTCCTGTACATGAGCCAGAGAACTAACGGTAAATTTACAAAATGTGCAGCACATAACAACCTAAGTCAAAGTGAAGTTTTCGCTAATCTAACTTCTCAAGCACAAGGTCACCTTAACCAGAACTTCAACAAGACTGACTAGATGTATAGGTAACTTTATCCAAACGCCTTTCTTGCCCTGCAAGACAAAGTTGATTCATCAACTCAACTGAATTTAGACAGGGATGGATTCTTGATTCCCAGGGTAAGCATATAATATTATGCTAAAAAATGCTCTTTGATGTTGTGAACCGACCCTTATGTGATTCAAATTTGGTTGCATATAATGACAATTTTATTTTTTGGTGTGACAAAAGAATTATATTTTTTTTCTGGTAATGCTAAAATATCTCAAGCACACAATTTAGAAAACGAAAAAGGAAAAAATTTGAGGGAGCAAACTTTACACATCACAACCGAGTGAAATACATAAACAAGTTCTGTATAATGAATAACATATGAATAAATTACACCAACTTCTAACAAGAAATTAAAACCACTAAAAAAACCACATACAAGTGTGCATTGATGAAGAGCAAAACAATATTAACCGGAAAAAGAAAATCCAGTAAAGCTACGTTGCACTTGTTTTTGTTGCCGTGTTACAACTATAACATGAAGCACAAACAGTACATAACTAAATTTCACATGGAAAAAGCCTTGTATCTGATCCACTTTTGAACTGTGCCCATCAAATTCCTAAAATTGAAGGGGATGAAATTAACATGAGAAGAGGAAAGAGTAAGACGATGGCTGGACATTATGCATTGCAATCTTGTGGAACCCAATTAGTGTGCTTGTTTTTGTTGCCCTTTAACAGCCATATCATGAAGCATAAATGATACATATCTAATTATAGAAAAAGCCTTGCGTCTGATCTCTAGTGGCACAAGCATGTATCTATCAAACTAATGAAATCAAAGGGGGTGGAATTAACTACAATATAAAACTAATATGATAAACTACCAGCTGTTTCCAGTGTGAAATTGAAGCTCTGAGCATCGAAATGAAGGTCGTAGAATCCATAGGCTCATCCATTTCCACAATAACACCACCATGGTCATCGTTGGTTGATGTTAGTAGTTTAATCTCTCGTACTTCATCCTCGGGAGCCACTTGTGGAGCAGTTGGTGGTGAACTTGTTGAGGCTGACAAAGACTCAATAGGAAAAGGGGTTGTCATTTTAATCTTGACTGCCAAGGGAACACGAGAACAAACAACATTAGACTCAAAACCCAAAACTAGTGCATGTTCAGTAATGCTATTGCTAGCCAAAGCCGAACATTATTATAAAGAATTCCCTTCAAATAGGAAAACAACACGGTTTAAACAAGGGCTACCAGTCCTCATAACTCATTCCTCCTGCATGATTAGAGAAGAGGAAGGACATAACTTTTATAATACTTTTAAAGACGCATAAATTACTCAGTTCAAACAGAAGCTTAAAAGCTTCAGAGCTATTCTGAATCAAAATATTCCAAAAGGGAATATAATAAGTTAAAATTACGCATCTGAAAACTAACTGAATATGCAGAGAAAACGGTTGAAACACTTCATTTTGGCATTCAAGGTTTCTGGGCAAGAATAAATGTAGTGTCACAGAAGGTTATCAAGCATACTGAAAGGAAATATGGATTTTCTATGAATTGAAAATGATGTCAACTGTTTAATAAAAAGTAATTTTAGAAATTATATGCTGGCCATAAAGTGTTTTGAGGCTAAAGAGAATTAGAGAGTGAGAATTGCGTCCAATCGACTGACATATCGCATCTGGGCGGGGAGAAACCCAAAAAATAATCCAAATTGGTTGCGGTTGAAATTTGAAAAATGTGAGAGCAAAACGAACTGAAAATGGTTATAATAAACTAAGGAAGTTAGATGATACATCAATACCCAAAGCAAAAAGCGCTCATAAAAGTTCGAAATTTGGTCTTAATCAATCAGACAAAAGGGGCATCGAAAGAGACATAAAACCAAAATTTTCACGCCAAACCATCAGAAAACGAGATTCAGAAACGAAAACAACTCGGCTTAGGTTGTGTTCAGTGTTCACTACCTCGCGAAGGCTCTTCTTCTTGTTGCTCTTCCCGAAGTTATGAAACGCAGGCCATTGGCAAGAAAATGAGATTTTCTAGTAGTGGAGAATAGGTGCGCCAACTCGGGCAGCCATTTTAGCATGTTGTTGTTTGTTGCGTGTGGACCTGCTCCCACAACAATGACACATTTTTTTTTATTTTCTTTCTTTTTATTATTACTGTTTTTTTGTTGATTTTCAAACGTTTTCCTCATAGCAAGTAGTCTTCCCTGCGTGGCCTGGGTGGATCAGTTTTCATTAGTTGGATATCAAGTTGCTTAAGAACCGGATGCTGACGTTGAAACGTAAATTGAATATGTTAAGTTATAAAGTTGAAAACTTTGAAAGCAAAACGCACAACGGAACGCAATTCCCAAACAGGAAGGGAAGTGAGTGGACACGTGATGCTATCATAGGAGTTGGCCAAGGTCCCAAGGATATTTAAGGTTGGGTCTAAAAGTTTTATTTAAAAGTAGGATGTAAAGTGCACAATGGGGTAAGGAGGCGCTTATCTTTCAACGCGAATATGATCACTTAAAAGAAAATAGATTAAAGAATGTCAATCTCATACATTTTATTATTTTTTAGTGTTGGAAATATTGAGGCTTATACCGTTAAATTTATCTTTTTTTTAATATAATGACATCATATTGATGCTAAAAGAAATAAACGAATCTAAAATTTTTTGGGATAGTTTTAAGAGTTGGCGCTACTAAATTGTATACGTATATATTATATTTATATTTATATATTTGTTAATTAAAAATTTGATAAATATGATAAAATTTTCACAATAAAATGGTTTAGTTCTTGTTTTTTCTTTTCCTTTCAACTCTAACAAAATTATAAGTTTTTGTAAAAGTCTCATTTAAAAATAGGATATCATTTTACTAGCTTTGACTTAAAGGGTTTTGCCTGTTTTGATTGCTCTATAATGTGAAATACTTAAATCTGGTTTGAGTTTGCGGCCCATTTAAACATGTTTATTATTAAAGATTAATTTAAATATAAACTTACACGAGTAAATATTACCAAGTAAATACAAAAAACAAATTGGTTGGTGTGAATAGATAAGAGCTAACTCATAAAAATTAAAAAAATTAATTTAACTTTAAAATTGAATTTTTAATATTTTATTAAATATACACATACATTATAATTTTATGCTTTTTTTACGAGTCTATTATTATTTAATCAAATTATTTTTATGAAAAATTAAAGAAAAATATATTTAGACTTATGCTTGTGAACTCGTTCAATAAACTGGTTAGCCCCTTTAAGAGCATTATCGACTGAGTTCATAATAATAACCTTCATCTGATGTATAAACTCAAATTTGACCTACAAAGGTTCACTTTTAAACAAGCTCAAAAATAACCTATCTTGTGAGCCAGCCTATTTTGATTCATATTACATTTTTTCAAACTAATCTCTTTGTATGGAAAAACAAATTAGGAGAAATCGCATTTACCCATAAAAAGATTTTTCTCCTTAATTGCAATTTTCCTCTACTTTATAAAAAATCACATTTTATATCCTGATCTATTAGTTCCGTCGTAATAAATCCTTTCCATCTAAATCAATTGTTAAGTCTAATTTTAACTATTTTAATAATATTTTATTATTTATTGTGATTTTACATTATATATTTTATATAAATGAATCTTAACTTAAGAAAAAAATTGTTCATTTTGATTTTTTTAATTAAATGGATTTAAATTTGGAGATTTAAGAATTTGATAGAAAAATTGATGAGGTTTAAAATTTTTACTTGCTAAACATTTCCTTCGGTGCTATTTATTAGAAATAAAAAATTGTTTCACTGATATTAAGAAAAATAGTTAATATTAGTTTAACTCATTAATTAGATTCAAATTTAATAATTTTTTTTATTTTACCCATCTTTATTTTATATAAAAAAATATTATGCATTGTTAAATGTATTAGATATAACAATAAATGAAGGGTAAAAAAATTTATTATTTAGTGAAATAAAAAAATATATTATATTTCTTATATTTTGAGACAAAAAAATCTCTTTAAATTTTTTTATAAACAGAGAATATAAGTTTAAAGATGAAAACTATAATACCTTATTTATAATCATCCTATAATCCAAGCTTAGCTCATCCTTGAGTTTGCCTACCCTAGTCTATATAAGTAACTTAAATGGTTGGTTGGGTAAGAGTAAATTCAGGGTAACAAAATTAATTATCTTTTTACCAAAATTTACACTAATTACAAGTTATTCCAAGTAGATCAAATTCTATTTGACACTATATGAGAAATTATTAAGTATATTCTTTATATAACTAAATCATACAATAAGCTAATAAAAATTTACTAAAATAAATACTAACTACAATAACATTTATTGACACACCTATGATAATGAATTCCTCTTTACCTCTATCTAACTTGGCAATAAGTGTATAAGAAATACTCCATATTACTATGGACACGTCAACATGGGGACAATCTCGTAATTTTAGCCCTCTATTTTACCAAAGTTTTACTCACAATTACTTGCAACATGTTCATTTTCACCTCTTCCCCAACCCTCGCGCCGCAAGTTTTTAACCCCCCGCAACATGGATGACCTCTTCACCGTCGACGATTTCCCTTACCACGTGGCCCCATTTCCCGACACCACTGACCTCCTTTACACCCACTCAACGGCTGCGATTCACCCTCACGACATCACCGACCAGCGCCGGAATCCCAACCCTCCGCCGCAGAAGCTTCGACCTATCAGGAGCCATGACCGGTCTTCTTCGCCGGCATCACAGGTTGGCGAGATTCCTGAGAATGGAGGGCTCGCCGTGGCGTCTCACGACCTGGGTTACTTTAGTAATCAGTCAAGTCAGAACCTTGAGTTTCTGGGTCAGCAAGTAGAGTCTAGCGCGGAGCTGAGGAAGGAAGATTCCGGTGATGCTGCCGGAAATAATTGCCTTCAGATGGAGACATCCGTGGCGCTCGGGTCGGGTCATATTCGGGATCCGAATGCTGAGGGTTGTCAGTTGGAGCAGGAATCTGGGTGAGTTCTGTTTTTCGATCCCTCGAATGTAGAATTGGGATACAAATTTCCTGGTTGTAGAATCTGTTTATATTGTATGATTGGGTTTGTTTTCATGCCTTTGGCAATTTGCATAATTTTTCTTGATTTTTATATACATACTTTCACGGCCTTTTCTTTTTCTTTTTCTATTATGAAATCATTCTTTTTACTGTATTATCTTATTATTATCTTTTAGAGTGGGGCAGAGCAACCCGACAAAGTGTCTTTAAAAGTTGCATTGTAAATTGTAATGCATGGCGCTTATTATTATTATTAATTGAGAGTTGAAGTTGTAAGAGTGGTAAGATGAAGAAATTCACAATGATAAATTGATAACGCCAAAAGGTGAAGAAGGCAAACTGATAAGTCATGACAAGGAAGAAATTAGATTCATAGCTACATACCCAAGTTTTTGTATCATTCTCATGTCTTCAAAGTAACGTGCACCTTGGAGTTCACACCCCACCAGTAAAATTGACATGTGTGTCTTGTTTAGGATTCAATCCCTACTTTTACCTCTGAAAAGTAAAATGTAATGCACAGCTTGATTAAAATTTTGTTTAAAAAGTGAAAAATACTTAACTTTCCTGTTAAACAAAATGTCTGATTTCATACCAAACGGATAAAAGAGTGCAGAGAATTCAATATCTGAACTCTGGATTATTTTCATTATGAATAGTGCATATCCATCTGCATGAGATAATTTGCAGAATGTAGTGATTAGAAGTAGATTTTTTTTTTAGAAAAAAAAAGCAACTGGTGAAGTTTGAATTAACCGTGTGAGTTTTTTACATGTCATTTGTGGCGATAAGGGACTGCAGGTTATCATTTAGTTTTGTTGGGTGCAATTAAGCATCCTACTTGACAGAGGGGAACAGGAACTTATGATGCCTGACAGTTGAGGCGAATACAAATAGCAACTGGGGCTGATAACTGGCTTCTAATTTTTTCCATCCTTGTGTGATCGGCATGTTGTTTTATGGAGTATTATGGTTATAAGCATACTGTGCTATCATAATTGGGTCGATATCTATTATGTACAATACAAGGTAGTTTAGCATATGAATGCTCTGTGACTAAGCTTGGGGAGGAGATTTGGTAATCTTACCAATACCATGAGGATTCAGGCGACACCGCTTGTATCATTCTCAGGATATTGCCTGTTGACCTGTTATTTTAATTTATTCCTCTCTGTTGCAGCTCATCTTGGGACGATGATGACAATTCATCTGAAAGTATGAAAGAACCTGGGAGTGGAAAGAGAAGAAAAAAGATGATCAGAAAGCTTGAAGCTTTTCTAGAAAATTTAGTGATGAAAGTGATGGAAAAGCAAGAGCAAATGCATAAGCAACTGGTAGATATGATAGAAAAGAAAGAAAGGGAAAGAGTAATGAGAGAAGAAGCTTGGAAGCAACAGGAGATGGAAAGAATTAAAAAGGATGAGGAGGCCAGAGCTCAAGAAAAATCTCATAACCTAGCTCTCATATCGTTAATTCAGAATCTACTGGACCATGAAATTCAAATCCCCCAACCAGCAGCAAGCAGCATAAGAGAAGACGACGAAGGTGAGACAAACATCCAAAAAAATTTCAAGAGTGATCTGAGTAACAACAGATGGCCAGAAGCTGAAGTACAAGCGCTCATAACTCTAAGAACTACATTAGAACACAAATTTTGTGTTATGGGATCCAAAGTATCCGTATGGGAGGAAATATCTAAAGCAATGCACAATATGGGCTACAACCGTTCTGCAAAGAAGTGTAAGGAGAAATGGGAAAACATTAACAAGTATTATAAAAGGACAATGGAGAGTGGGAAGAAACGACGACTAAATAATAAAGCTTGCCCATACTTTGATGAGTTGGACATTCTGTACCGAAATCGGCTCCTGAATATTGGGAAAGCCTTTAGCAACACCAACGATGTTGTTAAGATTGAAAAGGAATAAAGTAAAAGTTGATTTTCAGAAATATGGCATATTTTAAGTTTGCTGCAATTTGATATTAATTTAGTCAGATTTCTTTTTGGGGAATAATATTAGTAATGAATTTGAGTAGATAATGTATCACTTTGAGCTTTGCAGTGATTATCCATTATCCACTCTCTTCGTTGTCTGTGTAAGAGTGTGGAGTCTGGATTTTTTTTAGGTGGGCTGTGCCTATCATGTCATCTATTGACTACACTCACACATGAAGTCGACATTGTGAGAATTAACAATAAAATATGCAATTCTAATGTGGTGGACTGGAGCCCCATTAACTGCTGTGAGACAAATTTATTTGTATGGTATATGACGTGCTAGGCACTACTTGCCCAATGATGCCAGGCAGAGTTAGGGTGTTCATCAGCCTGATTGGCCCTAGGGGCTCACTTTAGCCCGGTTTAATCGGGTTGGGCTAAAAGTATAAATGGTTATAAGTTTAAATAAGACTATTGCGGACCGGGCTAGGTCACAGGTGAAGGTATGTTCCGCCTAATTCGCCCTAATAGTTATTTTTTTTTAGTTATTAATATCTTGTCATCTTATTTTTTTAAATTTCATTTAATTATCTCTGCATACTACAATTTTTATTACTTACACAAATATTCTTTATTTCTTAATTATTTTTATCATTGATGTGAATCCTTACTGATATTTCTTTTGTTAAATAATGAAAAAATATATATTTACCTAAGACTAATTATGTTAGTATATCATATATTTTACTTGATAATATTAGACTATTTTTTTATTATTGATACAAATATAAGAGTTCTAAAAGTCCATTGTTTTGAAATATATGCCTATAAATTTGTGTAAAAATATTTTTATATTACAAGTATTAATTCATTAAAAAAAAATAGTTTGGGTACCCCTAACCCGCCCTATTTCAACATAAATTGGACTTATTAGAGTTGAGTAAGACCATGGGTATAAAAACAAGTTTTATGTCTTAATCGGGTCAGGTATCAGACATACTAGATGTTCAGTTTGGTCCTGCCCATGTATAGTCCTACTTATTAGGGCCACCCGGGTGGCCCTAACTCGCCCTAAAATCGGGCTTCTCCAGATTGGACCGGGCTATGGGCATAAAAATATGTCCAAAACCCTAATCGGGCCGGGCTTTGGGCCAAGCATCGCCCTGACCCGGCCCTGCCCATGTACACCTCTAGGTGGAGTATTGTTTGGTTGTCCTCCAACTCTAAATATTTAAAGAATGCGTTGAGACAATGCTCTATCCTTGTTTTTCAGTCCTCACGAGTCTCATCATTCATTCCTGTTTGTTCCCCCAATCATGTTTTTGGCTCTGATTTTTATTGCTTCAACTTTAGTTTCGTAAACCAAACTCGCTCGTATTGTCTGGCACGTCACCTGTTAAGGTAATTGGCTCTCTTATATTAAGTTGGCTTATGGCATCAACATTATTCCTTTATCTTTTTCTGTAGAGTGGTTACGGATATAGTGGTAGGTCCAAACGTCGAACCTGCTGAAGATAAATAGCCTTTAAGGCCTTCTAAGTATAATTGTGAGTATAGAGACTTAAGACCAGTGTATGCCTGAGTCACAACGAAAAGGAAAGCTAGTGTAAAGAGAGGTAACTCAAACGCAAGGAACCAACAAACTCGAACCAAGTCAACGGGCTTATCATATTCCGCATTCTGCAATAGGAAGTGGAGATGAAGGCTGCAATTGTTAATCACCAAATTTGCCTTTATAATATTATAATTATAATAAGAAATAAAAATTGGAAAATCCTAATTTCACTCTTGACAAATAGGTGCATTTTTCATTTAGTTAATCTCATCCATCAAAATGCTTTTAATGTTGTCATCCCATCTTATCTTTATCCATAAGTTAATCTAAAACTTGACAGAATATTGACTTATATCTTTTAACTCAAAATACGTAGGATACACTTAGTTCACATAAGATGAAAAGTCATAATTAAAAAAACTAATTTCATGAAATTCAGATAGATTCTTGGGCGAACATTGACAGGTCCTTGACTCATTGAGGCACAAAGTAGCCCTCCCTAGGTTATTTCTTCCTAGGTTGCCCCTTTTCGAATTAGCTGAATTTCAATGAAAGTACTGATTAAAACAATTTAGGCCTTTGGTTTTAACATATTCCATCATGTCTTGCAATCTTGGTGCCCATGTACGCTGAGGGTGTTTATGGGTCAAGTATTATCGTGTCCAGTGTCTAACTTGATTTTACACTATGTTTCTTTTTCTAAATTTGAGCCTAACCTAGCATGGTTTGATTTGATTCAGTACTCAGTCGAGTTGAGTTAATTTTTTAAGTTAGATTATTATTTTTAATTGTAAAATGACATTTAAAAAAATAAAATTTTTATAAAATTATATTTTATCTTTAAAAATATAAAATTTTTATATAAGTCTTTATAAAATTATATTTTATTCTTAAAAAAATAAAATTTTTATATAAATTTTGATAATTTTTTTAAAATTAATAAGATCGAGTTTGGTTAAGTCAAATTAATTGGTATAATATTTGGCTTGATTTGTATGCCCATTTTTTGGCCCAACCTAATATGAACGAGATGGTTAGGTTGGGCACCATATGCAACTCTAATGTAGGCTGTCTTTGCGTTAGTTTTCTAACTTTGGGCAAACATTGCAATACCAAGTCATCACTTACTCTGCATGACTGCAGTTGGAACAATAGTGACAAATTGTATCAGCTGACGTGACTTGAGCAGTGAAGAGAATTTATCCAAAAAGCTAGCGAATGAAATAAGACTACCTCATGAGACTCAAGTACCCTCTTATGTGTAGATTGTTATTCAATGAGGGAAATATGAAGAACAGCAATTGGTTTCCCTCAAGTTGTTTGAATCCATTACTAAAAGCAAATCTGTTTACGTTTAAATAATCATCCAATATCTGTCAAATTGGACGAGAAAAACTAATTGATACGAGGCATATGAACAAGTTGTGGTAGCCATTAGTGGACATAAATGGCAAAGGTATATCGTTGGAATTAAACCAGTGCCGTTCGTCATGATTTGCATCATTCAAAGGTGAAGAACTGGGAAAGGGGAGTGATGAATGTTCTCTTGACTATCATGTCTGAAAGAATGTTGTCAAGGGTTGTTGGCTGTGAGCATTCTTACCTAGTCTGGGATCGAGTCCAAGAATTTATTGTTTCACAAACATGTGAAAAGATCAAGCAATTTATGTCTGTGAACCTAGACTGCGTGCATGTGTCAAATTTGGCGGCGGGAGATTTTTTTTTTTCCTTTTCAAAATTTCTCATGCCGTCATACTTGATTTCCATATAGGGTTTTTATTGCCGAGGCTGGACACACATGCAAAAGTTTATAGGGTGCGTCATTGATATTGTCATCATTGATATTAGGCACACTTTATATGTGTGTGCCTAAACTAAGTGATGACGTACAAATAAATCCCTTCTGATCTCCATAAAACTTCAAGTGCCCCCCCATACGCATGTGCCGTCAACCAACCTCCCTGTTATATGAACACAACCCCCCCTCCCAAAAAAAAAAAAAAAATCCACCCCCCCAAAACCAAAAAAAAAAGCCCCCGAATAATAATAATAATAATAATTATAAAACAAAATAAATTGGTCAATAATTATATATATATAATAAAATTTTAATGCTAAAAATAAACAATTCTTTTTTGGATGCAAAAAGTTTTAAAATACACTCCCTTGTTTCTCTCCCTTAACCTTAAGGACAAGGTATATGTAGAAGCCCAGATGACGTACAGTTCACTGATAGACAGGCCCATTCACGCATCTGCTAAAGATTCCGGTGCACCATGTAACTCTAATGCCTCGTTTACTAAAAGGTAGAAATAGGATGTCACCCAAAAAAAAAAAAAAAAAGAAGGTAGAAATAGGAGAGCTCCTGCGTGGGCGAAAGATTATATCATGGGGCCACCATATATATTTGAATAAATTAATAATTAATTCTTAAATGATTATTTTCTTAATATAATTTTTAAAAATAAAACCTGTCAATTTAATTTTTAAGAAAATCACACATCTTTCAACTTAATTTTTTAAAGATACAATTTTCAATTTAGTTCACAAATAATATTTTTGGATCAAAATAGTATATTTAGGAAGCATTTGTGATACTGTCATGCAATAAAATTTAACTCTAATACAAAAATGATGTTATTTTAGAGGTTGAAGTTATTGAAATCTAACAAGGTCCCCCCCCCCCCCAACCCTAACATAGAGATTATGTATTTTGATTGAGCAAAATTGTATGAGAATTAACTTGAGAGACTTTATCTTTGAAAAACTAAACTGAGAGAAAAATGATTTTTAGATACTAAATTTAAAAGCTTCTATCTCTAAAAAAAATTAAGAAGAAAATTAAATCTAAAAAATTTCTAACTTCTATAAGCATAAGCTGGCACCTACATATTGACTTTTTCTCATGGAGAGAAAAGGTAAGAAGATTTTGATTGGTTGTCATGGAGTTTCCCCCTTTTTCCCCGAATAAAAGAGATATTGCACAGAGAAATTTCATTTATTTCTTCCATGTTCTTATCAGATTAGCTCACTCTCAAGAGGATGATGACAACCTCCAATGCAAAAACATTCAAACTAGGTAGTCCTACTAATTCTGAGGTAATAGATGAGAAGCAGATTAAGTCAAAAAGGCAATGCCTAAAAAAAATGGAACTTAAAATTACAAGAAAACCCATCAAGATGACACACCAGCATTGGCAATAGGCAATATCCATTTCTTCTGTTTGGAAGCTTGTTTCATAGATTAAGCTTTCTTTTTCAAGGCCTAAAATCCTCAAGATGCTAATTGCAAAACTTCATAAATCACTTAACAATCATCACTCTTTCTATAACGGGTATTATTGAGCCGCATATGATGAACTAACCCAAATTCATAAATAAAGCCTAAAATCAAATTTAATTAAATACATAATTAATTATTTAGTAATTAAATTTAATTAATTAATATTCAAAATTTGAAGCAGAAAGCTTAGGACAATGTATGGCTGGTTTTGGCTTTAAAAATTCGTAAACTTTTATTTTGGTATATAATTTGCCTATATTGAAAATTTTTAGGATAATTTTTAGCCTTAAAATAGTGAATTTATGTAATAAAAAATTCAAAAAATTTTCAATTATGAATTAAAAAATTTATTTCCTTTTAATAAGTATATTATGAACCTAGAGACATAATGAGTTACAAAATGGACACAAAACAACACATCCAAAGAATGAGACATTTTTGGATTGACCTAAAATTGAAAGGCATTAGACTTTCACATATCACATGGGTCCTAGGCTTGATCAACTCTCTCCCTGGTGATGATTTTTGGACACTAGGTAAAGTTAGACTAAGAGAGAAGTATAAACATAATAAGAAAAAAAGGCTAAACAGGTTTAAACTTTTACCAGTGTGTTGTTGAGATAGAGCTTGCAGAAGAACATCATATTGTTGCATACATTAAGTGATTTGTTTTGCTTTCTCAATTTCTAAATATGAGAAGTGCATGATCGTTTGGACATAGTACACATGAAAAAGGGAATTTATCTAAAACGATTGATCAAACATATAAAGCCTTTACATGAGATGCCAAACAATCCTCTTTATAATTATAGATATTATTTTAATCACAAAATGAACAAAATACCTTTTGATAAGGTGAAATAATTTAGATTATAATTTCTCTAGATTATTATATCAATGTTAGTCTTGAGAAAATTAATGATAATGTAACAAATACCACATGTTTACTTTATTTGATGTATAAGACATTTGCATTATTCTTTATTTAATGTCACATATTTTCTTATCAATGTTATAATTGAGAAATGTTGAATTGAGTAGTAGTTCTTAGATAACCTCAGGTCTACTAATCTAAACATGGCACATACAATTTATAATCTAATTCTAGTTCTTAGATTAGTAGACCTGAGGTCATCGAAGAACTAGAATTAAGCAATATTTGCATATAAATTTGATAGAAAAATAATGACATTTCTAGGATACATGCAATAGAAGTAAGACAAATGTAGATTTTTGATCATGAACCTAATAATGTCATTGGTGGTCTAGTTGAAGTTTACTGCGAATGTATGACATTGTGTATATGTTTTTTTGTATTATGTGCTATGTCTATGTAAATATTTGAATAATTGATTATGACTACTAAAAAACATTATTGTTGAGCGCAACAGAGGTGATAAATTGAATGGTGATAATTGGGAGACTTGACACTATAAATTTTATACAACCTTGAAGAGTAAGATGTTGAAGAGCCATTGAATAATGTTATATTAGAAATTGGGCATGAAAGTTTAGCTTCATGTAAGAGAGATTAAGAGGCATTTCAAACATTGAAAAAGAAAGACAATTTAGCTTGCATAACGATGCTAAGCTACATGGTTGACAATTTGATGTGTGAATATGAATCTTATTTAACCACACAAGCCATGTGGATTGTTATAAAAGATAAGTCTATTAGTACTTTTACAACTAAACTTAGAAAAATGATTATCAAGTTTGACACATACAAGTTGTGAATAAATAATTCTATGAAACAATATCTGAGAGAGATGTTAGACATGATTAGAGAGCTGATGTTAGCTGGCTGTGTCCTTACTAAATGGGCACCTAGTCCACATTGTCATAAGATCTCTCTTAACTATTTGGGAGTGTATAAAAGTAAACTTGACCTATAATAAGAGCATCACCACATTTGATGATGTTGTTTATCATTTGGAACATAAAATGAGCACATAAAGGCTGATAGATCCTTTGGTCATTTTAATATGATAGAGATTGCTATGATTTCAAGACTCAAGGGCAACGAGGACAAACACTTTTATAAGAAGAAAAGATCTAGCTAATGTTTCAAGAAGGCTAAGAAAGAATTTAAGAAGAGAAGCAAGCATGGTAGAAGGAAATTTGACATGGCTAAAGTTAAGTGCTATGCTTGTTAAAAGATGGATCATTTTACTTATGGTTGCATTCAGTAAACACAAAGTAACATTATGTAATAAATTTTTGCATTTTATTTATGTTTCTAGTACTATGTTAATACTTAAATCTCATTTTTCGTGGATTACAGGCTCAGAAGTTATAGACTATGTAACCAATGATCATGGATCTTTTATGGAATATCATCAGCTACCTTTCAAAAACAGATAGCTATATAGTGATTGAATACTTCTCTTCTTTTTAGAATTTGAAAAATACTTTTTATTCTTTAATCAATGGTAAGATTCATAATCCTAATTCCTATGGACTATATATAAAATCTATAAGATAACTTCTAATAACAAATCTTAATTCTAATGAAAGATAACTTCTGATAATTAAAGATAATATTAAATTTCAATCTTAACAAAAAAGTAATTATTAAAGCCTAACAAAAAGATAACTAAACATAAGAAAATAACTAATAAAATAAAGTAATTTAAATGTTAGTTTCTAATTCTAATCCTAATGAAATATTATTTCTTATATTTATCTTTGATCCATAATTTTTTATGCAAATTCTATTTTTGTCTAAGAATTAAATTTAGGAGAAAAATATATAAAATATATTAAATAGGTATAAAATGTTTATAAATTTAATCCACTATATCTTAAAATCTACACCTATTTAATTATAAAATATGCATTTATCACAACCCCAAATATGAAGGTGGTTCAAACTAGGTTTTCTTTCGGTCCAAAGTTCAAAAGGTGTATTTGGGATGGATTTACTAGGAACTCTATTCAGTATGTAAAGGATCATTTACATGGTCTCACCCCATAAGAATTCTAGTAAGTTACATCTACTCATCATGCTCCTCATCATGTCCTTAAGCATGTGATTACGCCTTTTGGCTACATCATTTTGTTCAAGACTACTAGGCATAGTGTATTGTGGAACGATTATGCAATCTTGCAAGTATTTAGTAAAAAGTCCTATATGCTGCCCTATGGCATCATGTTTACTATAATACTTTCTACCACGGTCAAATCTCACTATCTTGATAACTCTTTCTAATTACTTTTTGTAATATCTTAACCTCTTTACCCTAACACAATGGTCTCATGGTCTATCCCAACCATTTCAAGCATATTGGACAACATTTACAATGAAGCATATGTCTTCCTACATGGAAAGTTGTATGAATGGGAGACCATATTCATGATTCATGACTTTAGGGATCAAGTGAACTCATTCATATCATTTTCTATCCATAACATCTTCATTCAAGTCATAAACATCACAATTTATTACAAAAATTTTGGGTTGGAAGCCATTTACCTTAAAACAAATTTGCTTGGGCTTGGTTTCCAGGGATAACTTACTGATATGAAGTTTGAAAAATCATAATTAGTTCTAGAAAAATCTAAATCTAACATACCATACCATTCTAGAAAACTGTAGATGTATGCTTTTGACTAAAAATAGCTTTAGATTAAGGAAATGGCATCTAACCCACAAAAATTGATAGAACAATACTAGAGGTCAAGCTACATTACTGTCATTGACTTTTAACTTCAAAAATTCATATCTCTCTCAATATAAATCCAAATGAGGTACTCTCAGTGGCTATGGAAAGCTTATAATGTTTAGTTTACACTTATAAAATTTCATAAGTATTGAATTTCGTTTGACTCATGAATGACCCAGGGAAAGAATATGATCATATGAACAGTACACATACCAAATTTGCATAATTTTTTCAACTTTGAAAAATTATAATAAATTCTTTAGAGCTCCAATTTAAATGCTCTTTGGCTCTGTGAAATACTCTAGATGAGACCTAATTGAATGCTAAATTTCATGCCAAGATTAGCTCATTTAATTAGATTTTGGTTTGGGTAAAAAATTGGTCAATTTTAAAGTCTAAAATGGTATAAACATGCACCATATAGCCTTTACATCTTTCCACAATCACTTGAGCACATTTGAGAGTATAATTACAACATATATAAGCTCTCCAAGTGGCCCAAATCATCATACATCTCAAATTCACTACCTCATATGAATTTGTACACATTCAAGAATGGGTTCCCTATAACATCCTGCCTCTCTGTAAACGTGAGAAACACAATGTTCAGTTTCTCTGTAAACGTCAGAAATGAGCCAAATATAAAAGGAAGTCCTCGAAATAGATGGAATTGGGGCCAACTAAAATTATAATAAAATTTTAATTATTAGAAAATGAGGATTTGAGGTTTAAGATGCCCAAAAACTAGAGACAAAAGAGATTAGAAAATTTGCCGAAGGAAGTAGGGGCATTTTTGTAATTTTTGGAAAATTTTGAAAACTCACAGGAGGGCTTTTTAAACAAAAAATTTGAGCTTTTCAGGGTTCTCAGAGGCCCTGAATACCATGGGAACCCCTAGAACAGTTGAAATCCCTTCGGTGAGTGATTTCGGCTGTCGATTGACTGAAATTTTGACTAAACTGTTTGGAATGGTTTCAGATCCTTTTTGAGTGATTCCAAAGGCAATTATTATGATTAAGAACCTAAGGAATATGATGAAAAATATGGATTTTCAAAAGGAGTTGAAATGAGACCAAACGGACAAACCATGGATTAGGGACTAAAATGAAAGGTTAAAAAGTATGTTAACTTTACCCTTTTTCTTTTAAAATCACGTCCAGCCCTTCCCCTTCCTCTCCACCGACGTGTTTCTGGTCTGAAACAGATTTGAAAGTGGCGCACCAAGGGAAGAGAAGAAGGAGAAAAAATTCAAGTCTTTAGGTATGAAAATTTGCTTGTTTTTCATGTTTTCTCTCCACCAATCTCTTCTTCTCTTTTTCCCTCTTCTTCTCCATGATTTTTCTGAAGTTTTGAGGGCTATTTTGAAGGGAGAATAGAGGGGGAATTTTAAAAATCAAGTGAGGAGGCCAAAGAAGGCAAAGAGCAAGCAAAGAAAAGCAACAAAACAAGGTAAAACTTTTATTTTTTGGTAGTTTATTCCTCCCCCTTCCTCTTGCATGAATTTAGGCACCATGAGCCCAATTCTTAGGAGCTATTTTCTGCCTAATTCATGGAGGGATTAGAGGTTTTAGGTGGCAAGGATTAAGAATGAACTAATAGAATCAAGAAAGGAGCATTAGGAAACAAGATGGAATCATTAGGGATCCAAATGCTCCCTTGCAAATCTGATTTTATATGAATATTTTTAGGCTTAATTGAATGTTAAAACATACTCTTAAGATCCCTAAGAGGCTCCCCACATGCTTCCTCCAAGAAAATAAAAAGAACTCCATGGAAGGCCAATGCATTCATAGTTTCGGCCTAAGCAAGTTCACCTAACTAGGGAGAGTCTCAAATTTTTCTAAGGCAATTTTCGAGTTATATATGGTGAATGAATATAAAAGGAGGTCTTGGAAAAAATTTAGAACTCAAGGAAAGTGAATTGGGGTCATAGGTTCCATATTATGACCTAAAGAAACAACATGGTACTGAGCCCTTTGTTTTAATGGTGTGGTGGCTCCAAGAGGCTTAAAAGGAGTCAAGAATCATAATTGAGAGGAAAGAATTAGGCCTAGAAGTTATTTGAGGAGTGTTGCTTCATTAGGCACCATTATGGACTATAATGAAGCCTATAGAGTAATCTAGGGCTTAAGCAAATTGTATAGCTTTAGAATATATTTCATGAACCTAATTAGCTCCCTTAAATCATGTCTAGGCTAAGAGAAACCATCTTCACCAAATTATAGGTGTATAGCCGAGGCAAAAGAGGAAAATCTAAGGAGAAAAGTGTGTAGATTTGCACAAGGTAGCTCTCTCCACTTTCTCTCATGCATGGATGTGTGTTTAGCTTATTTTAGAATGTCTGTATGTATATTTTCAAGTTATGAAAAGTATGCTAGCATGCCTTTACATGCCATGATTCTTGATGCCATGTTATGTTTTAAATGACTACATGATATTTGTATGAGTTTGCTTGAGTATGGAGAGGCCAGGAACTCTTCTCTTTGGTGAGGATGAGCCAAGAACCCTTGAGCTTGGTTGAGACAAAGCAAAGAGTCTCCCAAAAGTAAAGTAAGCTCCCAAGAGTATGGTTGAGTCTAAAGTGCTCAAGAAATGGGTGAGGCAAGTCCAAAACCCATGAGGAGAAGTGTGAGGCCATTCCAAACACTTGGTGAGCTCTTGAATGATTTGTATGAGTTGCTCACATGCCAAGTTTGCTTTTAAAATGTCCATGGCTTTTATTTTCTCCATGCATGTATTATAAAGCTTGCTTGCACATATTATGTATGATTGAAAGGGAGATGAGCTATTGGGATTCTTTGAATCTCATCCCCTCCTCTCCAATGATCTAACATGCTAGGTGGACCAAGTAACTATGGTGAAGGGAGCTAACATTAATGAAGAAGGAAGAATGACAAATTTATGTCTAGCTTTAGCCATTTTGAAACTATAATTGTGTTTCTTGATGTATATGATGTTGTAAATGTGTTATGAACCTTGAGACATGTATAAATATGCAATTATGTGACGTTTATAACTATGGATATGATGTATGAGCTCTAGAATACAATTTGAGTATGTAATGCCAAATTATGCAAAGTTTGATGTAAATATGCATAAGTGTGGGTGAGAAGGCCAAAATGAGATGTATGAGATTTGAAACCATTTGGGCAGCTCACACAAGTCTTAAATGTACTTTTGGACTTGCCCAAATGGTGCCAAAACCAAGGAAAATCCCTTTGGCAACTTTGGTACCCTATATGGAGCTAAAATTGACCATTATGGAACTTTAAGTCACTTTTTAGCCAAATGAGTTAGTCTTGATCTGAGATTTGGCATGAAATTAGGTCTCATTGAGAGATTTTAGGGAAGTTAAAGAGTATCATTTTCGGAGGTCTAAAGAATATTTGATGAATTTTTAAAGTTGGGATTTTCTATTAATTCTGGTATATACATTGTTCACATTGACAGAGTTGTATTCTGTGTCATCCGATAGGCAAATGGTGTCCAATGCTTGTGAAATTTTATAGGCATAAACTAGAGGTCATAAGCCACCGAGATCACCTCATTTGGAGGTCTGAGCAAAGAGTTATACATTTTTGAAGTTGGCTATCAATAGCAGTGGCACCCCAGGAGTCCAATCACTATTCCATAGATTTTCAATAGCTAAACGTATTTGTTTCATTATGGAATTATTTTTATCATAAATTTAACATTTGTAGCTTTCTAGAATGACTAAATGTATGTGATTTTTATTTTTATAGAATTAGTTATGAATTTTAGAAATTTGTATCAGTAATCTGAAACAGCAGCTCAGGCAGCAGCTACCTCTGGATCTTTTTGGATGTTAAATGCCCTCTGTGATGAATATTATGGTCTAGACGTATTTTTAGTGTGAAGTAGACATCCATAGCTTCCCAGAATAACCAAGATTGCATGATTTCAATTTTTTTAGAATTAGTTATGATTTTCCAAAGTTTTACCAGAGAAGAGGCCAAATCTGGCCGAAAATATACTTGATTATTTTGAGTTCCATTTCGGTTTCTATGAGTTGTGGGCATGATTTTGAGATGCAAATGAGTTGTAATGATGTAATTAAATATGAGGATGCATAGCATGAATTCACACGATCCACGTGACATTGATTGCAAAATTTTGAAGTATGACGTAATGCAAATAAACCATTATTTTCACTCCCTCTTTCATATACTCTCATAGGAATGATGATGTAAAGCCTATGAATGATATAAAATGAGCTAGAATTTATGGTGTTACACTCCCAAACACCAAAATCATACATTTTTATACATATTTTCTTAAATTTAGTTCATACACCATATTCATATGCTTTTACATTTGTTGAAGGCTTTACATTTCAAAAATAACTCATGGGTACATACTTTGACATTACAATACATCAAAACTACTCTATTGTCAAAGTATTGCAAGTCATGCTCATTGGTTCCCATTCTTGCTTCCTTGGGCTTTACCTAGACATGATTAGATGAAAAATGGGAAAGAGTGAGATTCAAAGAATCTCAATAACTCTTAACCCTTTCAAACATACATAATGGATACATATACATGCCAAAGAATGCATGCATGACTTCCTAGCTACTAGTGAACATATCCATAACATTTTTCATGTTCAAGAAACTCATACATAACATACATAGGCTTTCAAAGGCATTGGTTAAACCTCATCCATTTTTCCTGGGACTTTTAGACTTGCCTTACCACTTTCAGGGACTTTTGACTAAGCTTCACTTTTCTTGAGACTTTTGGCTTTGTCTTACCCAATTCTAGGGATTTTTGGCTCATCCTCGCCCTTGCCAAGAGACTTTTGGCTTCACTAAACCCATTTAAATCAAAACACATTCATAAAATATATTTCAAGAATATCATGATACCATGGCATGTAAGAAATAGCTAGACATTTCTCATGGTATAAACATATATACATACATCCAAAGACAAGAAAACAACTAAGAATGCTTGAGAGAAAGTTTAGAGAGCTACTTTGAGGCAAAATCACAACTCTTCCTTTGTCTTTCTCTTGTTCCTTTTTGGCTAAACACATACAATGGAGGTGTTCTTGATTCTCTTGGCCTAGACACATTAAATGAGACACAAATCAAGCTTTGGAATCAATTTTAGCTTCATAGAAACTCTATGCATGCCTATTCTCTCATACGGCTCCAATATGCTTTCATAAAGGACCTAATGAAGCAACAATAAGAATTTATGGTCTTGGCTCCCATTTCTCATTCATTCTAGGTCTCTTGACTCCTTTTAGACTCCTTGGAGTCATCACACATTTATTATAAGGAGCCTAGCTATAAGTTGCTTCCTAATATCTCATTATGAAGCTTACACCTCTATCTCACATTTCATAGCTTCTAAATTTTTTCCAAGACTTCCATTGATGTTCTTCAATCACATGTAGTCCCTTTCTAGCCTTATAACAATTTAAAACACTCCCAAGGTACAAGAAGCAGTCTAGGCCGAGACTATGTAAGCATAATGCACCCATGGAGTTATCTTCATTTTCTTGAAGGGGATGGCTCATATAAAGCTTCTTAGGGATCTAAGGGACTCATACCATGTCTTATATAAGCTAGACTACCTCTAGAAAAAATTAGATTTCATCATTTGTTTCAAAACCCTAAGTTGTGACAACTTGAATTTTAAGGTTCTCTTTTTGTTTCCAATTGCCTAGTCTTAATTCCTACACTCTAAATAACTTATTCTTCCCTTGATATGGTCAGAATTTAACTCCCTTCGAATGGGCTCTAGATTGCACGAAATTCATATGGAGGAGGAGTAATAAGAAAGTCCAAGATGGGCCATGATTCACACCTCATTTCAAAGCTTTTTCAAGATGCTTTGCTATGCTTCTAGCCTCTCTTTGAAATTCTAACTTCTCCCCCCTTTTGGCTAGTCTTTCCTCTTTAATTCGCTCCTCTCTTATGTGTGCTTCTCTACTAGTCTCTCCCCTATTCTTAGGTAGAAGCAAGGTCAATCACATGAGGAGAAGGAGAGGGACGTGTAATATAAAAGAAGCTTCTTGAAAATTCCCTTTTAAAAGTTCCATCTATGTCCCTTATTCTTGGCTTTCCTATTTTAGGTTTATTTCAACTCCTTTTTGAGAACTGCCTTTTTTATTATAAAATTTAGGTTTTCTAATTTATAAAATACCTTTAGAATCACTTAATCTAGATCTAAAACCTTTTCGAACAAAAGGGTCAAAATTTGGGTCAATTGATATTGTAAAATGTCAACCAGAAGAGTTTTAACTATTCCGAGGATTTCTATAGTTTTTAGGGCCTCTGAGAGCCCTAGAAAACTCATTTTTTTTATTCAAAAATCTCTCTTATGAGTTTTCTAAAAGGTACCTGAAATTACAGAAATTTCACTACATTTTCATCTAGTAATTCTGGCTCCGTTTTCAGGGCATCTCTGGCTTTAGGTCCTTATTATTTGAGGTTTAGATTATTGTTCTAATTTTATTGGATCTCAAATCATTCTATTTGGGGGACTTCCATTTATATCTGGTGAGTTTCACATGTTTACGGAGAAATCGAATATTACATTTCTTATGTTTACGGAGGAATCGGGTGTTACACTTTTCTACCTTAGTTGCCAAAACTAAACTAACATCTTCCATTGACTCCACCACTACTTCAAGATCATTTCCTACCTTCAACTTGCTTTCTCTTGGATTTGGTCTTTTCAAGTTTTTGAACCCCTATAAAGATATAACATTATGGGTTATAGAACCACTATCAAATCACTAAGAATTAATAGGGATATCAACTAAATTTCAGAAATTTGTATAAGTAAACTGAACAACAGCCCAGGCAGCCAACGACTCTGTAGCTTTTTGGATGTCAAACATCCTGTGTGATGAATTTTATGACCTGGGCATATTTTTAGTGTGAAGTAGACATCCTAAGATTTCCATAATGATGAAGATTGCATGATTTCAAATTTTCTAGATTTAGTTATGATTTTTCAAAGTTGGGTTAGAAAATGGAGCAAATCTGGCTGAAAATGTGCTTGTTTATTTTGAGCTCTATTTCGGTTTCCATGAGTTGTAGGCATGTTTTTGTGACACAAATGAGTTGTAATAATGAAATTAAATATGAGGAAGTATAGTATGAGCTCACACAGTCCACGTGACACCAAATTGAATTTTTTTAACATAGCGCAACGCGAAAAAAGTTTATTATTTTCATCTGCTTTTCATATGATCTTGTGGGATTGATAATACAAAACTTATAAATAGCATCAAATGAGCTAGAAGTTATGGTGTTACAACAACCATGTAAGCGATAAGGTTGGCATATATAGCTATAATAAAACCTTGGAATCGACCTAAATTATGGCAAGTAACCTTAAATTATAAACTTAATACATGTAATGTGATTTTACTGTGTAATATCTATTCTTAATCTATAGGGATTCATCTCGATCGTCAAGTTATATATGCAGTCAAGGCAATTTGTTTAAAATTTAAACGCTATCCTTAATTGCAAGCTTCTCTAGTATAATCATTTGAATAACAATTATATTATAAACTGTTTACATTGTCAAGTATAATACATTAGATTTTAATAATAAAATTATTTATTGAAACTCATTAAATATTTTACTCTTTAAGTTGAAATTAAATTTGAAGTGATTCTCACCATAGTATTAGTAATCAGACTATGCCATAAACATTCATGTAATAGTTTAAATCTTTAAAATAGTAGAGAATAAGTTAATAACATGTAGTTATTACTTGGCAACGTGTTCATTCCTATCAAATGCAGATCAATGAGAATAATTTTTCTTATTCGCTTCTGGAAGTGGAAACAATAGCAGATTCTAAATATTGGCCTCAACAATTTGACATAATTAATCAAAATTTGGGTTGATTCCAAGGAATTATTAAACAACTAATAGTGCATATAAAAATAATCAACATCTTTTGTTTTGAGAACAAGACAATAAGCCTATAAAATTCATTTTATACCAAAAGTATAGTCCAACAATGTTTACAACAATTACAAAGTTTTAAGATCTAACACTAAAAAAGACTTATGTATAATTTTCTTGTTGAACTAGGCTAGAAATAATGACTTTACACTGATCTATAGAAATGTTTTTTCTCAATTGAAATTTTATCACAATTATTAGTAATCTATCGAGACAAATATATGTCTTCCTTATGTATTAGATCCAATAAATTCCACAATTGTTTAAGATTTTTACAAAAAATTCTAAGTAATTGAAAAAATAAACTTCAAAATAGAGATATAAAATCTTTTTTATATATGCCAATAAGACAAAAAAAAAGAGAACTATATCTATTTGAAAGGAAAACAAAGAGACTGAAAAAATTAAAAAAGATATGCAAAGAAAGAAGACAATACAGTGATATTATCTACCACAAAAAAATGTTAATTCCAAATATTTATTCATATAAATCATATAGAAAAAAAGAAAAGAAAGATTAAAAAGAAAGGATGGGTTGTCACTTATTGGCTATTAATGCGGGCAGTAGTAGTCTCAAATCTTGAATTGGTGTAGAAAAAGGGGGTAGGAGCTTTGGTAAAGATAAGGGTATTCTTTTTTTTTTTCCAAAATATTGTGCTATATCAGGAATATAACATGGAAAGCCATTGAATGAAAAGAAGATATCACCAAAGAAAAAAACCATGACAAAAGAATGAGAAAATAACAAGAGATGTCAAAATGGGTGGTGTTAGGTTGGCCTTTTCTAAAAAGACAGAGAAAATATGCTTGACTATCACTTTCTAATCAATTAATTTATTTTAATTTAGTATGTCATCTAGCTTCCTTTTTATTGTTGTTGCAATTTAATTTCTCACTTTTTAATTGCTCAATATTGGCTCTTTTTGTGATATTTCATCAATAATTATTTTGAAACATTAAAAAAAGTTAAAAGGATAATCTCTTTAAAAAAATTTTGAAGGATCATTTTCAAATATTAAATAAAATTAAGGGAGGAGTATGATAAAATTTTGGGACTTTTGTCGTGGAAAACAATACTATTTACACATTGGCTTAAGTTGAAAAGGTGGAATACTTTGCAAATGATTTGGCAACTAACCATAATGCGTTGAGATTTTATTGTGTATTGTCTATTCTTAATTTGTTGGGAGATCATAGGATTATAAAATAAATAACACAAGTAGTTTAATGGTTATCTTTTATTAGTACAAAAATGTATACTTTTAGGAGTGATTTTTGAAGGCAACTTTTCATAGTGTTTACCAAAGGTCTTTTTCCTTCTCCAATGATGTATTGTGTGATATTTTTGACCACAAGTAAAGTCATCTTTAGTGGCAACTTTCAATAGTTGCCACCAAAAGTCTCCTTCTTACAATAATGCCACATGTAAGACTTTTGGCACCTTGCTGTTGACTTTTAATAATTACCATTAAGTTATCCTTCTTCTAATGATATTACATAGACTTTTGGCTAACTTTCACTTTTGGTCCCCTTCTTCAATGATGTCATGTCTAACACTTTTGACAAAATGTAACTTAATATGTGTATGGATCCTCTGCATTTAGAAATTAAATGTAGGGGTAAAATTATATAGAGAAAGCAAAAAGAGGAGAGAGAGTGTGTATGGTTTTGAAAACTACTTTTCTATGACATTCTCTTTCTTTTTTTGGTTTAACTTTATCCTTACATTTATTTTTCCAAAGTTGGGGATCCAAATTTAACTCAATACTTAAATAGTTATCTAATGTATTTATATATACTCTTTTATATCGTTAGAGGTCAATTCGCTCTAAAATGAGTAATATAATTTTAAAACATAAATGGCACAAATTGTTTAAATTTAGTTGTATTATGTTTGAATGATCAAATTTAATTTTAACAATTACTTGTTCTATACTTTTTATTCTTCTCAAAATTTTAAGCAACTAATTGAAAACTCATGAAATAGTCTCATGCCATATTTTAAATAAGTTTAATTAATTAACTTAAAACTTTAAATTAGTGTGAATCTCCATATATATATATATATATATATATATATATAGCTACAGTATTTTCTCCTTATTTGAGAAACTTTTTTTTTCTCCAAAATCATTCCAAATTAAAAGAAGATTTTTGGGATTAAAAAATCAATTGAAAGATCCTAAAATTAAACCAAAAAAAAAAAGATCGAGAGAATATTTGAGCATTAGCTAAAAATTCTCCATCTCCTCCCCTCATAACAAACTCTCAACAAAAATAGAGGTTTCACTAGAACCTTGGATTTCATTCTATTCCCTTCCCTTTTCTCTCCCAAAAGGAGCAAGCATAAACAACTATGTTAGACATATTTGATCACTTTTAACAATGCAAGCATGAATAATCTAAAATTTATAACATTTTAATTAAGAGATTCCTCCTTTTTTAGGAAGTTGATTTGCCCCTACCCACTAGCCTACAGAAATTGCAATAATTCAAATATAACCTAATTCTATAGTTTCATGATGTTTTAAAAATGGTTTAAATTACATAAATATCTCATGAGTTAATTAAAATTACATGAAATTTTTCTTTATTTTTATAATATACACAGACCTCTTTAAAACAAAATGTTATGTTACATTTTAGTTTAATTTTTAATTTTTTGACAAAAATAATTTTGCAAACTTAAATATAATTTTGAAAAAAATTAATGAAAACTTACTTGCACATCCTTTAAACATAATCCTTTTTTTTTACTTTTATTTTTACATATTTGGATATAATACAAATTTTCTTATTAAGCTTAATAAAGGATATGTTAATAAAAAAAATTTTAAATTAAACTAAAGTATATATTTTAAAAAAAATCTATGTAATTTTGACAAAACTCAAAGGACATCTATATAATTTACTCTTAAAAATAAGCTAATATGCAAATGTTTCTATCCTACCTAATTATTATAAATTCAAACTTATACAAAACCCATGATGATCCCCAACTATAAATACCCCACCCCATGCACCTCAATCTTCATCATCCAAAAGCAACATAACATTATTCACTAGTCGAGTATATAGCATCCAATTGAGTGTGTAAGTGTTAATTAGTGAAAATGGGATGTAGTAAGGCTCTTGCAACCATTGCCCTTCTCTTATCTTTAAACCTCCTTATGTTCTCCATGGTTAGCGCTACTACTTGTCCTGCAACATCTAATTTCCTTCAGTGTGCCCCTGTGCTAACAACTAAATCATACTATCAACCTTGCTGTAGCCTGCTTGATGGTTTGGTTGATCTTGATGCTGCTGTGTGCCTTTGTGCTGCCCTCAAAGTCAATATCTTGGGCATCATTGTCGATCTTCAAGCTGACTTGGAACTAATCCTTTCTACTGCCTGTGGAAGGACACTCCCCTCTGGCTATGAATGCACCAACTGATCATATCGTATATCATCCTTGCACTGAGTGTTTGTTTGAACTTCATAGGCATGGCGCTTCCTAGAGGTTCTTAACTAGAACCCCTATGCTTTTTTTCTCTTATTTGCTTCTTGTTGCATGTTCTAATGGATGCATATGGAAGATTATTTATCTTCCTAGCTCCTTAACTATACTTTTATGTGGTCTATGTTCTAAGTCAAATATCAGACTAAAAAAATAAAATGTGTGTTTCAATAATGTTCTCTCTCTTAGTTTTCTTTTTCCCCTATAAACTATCTTTTCATTTTTAATTTGTCCCTTTAAGTGTATAAGTATATGTACATCTATACACACACACAAACACACAAATTAACTAAATTGGAGAATAGAAAAAGTAATTAATCCTCCTCAGTCCTTTCACTAAATTGCCCATATTATATGCATGCAATTAAAAACATAATACGTAAAAGCACCTCCCACTGAAGTACCTACGATCCAATCTATAAAGTGTGATAACTCTTAATTTTAGGGAAGCTAGAATATTATTATTTTTAATTTGTAAAAATTTAAAAAAATAGTATTTAGAGCAAGAAAGATCTTCTCCCATGCTCTGTCAATTACTCTCTTTAGTGCAAAATCTAGACCGAAATTAATTTGGACGATCCAGATTTAATTTTTTTATTTAAAAAAATAATTTTTTTAAAAAGAGAAAAATTCAAAATAAAAAACATTTTTTTAACTATGAATTTCAGAAAAAAAATGTTTAAGCTCAAAAAAATTTTAAAATAATCTAAATTGTTCAGATTAAGATTTGGACAATCTAGATCTCATGGGAGAGATAATGGAAAGAAGGTTAACGGAGAGGATCCAAGTCTGTGTTTTGAGTGAAAGTATACAACTTTCATCTTTGTTATAAAAGGACTCCTCTGATTGTCCTTGTATAAATATTAGCAGCTTGTTTGAACCCGCTTATATTCTGCCTTTGTAGTGAATACTTTATTTTTATATAATGGTTATTATAATTATCTTCCAAAATATTTATAGTTATAGCTTGATATCTTTTATGTGTTATGAATGGTTTAAAATGTTACTGAAATAGATAAAAGAATTACGATATTTTTTTAGTATGCTATTGATAGTCATAAGAAAGTTACAACGTTTGCCCCTTACGTTATTGAAGATAATAGGAAGGCTAATTACAATGTTTGTACCGCATGTTATTGGAAATGATATTAAATATATCTAGTACCTATTCCTAGCCTGTTTTATGACAAGGTTCTCTTTTTCGTTTTCCCTTTTTCTCATAAATGATTCACGAGGTTTAACACATCGGTGCACCCGAAAAATATATTATCATACATGTTCAATTGGACTCTCAACATGCAAGTTATACAAATTAAATATATTCATTAGTAGGTGGAGAAATCTTTTGAGTTCAGTTGACTCATTTGATTAGTCAGCTTGAGTAATTTCTAACTCTAATTTATTATGTTTGATTAGTTAGAACAAATAATTTCATGGCTCCTATTTGGTTAAAATGAATAATTCTCTATTTAGCCGGTTGAGGGGTTTCTAGAGTCCTACATTTGAAAGAGAATAAGTTAAGTAAAAGTATATAAGGAGAAACTTATTTAATATGTCTAAATAATATATATATATATATATATATGTGTGTGTGTGTGTATATATGATATAGACTTAGGCTTGGTCTTTAAACTTTTAAGAAAACAAAAATTGGTATAAATTGTTGTCTAAATTTTAAATTTAAATTGAAATGACATATTTGTTGATCTGAAAAAAGATGTGTTAAAAAGTGACTATTCATATTAAATGATATGTTACTTGATTTAAAAAAAAATTGTTATAGGTAATTATTCAAAGTATGTATATATTTTTAATTTTCACAACAAAAGTATTAAGAAATTTTGAACATTTCTAAAAATTTTGTTGTGTTTTGGAAAAGCATTTTTGTAATTTCTCAATGTACAAACAATTACTTTTTGAAAATAGTAATATTTTACATCTTAAGGCATGTTTTTCCAATTCTCCTATCTTACATCTCGAAGAATCAAATAGAAGAAGAAGATTATCAATATGCAAGTGCGAAAAAATCAACCATGAAATCAATTGTCGCTTTCAATAAGGGTACTTTTTACTTGATTTGATAATTGAAGTAAAGAGAAATACGTTGAAAGTATCATGTTTCACAAGAAACATTAAGACGAATCATTACTATAAACGAATCATTGTTTTATCTACTTTCCATGGAGCGAAAACAGAACCATATGGTAAAATCAATTTGACTCTTTTTGCTTGGTTGGAAATGGCCAGAAAGTATTAGTTTAATCGTTACTCCGCTATTGATAGCGAAAGATGCTTCGAACCCTGTTTGCAAAATAACAAACTATTCACATTTTTCTGAAATTACATGAGGGTTATGGAAGATTGAAGCCTCAAAAGTGAGTCCGTGATTGAATTTTGTCGAGAAAACGGCCTATAATGGTCGAATTTGGTGGCTAAATTTTCAACCACCATGTCTACCTTACGTTCCAAAAAGGCAAAAGCTAGACAAATATAGGGATACAGATGATGAAATAAAATAAATATAAAAAAGGTATTCGTGATTGCAAACAATCTTAATTCAAGGCGGGGAGTAGCAGGATTATTCACTTGCACGTTGCACCACAAGAGCCAAGCTTTTGATTTTGTCACATTTAAGTTATATCTGTGCCACCGCATTTGTATGTGCATTTCTTGGAAATCTTCCTCTTCGTCTTTGTATATGATATATGAAACTAGATGAGATTATTTGGTTGGATTACACTTTTTTGTGAATAATAATAATAATAATAGTAATAATAATAATAATAATAATAATAAACTTGGTGATCAAAGAAAAGTTAAATACAAGTTTTTTTTTTGGGATTGAAAATTTGATAATAAAAGTATAGCTGCAATTATTGTTCTATGTATGTAAATTTTAGCACACAGAATCAATACCTAAACTCAAGAGGAAATGTTAAGAATTTCGAATGAATTTTAGTTTATGACTATGATTCATACGATAATAACTAGTAGGTTTTATTATTTTCTTAGCCTTGTTATACAGTGCCAATTCTTTACACTTCTCAAAAGGAAGTGCATGATGTGCACTTCTAATTTGCATGATCTAGATCTATTTATTCTTTTGAGTTTTAATATTTTTATTTTAAAAGAAAAAATGCAAGATAAAAATAGTTTTTTAAATTTCAAGCTTAAAAAAATAATTTATATTAAAAAACAAAAATTTAAAATTTAAATCATCTAAATCAAATTTAGACAGTTTAAATTTGATTTTAAAGATGTGTATGCCGTGCACATCTCTAAGATGTGTAAAGAAATTGCACTCAATTAGTTCTATAAATAAAATTTAAATATTTGCAATATTATGAAAAGACTTGAAGAAACAATATTTTGTTTTCCCCTTGCCTAAGTCACAAATTGAAATGATGCAGAAAATAACTATATTTTATTTTGTGAGTGGAATATTTATCTTGTTTAGAAAAGAGACAAAAGTGGAAATTGTCTTCAAGATAGATATTTCTATTATCCTTTTCTCATATCATGGAAAATGTAATTTCATTTGCAATATGACTATACATATTTAGATAGTGTCAAATAGTTACATTGTTTTCTCGCATAATTGCACTTACGTGGGGTGGTAGATGACATGGAAATCAATACTTATAATACACTCAAAGTATTAATATATCACATGGTAGATGACATGTGATATATTAAATTATTTTAAATAATCATTGAAATAGTTGAGTGATGTGCTATATTTTGACAATATTCATTTGATTTTAAATCCCAATTTCTAGTTAATATGATGTGTTTTCTTTTGTTAAATTTATGTATTTTGATCAAGAATTTGTTGCATGATGTAGAAAGACATTTTGGAGGAAAAGATAGAGCATTCAAGAATATCACATGGCCAGCCTATGCAAATGTGCACAGGCGTGTGTTTAAGGAGTGTCATACCTTCAGCTCCTAGTACTTCCATAGCATTATATAGCTTAAGCTCATACACTTTTCAAGAAAATGCAATATATTTAATAAATTAATTTGCGTTACGTAGAACTTTAAAAATTTATCTTAAGCTTCGTGGATCCCGTGAACTCCTCACTATCATCCTCTACTCATAATTTATCCATGCAAATCATAAACAACATAAAACATCACATACAACAAGGGTTGGAAGTCACACACTAGAAAAATTAAAAGTTGGCATCAGGTTTCTGCTACAGCTTTCTAGTGCAAACTTGAAAAATCATAACTAATTTTGAAAAACCAAAATTAAACAAACCATATCATTTTGAAAAACTCTAGATGTTAAATAATGATTAAAAATAGTTCTGGACAAAACAACAACATTTAACTCATGAAAATTGATAGAACAATATCAAAGGTCAGGCTACGTTACTGGTACTGTCATACAACTTCAAGAATTTGGTTCTCCCTCTACAGAGCTCCAAATGGGGTGATCTCAGTGGCTATAGAAATCTTATCATGTTTAGTTTATGTCTATAAAATTTCATAGCCATTGGACTTCATTTATCCCCCTTGTGACATAAAAACATAAACTGACCATATGAATAGTGCTGATACCAATTTTGTCAAATTTTCTCAACTTTGAAAAATTATAATAAATTCTGTAGAGCTAAATTGGGTATTTTTTTAGCTCTATGGAAAGCTCTAAAGGAGACCTACTTGTTGGCCATATTTCATAAAAAAATCACACATTTGGTTAGACTTTGGTTTAACACATAATTTGGTCATTTTTGGTGTTTCAAATGGTTCAAAATGCTGTCAAATTACTTTCTAGATCATCTATGGCCACTTAGGCACGTCCAAACCACATTCACAGCCTAAGGAGACATGCCATTTGGTTCAAAATCTCATGAAGCTCATTTTCACTATGCTACTTGTTGTCATACACATGGGAATTAAGGCACATAAAAGGTTTTTTATGGCAAAATCAAACATGCTCATTCATATGATTCCAAAATCATTACATACTTCATGTCTATATATATTTGAGTGTACTTAAGTGTGTACATTGTAACAACCAGAAAAAAAAAGTTAAAAATTTTGGAAGGCTGAAAATTTTCTAAGTCTGCTAGCTATAGCCTAGCTATAGCGAATGTACCTATTCGCTATAACGAGAAATGGTCTAGCTATAACGAGAGTGCCTTCTCGCTATAGCGAAAATACTTCTAGCCATAGCGAGTGCAGGCATCCCATACAAAAGCCAGGGTATTGCTCGCCGTAGCGCGCACCATAGCGAAAGCAGGGGTCTAGGACTGATATGTGCTCGCCGTAGTGAGGGTTATTCTTCGCTATAGCGAGGGTTAGTCTGGAAAAGCGTGAAAAAAGAGAATTTAACTTCTTAAAATATCCAGATCCATTCTTTCTCCTTTAACCAACCTAAGCTTCAACCAAAAGAGAAAAAAGAGTTGTAAAGAGAGAGAGAGAGAGAGACCTAGAGAAGGAAGGAGAACAAGTAAAAAGGTAAGCAAGCTTGAGATTTTCATAGTTTTCCTCCTTAGCATGTTGTTCTTCTCTCTTTGCCCTTTCTTTCTATGGTTTTGATAATTGATTTGAGTTTGGTTTAGAAGAGGGAAAGTGGAAAAACCATTCTTGAAGAAGGCTAGAACTCATGTATCTTCACTTCTTCTTCTTTGCTTTCCTTTTTGAGAGCTTGAGAGAGGAAGGAGAGTGAGAGAAATTCTAGAGAGAGAATCCCTAGTTTCTTACATATGTAGTGGGAGTTTGCTTCGATAAAGAGCCCCTTAGCTTTGTGAGTGTTTATTTAAGTTATAAGAGAGTAATTCCATGCTCTTTATTGTATCTAGGCTTAAAGAAAACAACTCCATCTAGTTGTGATTGTGAAACCAAGAAGGAAGAAGAGAAATTGAAAGGGAAGGCTTGTGTTAGCCGATAAGGTAGCTCTCCACTCTTTCTTATTACATTCTTGGATGTGTAATAGTCATTGTATGCTTGTGTATGTGCTTGTATGATGAGACATGCTATTTGATGTTGCCTTGATGCATTGGTACCAATATGCTTATGATATGAATTGTAGAAATTGCTCGGGTGAGGTGGTGCCGAAAGTCCTTTGAGATGGGTGAGGTGGAGCCAAAAGTCCCTAAACCAAGGGTGAGGCCAATCCAAAAGTCCCAAAAAAACTCGGGTGAGGCTAGATCAAAAGTCCCTAGAGCTTATTCTTGGCAATAATATGATATTCATGGCATGGAAAGTATGTATTGTGTAATTGTGAATGGTTTGCATGCTTTGACTTGTTTATATGTATTGATTATTTTGTTGAATGAATATGAGCTATTGAGGTTCCATGAATCTCACCCCCTTCCCTCTCCCATCTTAACATGTTAGGTGGAGCTCAAGGAGAACCAAGTGTACACCAAGGAGCCTAGTTGAGCATGCTTAGGGAGTTATGTAGTTATTTTAGTTCTTTTGTTGTAAAGAGGTGCCAAAATGAATATGCACCTATTATTTTTGAGATGTAAACATTTGAGCAAGTGTAAAAGTATGTATGAATGATGTATGAACTATGTAGAGAGCCAAAGCAATGAAAATATGAAATTTGGCCCTTTTGTGACTTACATGTAAGAGTGCATTTTGGCCGTAGCATAGCGACTTTGAGATGTGTATTGATTTGGACCACTTGAGTATTTCATATATGCTATGTTTATACTTTTAAACTTGCCCAAGAGATGCTAGAACATGTGGGAGGCCATTTGGACCCACTTTGATCCATTTTGGGTGCCAAAACCGTCATATTTATGAGCTCCATCAAAGTATGACCAGATGAGCTTTTCTTGATATGGAATTTGGCATGCCTTTAGAGTCCATTGAGAGCTTCTTGAGAAGCTAAAGTGGGTAATATGTAGAGGTCTAGGGAATATTTGGTGAATTTTTGAAATTGGAGAATTTTCTGGTTTTAGTTATTATACTGTGCAACTAGGTTTGAAAATGAATCTGTGTCATTCATGGACCAAACAATATCTGATTGTCATGAAATTTTATGGATATAAACTAGATATCCACAGTAACCTATACCAACTAGAAGCATCTCAATCGGAGGTCTGTAGAGAGAGAATGAACTTTTTGATGTTCTATGTTAGTATCAGGGAAGCCATCCAACCTTCGTTACTGTTCCATCAGTTTTCAAGGTCCAAGGGCTACTGAAATGATCTGAACTTATTTTTTTTCCTCTATTTAACATCTGTAGCTTTCTAAATTTGTATAGTTTGTTCAGATTGGATTTTCTTGGAATTAGTTACGAATTTTTGAAATTCATGACAGCAAGCTGCACCAGTACCAGGGACAGTTAGACCTCTGTCTTTTTTCAATGTCAAACATGGTCCCAACGTTGAGATTGTGATTGAGAGTTATTTTTAGTGTGAAGTTAACATACAAATATTTCCAGAGAGTTATGATTTGCTTGATTTTCATTTTTCTAGAATTAGTTATAATTTTCCAAATTTAGAGCCAAAAATATGACTTTTGGGCTCATTTGAGAAATTGTATTTTCTTAGTTTTTGGCCTCATATCCGTGGTTTATGAGTTGTTTGAGGCTATGTACAAGTTTTATAAATGGTATTTGAGTAGAGAATATGAATTATGGATTCACGAGACCCACAGGGAAAAATATGACTGGTTAAACCCTGACTTAAGTAATAAAATACCACGGTTTTGGTCATTTTCCTTAGAAATCATATAGAATCAAGCCTAGAGGGAGATTAGTTAGAGTTAAGTCATTGTGGTGTTACATACATCATATATATAACATGAAATTACAATTCTCGACAATAAAAGGCTATCAAAATAGCTATTTAACTATTCCATTGCCAAGTTCTTGCTCTTTAAGGTTGTTGGCTTCCACTACTTGGCCTATTTGGCTTACCTAAACATGGTTAGATATTGAAGAAGGAAGAGTAAGATTCCAAGAATCTTAATAGCTCTTAACCCTTTCAAATATACATAATAGACATATTTTTGAGTCAAAGAATGCATGCATGAAGATCAAGCTACTTGTAACCATATATAAAACACTTTTATGTTCAAGAAGCTTATACATATCATACATTAGCTCTTAAGGGCATTGGTTTAGTCTCACCCCTTTTTCTTAAGACTTTTGGACTTGTCTTATCTATTTTCAAGGGACTTTTTACTAAGCCTCATTCTTGTTGAGGCTTTTGGCTTTGTCTCATCCAATCCTAGAGCCTTTTGGCTCATTCTCACCCTTGTTATGTGACTTTTGGCTTCACCAAACTCATTCAAGCCAAAACACACTTATAAAATGCATTTCAAAAACATCATGGTACTATGGCATGTAGAAAATAGCTACAAACATTTCTCATGGCATAAACATACATATATACATCCAAAGATAAGAAAACAACCAAGAATGCATGAGAGAAAAGTTAGAGAGCTACCTTTGAAGCAAGAACACAAGCTTTTCTCTTGGTTATTCTTCCCCACTCAAGGTCACACTTGCAAGTGGATGGAACTTGGTTCCTTTGGCCTAGACACATCAAGTAGGATACCATTACATCATGGAAGCAAACTCTAGCATCACACACACACTAGAGAAGCATACTTGGTTCTAAGACACCATTATGGCTTCATAGGGGACCTAATGAATTAACTATGATAATTCTTGATCTTAACTCTATTTTCTCCCTCAATCTATGACTCTTGACTTCATTTAGACTCCTTGGAGCTATCACACAATCATTTTGAGGAGCTTAGCTATATCTTGCTTCATTATGTCACATTATGGAGCCTACATCTTCATCTCTCAATCCATGGCTTCTAAATTTTTTCCAAGGCTTCCTTTGGTGTTCTTCCATTATACCTAGTCCCAATCTAGGTTTAGAAAAATTTAAAACACTCCCTAGGCCCCTGTACTTGGTTTGGCTGAGACCTATGTATGGTTTAAAGCCTATGAAATTTGCTTTGTTTTCTTGAAGGAAGAGACACTTGGGAGGCTTCTTAAGGGTCTTAGGAACTCAATTAAATTCTCACATAAACTAGAACATCCTTGGAGAAATTCAAATTTTGCTATACATCTAAGAACCCTAGCTTTACTATCTTGAATTCCAATGGTTTTCCTTTAGGTTTCTTTGCATCTACTAGTTTCCTATAGTCTAAAACCTAGGTTTCTTGCTTGCCTTGAGTTAGAATTTACTCCCTCCAAATTGCTCTCCACTTGGTCGAACTAACACACACAAGAACAAGGAGGAGGAAGCAACAAAAATAAGAAGATTTACTTTGACTTCTTAGCTTCTTCAAGAGCTTTTGTACTCGGTATGAGTTTCTCCTCAAAACTCTAATCTTCTCCCTTTGTACTAGACCCAAAATAACCCTATATCATTCACCAAAACCATAGAAATGGAGGGGAGAAGGAGGAAAACAAAGTTACAAAAGGGAGAACTAAGAAAAATCTTCACTTTCCTTACTTTTTCTTGAGATTTTTCTTCCTTTTCTTCCTCCCTCTTGTGCATATCTCCTTCTTGTTCTCTCTCTCTATTTTGGGTAGAACAATAGGTTAGTTAGATGAAGGGAGGATGGGACACCACTTATAAGAAGCAAATTAAAAAGAATTTGTTCATTAAAATTCCCATTTATGTTTCGTCATCTTGGCTTTTTTGTTTTAGGCTTATTTTAACTCCTTTTTTAGAACCATATTTTCCATCATATAATTTAGGTCCTCAACCTTATAAAATAGCTTTGGAATCACTCAATTTAGATTTAAAACCTTCCCGAACGAAAAGACCAAAGTTCAAGTCAATCAGCGTTCAAAAATGTACACTAAAGGAGTTTTAACTGTCCTAAGAATTCTCATGGTATTTAAGGCCTTTAAGAATTTCGGAAAACTCAATTTTTACATTTAAAAAGCCTTCCTATGAGTTTTCCAAAAAGTACTCATATTTACAAAAATGCCATTATGCTTTCGGTGATTTTATTGAACTACTTTAACTCTAGTTTTCGATATTTTAAACCTTGGATCCTCATTTTTCATCATTTAAAATTTTATTCTATTTTCATTTGGCCTCAACTCATTCATTTTAGGGGACTTGCTTTTAAAACTAACTAGGTTAAGTGTTTTTACAAAAAAACCAAATGTTACAAAGAGTAAAGGAAAAAGTCATAAGTAGTGTATCTGAGTAAAAATCCATAGCCTAGCTATGTGCAATAAAAGAAAGGTTTTAGTAGAGTGTTCAATGGCAAAATTCTTACCTTTTTTTGGACTTCTTCAAGGCATCTTGGGAAAATTAGGAAACCCCAATATGAGGAATATCAAAAGGAAGCAAAGGGAAAGGAAAATACAAACAATAAGTTAGAAAAGCAATTTAGAGTCCCTAAGAACATTGGAAACCTAAAGAATTATTCTCTAAAGGTGCTACAACTCTTTGTTTAGTTTTTCTCCTTTTTCTATTCTTCTTCACCATGAACTCTCTTACAATAGTTGCTAGGATTTTACTTTTGATCATGTGTAACTAAACCCTTATCTGGGGTTTAGATGGATTTGTTTGACTACTTTAGTTGATTAGTGATGATTATGAATTGGTTTCTACTTTATTAATCTATTGTCTTAATTATGTCTTATGAATGGCTAGCCACTATTTACATTCTTGATATATTATATGATGGAATGAGAGGTAAAGTATTATACTAAATCACTAAGGCAATAGACTTAGGATTAGTGTTATGTAAAGATAGGCTCATACGATTCATAGATGCTAAGCTACTATAGGATAAGTTAATTGATTCCAAAATTCTTAATTGGTTTATCTTAAATCTTGTAATCATAAAAGTAGATGTAAGATTAATATAGGCACACGTGCTTAACCTTGAAAAAGATTAACAACATACACTAGGAGACTAGGTTAATGATATAAGTAAAATTCAATTTCATATGTTCATTGTTGATCAACCAAGGGAATGCAATTGAAGAAATCTAAACTCCAAAGCTTTTCATAATTAATTTATTTGAGTCATTTGCTTTAATGTAATTGTGATTAATTTCTTAGTTGTTAGTTGGTTAATTCAATTTAGTCAATTATTCTAAATAATAAGGGTGATTAGAATTTTGGTACTTAACAATAGATGATATCTAATTTGCTCTGTATTATTTGTTTGACCGATTCACTTATGGATTTTCACAACATTGAAATGTATATAGCTAATGGGATCATTTGCATAAAAGATAATGTGGGAATAATATAAGTAAGGTTGTGAATCGTCCTTGACTAATATTGATGTACAAATAAGAAGAGTATTTTCATATTTAAAATATGCCTATTAGCTTTAAAAAAGTTACACAATCATGTAAGATTACAATTACTACTACGATAATGGCCATAACAATAATAAGGCATATCATTAATTATTGCAATATATATGTCATGTTGGTAATGACATTAACCAAAATACACAAGATGCCATAACGTGTTAAATTTTATGCTTATTATTGAAAAGGAATTATGTGTTAGTGGCATACTTGTTGCAAAATACATGATGCTATTCTCAAGTTCTAAAAGTGTGCTTGTGATTGTAGTTTGGCATACTAGATGTAAAATATATATCTAAATGCACATTAAAAATTAAGAGCAAAATTTAAGGAGTATTTTCCAAGTGTCAAAAGGGTTAATTCATGTTTAAAAATTTCCTTCTAACATCTGAGAATTGTTAAGGACTAGAAGGGTATGTTGATTCTAAATTTATCTTAAGCTATTGCTTTATAGTTGAAATCTATAAATAATATTTTAGTTAAATAATATTATGAGGGGTATATAGATGAAAGTATGAAATTAGGAAGGTCTCTCTGAATTTTCAATGCAAAGTCAATGGCTAAAGAATTTGGACAAAATAGAATGTTCACTATTTTGTTATGCATGTGTTGTTGGCATAAAGCATCTATAAGATGTTGCTTATAGAATAAATTTTGCGTGCATCAAATAGATAGTTAGATTGCACTTTCAAATGATAAATATTAAGAAGAGGTAGCATGGAATAATCTAAAAGGGTCTGTATGTACTAACTGAAATTGTGATGAAAGTATTACTTGATTTCCAAAACATTTATAGCACGAATAAGAAGCTTGTTCCCATGCTGAAGCAATGGAATTGTAAGAAAATTCTATATTCATATTTATATATATTTGTTGAGAAAAATATGATTGGTGTGAGTAAAATTATTTAAGTATCTTTAGAAAGATGTTATCTTATATGTGAAAATAAAGGACTTATTGGGGGTATATCCATCCTTTATTTGTTTAAAGGTTATCATGTTCAAATACTTGAGTATCAAAAGTTCTTTGAAGGTTCTCAAGTTTAGTACTTGATTATTAAGAAATTAATAACTGCTTATAGTGTTTTACACATATGAGTTGAAATTATGGTGGATATTACTTGAATTGGATTATTGATGCCATGAGAGTTAAAATTGTGGTACATCAACTACTTTAATTGAACTTTTGGAGTTATTGAAAATCTTCTATGTGCTTGATTGTATTGTACATGCTAGATCGACCATTAAAACTTAGAAATTGCAATGGAGATATAGTGCACAAAACTCATCAAGTTCAACCATAGCAATTGAAACTATAACTAAGATGGATATGGAAAATAGTGGTATTAGATTGAAACTTTGAAACTCTTTACTGTAGAAAATGGAAAGAAAATTTATTTTATCCTACTAAATTAATTCAAATAAGTAGAATAATGGCATCAATGACGATGATAAATTTCTTCCTCTAACCTAAAGCCCTAATATGTTTCCAAGCTATCATACTAGGTTTGTGTTATTAGAACCATATGGTATCGTAGAGATATCAACATCAAAATAAAGAACGCTTACCCTATAATATTTGTAAGATAAAGGGAGAGAAAGAAAGGGAATAAGAGCAGAATAAAATGTGAAGCATCATAAAAAACTATTAAAAAGAGATTTTCTTATTATGTAAGGGTCTTATGTGCTTCACGAAGAGTAATGTATAGTCTTCATGTACAAGCACACAATACATAACATATACATAATAAATGGATCAAGTAGTCACTTAGGCAATGAATAAAAAAGAATAAAAATGGCCATTAAAACTAATGGAAACACAGAGAGCAAAGGTAGGGTTAGTGGGGAAGAAGACCTATGAAGAGTGGAGCTAGAAAAATAATGCCAGTAATTACCACGAACAACATTATAGAACCATGTCTCCACACTTCACCTTTCATCTTCACAATAAGTGTGTGTATCCTAAAACTACAAAATTAGAATGATATATAATGGATGATAGCCATACATTCAGAGAATTGATCCATTGAAGGTATCTCAAAATCATCAACTGCTAGATTTAAGGCAAAGGCTTATGGATACTGGATACAAAAAACCTTGGGGTGATGAAGACACACATATAGGGACATGTGATAAGTCCTTAAATGATCATACTTTTTTTATTATTTTAAGGGACTTATCACATGAATATTGAATTTATTTTATGTTTTTGGTATATAAAATTAATAAATTTTAGTTAAGTTACTATTTAATAAGTTTTGCTTTTATTTCTTTAGCTATGAGTTAATTTTTGTTTTAGTTGAGTATAAGTTGCATCTTGTGTTTTTATTTAGATTTTTAGATTTTTAAATTGATTAATTTTTGTTAATAGATTATAAATAGTAATTACATGAATTTTATGTCTTTGTAAGGTTAAAAATAAAAAGAAACAAGCTTAGAAATTTCATAATGCAAAGTAAAAAAAATTGAAAAGATTTATTAGGGAAAAAAAGTTAAAAAGAAAAAAAGCCCAAAGAAAAAGATGATGCTTAAAAGCATTGCTATGAAAAATGTAGCGCTATGGTGCCTAATCATAGAACCAAATATATTATGGCATGAAAATTATATGCCATGATGCTTTTAACCACTACAAATAAAAATTTCATGGCGTCAATGTAACATTTAAGTTTCGTAGAAACGAGGACTCAAGGTTTCAAAATTGTTTGAGTCTCATCACTGTAGCTAGGATGCCAGTTTGCTATAGCGAGAATGCTAATTTGCTATAGTAAGGATGCCAACTCGCTATAGTGAGTTCACGACCGATACAAAATCCAAAGAATTTCTAGCAATAGTGCAAGCTGTGGTGAGAGCAGCAAGATCTAGAACTGATAAACTCTCATAATAGCGAGAGGTGTTTCTCGCTATAATGAAACTCATTTTGAAGTTTTGGAAAACACCAAGGAAGGATTTTTAAATAAAAAAATTGAGTTGCCCAGGGTTCTGAAGGGACCTAAAAACTATAGGAACCCTTAGAATGGTTTAAACCCCTCCAGTGAGCGATTTGGTCAAAAGGTTGACCTGAACTTTGATCGAATGATTTGAGAAGATTTTAAATCCAAATTGAGTGGTTCCAAAGCCATTTTAAAGGTTAGATAACCTAAATTTTATGATGGAAAAGGCATGTTTCAAAAAGGAGTTGAAATGAGCCTAATTAGACAAAACCAAGAAATATGAACTAAAGTGCAAAATGAAAAGTGGCAAAAAGTGAAACCCTAGCTTCTTAAAATGTCTGGAAGTTTCTCCTCCTTCTAACCCACCTTGTTCTGCCCAAATAGAGAGAGAAATACCAGGGAGAGAGACGTACCAAAGGAGGAGAAAAAGAGGAAGAAAGACAAGGCAAAAAGGTAAGGAAAATGAAGAATTTTCATGGTTCTCCCTTCTTTAATGTTATTCTCCTCCTTCCCACCTTCCTTCCTATGGTTCTTGTGTGTGATATGATGCTACTTTGGGTTTGATTCAGAGGGAGGAAGATAAAGTTTGAAAAAGAGGAGCAAACTAATAGGAAGAGCTCTTGAATTAAGTTAGAGTCAAGGTATGTCCCATGGCTCTTCTTGTTTCCTTCCCTTACTCCTTCCATGGGTGAGTTTGGCCAAGTAGAGAATGGCCAAGAGGGAGATAAGTCTGACTAATAGCAAATATGGAACTTAGGCTTTAAGGAGTAGGAAACAAGATTATGCAATAAAACCTAAAGAAAAATCATGGAAATTCAAGTTAGCAAAGTTAGGAAGTAATAAATGTAGTATAAAATCTGACTTTCTCCAAGAGTTTCCTAGGTTATGAGAGAGTGTGAATGAGCTCCTAAGACCCCTAGGGAACCTCCCAAGTGTGTGTGTGTCCCGGCCAAGAGGGTCTCACATACTTAAAGAGAGTTTTAATTTGTTCTAAGGCTAGAATGGGGTTAGATATGATGGAAGAATATGAGAAGAGGCCTTGGAAACAATTTAGGAGCCATAAATGGAGAGTTAGAGGTATTGGTTCCATAATATGACTTAAAGCAACATATATCTAGGCTCTTGGGAATGATGGTGTGATGGCTCTAAGAAGTCTAAATGGAGTCAAGATGCCTAGATAAAGGGAGAAATGGGGCCAAGACTAAAAATTTTCATAATTGCTTCTTTAAGTCTTGAATGGAACTATAATTCAATCATAAGAGGGAGTAGGCTTCCTTAATGTGTGAATGGTGTTAGAATTTGTCTCAAGAATATAATTGGATCTTAATTGATGTGTCTAGGCTAAAGGAATCATCCTCTACCTACTTTCAAGGGTGTGGCCTTAGGAAAGGGAGAAAACCCAAGAGAAAAGGTGTATTCCTTGCTTCAAGGTAACTCTCTCTCCTTTCTCTCATGCATCTTTGGGCGTTTTCTTGTCTTTGAATGTGTGTAGGTATATTTATACCTTGAAAAATGTTTCTAGCCAATGTTTACATGCCATGGTACCATGATGTCTTGTATATATTCTTGAAAGATGTTTTATGAATGTGTTTTGGCTTGCATGAGTTTGGTGAGGCTAAAAGTCCTTAAAAGTGGGTGAGACAAAACTAAAAGTCTCTAGAAGAGTGAGCATTAGTCAAAAGTCCCCTGAAAATGGGTGAAGCAAGTGCAAAAGTCCCAAGGAATATGGGTGAGGCTAAACCATTGGCTTGGTAAGCCTATGTATGAAAAATATATTTCCTTGAATGTGAGAATTGTTCCATATATGTTTAGGTGGACTTGAAATTGCATCCATCATGTATGTGTGAAAAGGTAAAGAGCTATTGAGATTCTTAGAATCTCACTCCTCCCTCTCTATTGCCTTAATATGTCTAGGTGGCCCAAGTGAGCAATGAAATGGAAGCCTCCACATTTAAAGGCAAGAAGATTGACAAAAGATTTTCTAATTGTTTGTGTTGTAACTATTTTGTTGTCAAAAGATGTAATCTCATGATGTATATGATGTATAGCTACTTGAATACATGTAAATATATGGAAATGTGATGTATGTATAAGAACTGGAAGCATATGAATGGTATTGTATGTTTTCAACATTGAATAGCAAAGATTAAGACCATTGTGTATGTCAACATGTGGGAGGGTGATTTTGTAATGTATGTATATCTATACCTTTTAGACATGTTTATAGGTCTAGTTTGATGCTTTTCCACGTACCCAAGAGGTCATGGATAGAGTAGGAAAGCATTTGGACACACTTTGACCCCTTTTGGTGCTTAAAAAGCTTATTTTGGCACCCTATGTCACCAACTGACCAAATGGAGGAATTTTCCCATGAGATTTAACATGAATCTATGTCTCATCTAGAGCTTTTTGTAGAGATAAGAATCGTGTTATTCGGAGCCTTAGAAAATAAATTATGAATTTTCACAATTCAAATATTTTTAGATTTGGCATATGTACTATTCATATAGTCAATTTCTTTTCTTCTATCATTCATGGGCCAAATGAAGTCCAATTGCCCTAAAATTTCACAGGCATAAATTAGACATTATAAGCTTTCCATGGCCATAAATAAAACCTTATTTGGATTTATATTGAGGGAGATATGTATTTTTTAACTTAGCACTTACTGTCAATAATGCAGTAGGACCCCAAGTATTGTTCTATCAATTTTCTTTAGCTTAATGTCATTTTCTAGATCTAGGACTATTTTTTCCTTAAAGGAGACATCTGTAACTTTTCATATTAGTATAGTTTGATCAATTTGGATTTTTGTGGGATTAGTTATGAATTTATGAAATTCATATTAATAAACTGTGTCAGAACTCCACAATAGCAGGACCTATGTTACTTGTTGTTGCCAAACGTGGTCCAAATGATGTTTTGTATGACCTGGAAGTTTTTATAGCATAAATTTAACATTCAGCGCTTTCCAGAAAGATATAGTTTGTTGAATTTTGATTTTTTAAATTTAATTATGAGTTTCTAAAGTCTGCAATAGAAAATTAGAATTTAAGCCCAAAACCAAACATGCATTTTTTGATGTGCGGGGCTCCAAATCTAAATTGCATGAGATGTTTTATGATGTTTATGACTTGTGTAGATGGATTATGAGTAAGGGATACTATTTGAGAATTCGTGGGGTCCACAGAGTATAAAAGAAAAATTTTGAATCCCATATAACGTGGAATATTGCATTGTTTAATGCTTTTTCTCTGAGAATTGTTATGCTAAGGATCTAGAATCCTTGAAAAGGTATGAGGAAGGCCAAAGTCATATAGTGTTACAACTTACACATTTTAGAAAAAAGTGCAAAATGCACCATTTTTGGTTATGTTTTTTGAGGGCTTTAAGAAGGGTTTCACCATTTTCTTTAGGAGGTTGTCATTCTAAACATTTTGGAGAGGAAAAGGAACGGTTTGCAGCTTCATTTGCCATAAGAAAAACTTAGATTTAAGAAAGATTCACCAATTAAATCTATTTTTTTTTCTTTTCTTACTTTTCCTTGTATTTTTTTGCCCGTTTAGTTTATACTTTATTCTTAATGTTCTTATTTCTTGTAGTTATGAGCTAAACTTATTGATTTGAGATTGTGACAAACTCTAACTTACAATATATTGTAGTTACTCTATTTATTCCTAACTAATGGTATGATTTATTTACTCAATCCTTATGTTTCCTGCTTTTAAGTGTATGAAAGCCATTAGATGATTTAGGTAACCTAAATGAATTTGGAAAAAAGATTTTAGGATTAGATCATGGATTTTATAATGTGGTTCATGAAATTTACAATATTGAGTTGATTGATTCGCTTGTAGGATAGGAATATACTTATCAACTTTACATAGCCATATTATGACCTATTCTTGATTAAGTCTTTAAATTAATTGCATAAGGAATTATGAATTAGTCAAGGGAATGCCTATAAACAATTCGAAAGATGCTTATAAATAAATTAGAATCCTAGGCTATAAATGACATTAAGAGTAAGAAAAAGAAAGGGAATTAGTTCATATGAAATGCTAGGCATAATCATAATCCCAAATATTTTTGTTTTTCAATTTTATCTAGAATGACATATCTCATTTATTTTGTTATTTTTATTCTTCAGTTTAGTTTAGTTTCCCATCACTTTTATTGTTAATTTGATTTAGATTAAAGTGCATAATTTTAGTACTTAGTAATTACCTTAGTTATACATTGTTGTGGAAATAATACTCTATTCATCACTCTATTATTGTTGCGACATGTATACTTGCATATACACTTTCAAAAAGGAACAAGTTTTTAGCGATGTTGCCAGGGATTTGTTCACAAGGTTTTTGCTAATATTACTACCAAGCTCACTTGATCTAAACCTAAGCTTTGTATAATTTGTTTTTGTTTATTGTAAGTTGTTGAGTCTTTTAGTTTGTATTTTGTTTTATGTTGGTGTTTTTTATATTTGTGTTTAGTTTTTTTTTGTTTTTATGCTTGGTTTTTGTTTTTGATTATGGATTACCCATAACTAGCAAAAGAGGTAGCTAATGTGCATGAACTTTGTAACATTTAGTTTCTTCGTAAATGTCAAAAATTGGCCAGATATAAAAGGAAATCTTTTAAATAGAAAGATTTGAGGCCAAATAAAATTAGGATAAAATTTTAAATAATAGAAAATGAGGATACAAGGCTTAAAATGCCTAAAAACTAAAGCCTGAAGAGTTAGGAAAATTTCTCAAAATAAGTTGGAGCATTTTCATAATTTTTGGCAAATTTGGAAAACTCAAAGGAAGGCTTTTTAAACTAGAAATTTGAGTTTTTTAGGGTTCTCAAAGGTCTTAAAAATAATGGGAACCCCAAGAACAGCCAAAACCCCTTCGATGAGTGATTTCAGTTGTTAGTTGACCAAAATTTTGACTGAATTGTTCGATATAGTTTCCAATATAATTTGGGTGAAACCAAAGCCATTTTACAAGTTATAAGATCTAAATTTTAGGATGGAAAAGACGATTCTTGAAAAGAAGTTGAAATGAGATCAAACAGAGAAACAATGATTTAGGGACTAAATTGAAAAAGTAAAAAAGTTACAAAAAGTGACCCTTTGGCTTCTTAAATGTATGAAACTCATGAAATATAAAAAGAATTCCCCAGATAGAATGATTTAAGGTCAAATAAAATTTGAGTAATAATCTAGACCTTAAATACTAAGGATCTAAGGGCAGAGGTACCCTGAAAATGGAGCCAGAATAATCAAATGAAATTTAAGAAAGATGTAGTGACATTTTTGTAATTTTAGGTACTTTTTAAAAAACTCAAAGGAGAAACTTTTAAATGGGACAAATAAGTTTCTTAGGGTTCTCAGGGGCTCTAAAAATTATAGGAACCCCTAGAATAGTTAAAGCCTATTCGGTTTACGTTTTAAAATATTAGTCGACTTGAACTTTGACCCTTTCATTCATAAAGGTTTTAGACCTGAGTTAAGTGATTCCAAAGGTGATTTATAGGTCAGAGAACCTAATTTTTATGATGGAAAAGATGATTTTCGAAAAGAATTTGAAATGAGCCTTGAGGGAAAAAGCCAAGAACAAAGGGCAAAATTGGCATTTTAAAATGTCTTAATTGGTTCCCTAGCTATATATATAAGGCGTCCCACTTCTCCCTCACATTTAGCCAACCTAACTTCTACCTAAAACCAAGGAAATGTTCTCCTAAGAAGGACACATAAGAGGGAGCTTCAAGGGAGGGGAAAAGCCGAAGAAAATGTAAGAAAATTAAGGAATTCCTTGCTCCTTCCTTCATTAAACTTGCTCTCCTCCTTTTCCTCTTTCTTTCCATGGTTTTGGTGTGTGATTTGGATCTATTTTGAGTCATGTTCAGAGGGGGGAAGTTTAAAATTCTAAGGAGGAACCATAGCAAAGGAGAAGACTCTTGGAAAAGGCTTGAATCAAGGTAGGTATCATGGATTCCCTTGCTTCCTTCTTCTTGTTCTTCCATGCGTGATTTTTGACCACCTATAGAACAACTAAGAGAGAGTAAAATCTAACCTAAACAAAGCATAAAAGCTAGGTTTTTGAGGGTGAAAAATAGGTATATGCAAAGAAATTCTAAAAAGAAGCATTAAAAATTAGGTTTCGAAAACTTAGGGTTTTTATTTCACCATGGTATGTATGAAGCTTTCTAGTGGCATTTATAATTGTCTAAGAGTATATATAGGTTTTTGAGACACCTAGAAAGCCTCACATATGCCATTTCCTTCAAGAAATATTGCAAAAGCCCACGGGTGCACAATATTCTTCATGTCTCAGCCTAACCCACTCCAAGTATCTAGGGAGTGTTTCAATTTATTCTAAGCCTAGAATGGGATTAGATGCGATGAAAAACATTAAAGGAAGCCTTGAAAAAAATTTAGAAACCTTAGAATGTGAGATGGAGGTGTAGGCTCCATAATGAGACTTTAGGAAGCAACTTATAGCTAGGCTCCTTAAAATGAATGTGTGATGACTCCAAGGAGTCTAAAGAGAGTCAAGAGACCTAGAATGAATGAGAAATAGGAGCCAAGATCATGAATTCTCTTAGTTGCTTCATAAGGTCTTGTATAGAAGTATAATGGAGTCATAAAACAAATTAGCTTCACATAGAGTGTGTATGATGCCAAAGCTTGTTTTCATAAGTGATTTATGTCTCTCTTGATGTGTCTAGGCCAAGAGAATTAAGGACCACCTAATTACAAGGCTTGGCAGAGAAGGGGGAAAGAATTCTAAGAGAAAAATGCATGCAATTGCTCCATGATAACTCTCTAACCTTTCTCTCATGCATGGCTTGGATTTTTGCTCATCTTTGAGTGCTTGTATGTATATTTATGCCATGAAAAATGTTTCTAGCTATTGCCCATATGCCATGGTACCATGATGATCTTGAAATATGTTTTATGAATGTGTTTTTCCTTGCATGGGTTTAAGGATACCAAAAGTCATTTAATAAATGTAAGGATGAGTCAAAAGTCCCTAGAAGTAGGTGAGACAAAGCCAAAAGTCCCAAAAAGAGTGAAGCTAAGTCAAAATTCCTTTGAACATAGGTGAGGCAAATCCAAAAGCCCCAAGGAAAGTGGGTGGGGCTAAACTAATGCCATTGATGACCTATGTATGTTATGTATGAGTTTCTTAAATATGAAAAATGTTATGTATATGTTCACTAATAGCTTGAAAGCCATGCATGCATTCTTTGACATGTTTTAGCATCCATTATATATGTTTGAAAGGATTAAGAGTTATTGGGATTCTTTGAATCTCACTCTTCCTCCATACATGCCTAACGATGTCTAGGTGAACCAAGAAGACTAAGAAATAGTGACCAACAACTATGAGAGGCAAGTCTTTGACAAAGGGATAGAGACATAAGCTTTGTATTTGTATTATGATGTCAAGAATTGTATCCATGAGATGTATATATGATGTAGACCTTTGAGCAAGTTCAAATGTATATATATATATATATGATGTATGTATCAATGTGGAAGCTAAATGTATAAAAATGTGAAAATTTACCACCCTTGTGCTAGTATGTGTTTATGTATAAATGCAAGTGGCATGGTGAGTGTGAGCTCTATGATGATTTAGATCATTTGATATGCTTTTATATGTCATAATTATGCTTTTAGACTTGCTCAAGTGGTTGTGGAAAGTCAAGAAGAGCAATTGGTGTCTTAAAATCCCATTTTGGACTTCAAATTTGACCAAATGGTAAGTTGAACCAAAGTCTGACCAAAGAAGTGATTTTTTTCATGAAATTTAGCCAGTAAGTAAGTCTCATCTAGATCTTTTCACAGAGCTAAAGAGCACCTAATTTGGAGCTCTAGAGAATTTATTATGATTTTTCAAAGTTGGCCAAATTGTGTAGAAATGGTATGATTACTATTCATTTAATTAGTTTGCTTCTCTGTGTCACACATGGGACAAATGAAGTCTAATACTTATGAAATTTTATAGGCATAAACTAGACATCATAAGATTTTCATAGCAACTAAGATCACCTCAAGTGGAATTCTGTAGAGGGAGAAATGAATTTTTGAAGTTGCATGTCAGTACCAGTAATGCAGCTTGACCTAAGTTACTATTCATCAATTTCCATGGGTTAAAGGCCATGTCATTGGTCTAGAATTATTTTTATCTTTAGTAGATACCCAGAGCTTTCTAGATGGTATGGTTTGCTAGATTTTGATTTTTTTTAAAATTAGTTATGAATTTTTGAAGTTTATATCAGAAACCTATAATAGCAAACCTGGACAGTTGAATCTTTAGTGCTATTATGTTGTCACTTGTGGTCCAGTTGATGCTTTTATGGTTTGGAATGATTTTTACCCTGTGTTTGACATTTAGAGATTTCCCAAAAGCTATTATTTTCTTGATTTTTATTTTTCTAGAATTAATTATGATTTTCTAAAGTTAATGTCAGAAATCTACCTCTGTAACTCGAGAGAAATTCTGGTTTTTGGTGAAGCATGGTTCCAAATCTAAAACTCTTGGGATGTTTCGTGATGTGTATGACTTGTATGGATTTGTTATGGATAGAAAATGATATAGATAAGTTTATATGGTTCATGAAGTATGAAATGAAATTTTTGGGCCTTACGTAACGCAATTTATTACCATTAAATATGCTTATTTTCCATGTAAGAATATGAAGCTAGCCTTTGATGATGAGTTGAGAACTTTAATGAGTATGGTATTACATAATACACATTCCACTCTTTTCCCCTACTAAAATTAACTTAGCTTCTGCCCAAAACAAAAGAGAGACCAATAGCAACTAATGCACAAGGGAGGAGCAAAGAAGAAGGGAAAAAGCTTGCAAAAGGTAAGAAAAAGTGTAGGATTTCATGGTTCCTCCTTTATAAAAGATATTATCCTCTTTCTCCTTTTTTTTCCTATGGTTTTCATGAATGATTTGAGACTATTTTGGGTCTGGGTTAAAGGGAGAAGATTAGAGTCTGAAAGAGAAGCCTATTGCAATGGAAGAAGCCTTTAGAAAAGTCTGGAATCAAGGTAATTTTCTTAGCTATCCTTGCATCTCCTTTTTGCTCTTCAAGGGTGTGAGTTCGACCAACCTATGACCCATCTAAAAGGAGATAAATTCTAACTTAATCAAGAAAGAAACATAGGTTATGGAGTGTAAGGAGTAAGAATATGCAAAGAAATTCAATTAAGATGCATTAGAAATTAAGTTGGTACAACTTAGGGTTTTGAAACAAATGATAAAATCTTATTTTTCCTAGAGATATTATAGCTTATGTAAGACATGGTATGAGTCCCTTAGACCTCAAGAAAGCTTTACAAGAGTCATTCCCTTCAAGAAAATGAAGACAACTATAGGTTCCATGTAAAGTCCCACATCGGATAGGAAGGTCCTGGGCTAAGGCCTTATAAGTGGGGGCAAAGCTCTCCCCACCAACGGCGCGCTTTTCCCTTGAGCGAAGAATGGGTAACCAAGCCTTCGAAGCACATGCGGCTAGGCCAGCTTTGATACCAACACACTTATAAAGCCTCCAAACGGTATTGTTCCTTGGTCGTAGTGCAAGCACGCGCTCCCACTCACACACTTACAGAACCTCCAAACGGTATTGTTCCTTGGTCGCAGTGCAAGCACGCGCTCCCAAGGTTTTTGTCTTCTCCCGAGCTTCTAAGGCTTGGTTACCCATCCTTCACTCAAGGGAAAAACATGCCGTTGGTGGGGAGAGCTTCGCCCCCACTTATAAGACCTTAGCCCAGGACCTTCCTATCCGATGTGAGACTTTACAATCCACCCCTCTTGGGGCCAACCCGTACTCGGGTTGCACATGCGGCTAAGCCGGCTCTGATACCAACACACTTACAGAGCCTCTAAATGGTATTGTTCCTTGGTCGCAGTGCAAGCACGCACTCCCAAGGTTTTTGTCTTCCCCCGAGCTTTGAGGGCTTGGTTACCCATCCTTAGAATTATAAAGTCCCACATTGGATAGAAAGGTCCTGGGCTAAGGCCTTATAAGTGGGGGCGAAGCTCTCCCCACCAACGGCGTACTTTTCCTTTGAGCGAAGGATGGGTAACCAAGCCCTCGAAGCTCGGGAGAAGACAAAAACCTTGGAAGCGCGTGCTTGCATTGCGACCAAGGAACAATACTGTTTGGAGGCTCTATAAGTGTGTTGGTATCAGAGCAATCTTGACCCATGTGCAATCAGAGGATGGGTCAGCCCTCAAGGGGGGTAGATTGTAAAGTCCCATATTGGTTGGAAGGGGCCTGTGACTAGCCCATATAAGTGGGAGAGAATCCCTCCCCACCAAAGCGCGCTTTTCCTAAGAGCTAATGGGAGAAGCCATCTCTCGGGAAGGGACAAAACCCAATGAACTGGGAAGACAGGGTCTTTGACCTAAGAACCGGGAAGGAAGGGATAATACCTTGGTGGTTTTGTATGTGTACTCACTTACAGAGCCTCTAAACAGTATTGTTTCTTGGTCACAGTGCAAGCATGCGCTCCCAAGGTTTTTGTCTTCTCCCGAGCTTTAAGGGCTTGGTTACCCATCCTTCGCTCAAGGGAAAAGCGCACTATTGGTGGGGAGAATTTCGCCCCCACTTATAAGGCCTTAGCCCAGGACCTTCCTATTCGATGTTGGACTTTATAATCCACCCCTCTTGGGGCTAACTTGTCCTCGGGTTGCATATGCGGCTAGGCCGGCTCTGATACCAACACACTTATAGAGCCTCCAAATGGTATTGTTCCTTGGTCGCAGTGCAAGCACGCGCTCCCAAGGTTTGTCTTCTCCCGAGTTTCGAGGGCTTGGTTACCCATCCTTCGCTTAAGGGAAAAGCATGCCGTTAGTGGGGAGATCTTCGCCCCTATTTATAAGGCCTTAGCCCAGGATCTTCCTATCCGATGTGGGACTTTACAATCCACCCCCCTTGGGGCCAATCCGTCCTCGGGTTGCACATGCGGCTAGGTCGGCTCTGATACCAACACACTTACAGAGGCTCCAAATGGTATTGTTCTTTGGTCGCAGTGCAAGCACGCGCTCCCAAGGTTTTTGTCTTCTTCCAAGTTTCGAGGGCTTGGTTACCCATCCTTCGCTCAAGGGAAAAGCGCACCGTTGGTGGGGAGAGCTTCGCCCCCACTTATAAGGCCTTAGCTCAGGACCTTCCTATCCGATGTGAGACTTTACACTCCATACACTTGCTATGTCTCAACCAAGGAGGCTTGGAGCACCTAAGGAGAGTTTTAATTTGTTCCAAGGCTAGAATGGGACTAAATATGATAAGAGAACATCAAAGGAAGCTTTAAAAAAATTTAGAAGCCTTGGAATGTGAGATAGAGGTATAGGCTCCACAATGAGACATTAGGAAGCAACTTATAACTAGACTCTTTAAAATGAATATGTGATGACTCCAAGGAGTCTAAAGGGAGTCAAGAGACCTAAAATGAATGAGAAATGGGAGCCAAGATCATGAATTCTCATAGTTGCTTCATAAGATCTTGTATAGAAGGATGATGGAGTTATAGAACAAAGTAGCTTCACATAGAAAATGTAAGATGCCAAAGCTTGTTTCCGTGAGTGATTTATGTCTCTTTCGATATGTCTAGGCCAAAAGTACCAAGGCCCACCTAGTTGCAAGGCTTGGCCAAAAAGAGGGAGAAGAATCTTAAGAGAAAAGTGTGTGCATTTGCATTAAGTTGCAATTTATTGCCATGAGAAATGTTTCTAGTTATTTCCTACATGCTATGGTACCATGATATTCTTGAAATATATTTTTATGAATGTGTTTTGGCTGGAATGGGTATGGTGATAACAAAAGTCCCTTAGAAAGGGTGAGAATAAGCCAAAAATCCCTAAAATTGGGTGAGACCAAATGAGGCTTAGACAAAAGTCTCAATAAGAGTGAGGCTTAGTCAAAAGTCCATTGAAAATATGTGAGACAAATCCAAAAGTCCTAAGGAAAATGGGTGAGGCTTAACCAATGCCTTTGAGAGCCTATATATATTATGTAGGAGTATATTGAACATGGAAAATGCTATGTATATGTTCACTAGTAGCTTGAAAGCCATGTATGTATTCTTTAACTTGTAAATGCATCCATTATATATGTTTGAAAGGGTTCAGAGCTATTAAGATTCTTTGAATCTCACTCCTCCTTCTCTATATGCTTATTCATGTCTAGGTAAGCTAAGAACTCTAATGAAAGGAGACCAAATGCCTTGGAGCATTATTCCTGACAAGAAAGTAGAAAAATGGGCAATTCGATAGCATATTGATGTCAAGAAATGTTTCCATGTGATATATATGAGATGTAACCATTTGAACAAGATTAAATGTATATAATTATGATGTATGTATGAATCTTGAAACCAAACGTATGGAAATGTGAGAATTTGCCACCCTTGTGCTAGTATGTGTTTGTGTATGAATACAAGTGGCATGGTGAATTTCAGTTCCATGATAGTTTAGACCATTTGACATGCTTCCCTAAGCTATCTTTATGCTATGGGACGTGCTCAAGTGGCTATGGAATAAAAAGAAGGTTAAATGGTGCCTTATAAACCCACTTTGATCATCAAAAGTGACCAAATTATGAGCTAAACTAAAGTCTAACCACATGGATGAGTTTTTGCATGAAATTTGGCCAACAAATAGGGCTCATCAAGAGCTTTTCACAAAGTCAAAGAACACACAATTTAGAGCTCTAGAGAATTTATTATGATTTTTCAAAGTTCCAAATTATGTAAAATGGTAATGTGTACTGTTCATATGGTCAAATTTTGTTTCTATGTCACTCGTGGGTCAAATGGAGTCCAGTGGCCATGAAATTTTACAAGCATAAACTATACACCATAAGCTTTCCATACTGTTGAGATCACCTCATTTGGAGCTTTGTAAAGAGAGAACCAAATTTTTAAAGTGTAGGCAAACCTTTGGTATTGTTCCATTATTTTTCTCGACTCACTTGGTGTCTACGTGATCTGGAATTATTTTAACCATTAGTAGACATCCACAGTGTTCCAGAATGGTATAGTCTACTTAATTTTAAAAATTTAAAATTACTTATGAATTTTCAAAGTTTATATTAGAAACCTGTGACAACAGACCCAGCAGTTAGACCTTTGGTATTGTTTTGTGGTTTTTCACAGTCCAGTTGATATTGCCATGGTTTGGAATGATTTTTAGTCTTTATTTGACACTTAGGGCTTTCCAGAAAACTATCAGTTGTTTGATTTCAATTTTTTTAGAATTATTTATAAATTTTCAAAGTTCTTACCAAAAAGCTGTCATGGCAAACCCAAGAGCAAACTATTATATTGCTGATGCATGATGCTAAACCTATGAAGCATGAGATGTTTTATGATGGTTATGACTTCTATAGATGTGTTATGAATAAAAAATGATATTGAGGGTTCATACGGCCTATAAACCATGCAAAGAAATTTTTGGGCCTGACGTAACACACATTTAATGTGATTAAATCCATTATTTTCTTGTAAGTGTGCGGAACTTTTGCCTTGCAATGGAATGGAAAAGCTAGAGAAAGTAAGGTATTACAAACTTGATAACTTAACCAATTTGATTGTTTAGGAAACTGAATTTGGTAGGAGGTTTGATGATTATTATTTGCACACTAGGTATGCTACTCATTTATGTGATTTTCAATGCTTACACATAACTTATGATAATTGTAGGGAAGGTCATTATAGAGAGCAGTACCTATATTATGTAGAGAAGGTATAGATGGGGGATGATTTTAATATAAATCAAAATAATTTTTATGAGAATACTTATATTCCTAGTTAGAGTCATGAGTAAAATTTTTCCTAGAATCAAAGTCAAGCTTGTCCATCATATGCAATATACCTTTTCTAATCTCTCAATTTCTAACTACAAGAAGAAATCTCCATTCAAGAATATAATTCTAACTTGGAAGAAATGATTAGATACTCTATAAACAAGTAAAATGCCCATATGGCCAAGCAAGGTGACATAATTAGAAACTTGAAAACTTAAATAGGCAAACTCGCTAATGTCATCTATGATAGTTCACAAGAGAGTCTTCTAAGTAATATGATAATTGCTCATAAAATAGAAGATGTAAAAAAATATAATGGAATTACTTTAAGAAGTGAAGAAGAGTTGCCAAAGGGTTATATGCAATTTGTAACATCCAGTTTCTCTAGAAATACACGAAACTCACCAGATATAAAAGCAAGTCTCCTGAAATGAATGATTCAAGACTAAATAAAATTAGGATAAAATTTTAAATAATGAAAAATAAGAATTTGAAGTTTGAGTTGTCCAGAAATCCAAGTTAGATGAGTTAGAAAATTTGTGAAAGAAAGTAAGGCATTTTTCGTAATTTTTGGCAAAATTGAAAAACTCATAAGAAGGTTTTTTAAAAGAGAAATTTGAGCTTTTCAGAGTTCTTAGAAGTCCTGAAAACCATGAGAACCCTCAGAATAGTTGAAACCTATCCGGTGAGCAATTTCAGCCGTTAGTTGACAAAACTTTGGCCAAACAATTTGAAATGGTTTCAAATCTAATTTGGGTGAAACCAAAGTAATTTTATAAGTTAAAAGACCTAAATTTTATGATAGGAAAGATAGTTTTCAAAAAGGAGTTGAAATGAGCCCAATTAGATAAAACCAAGAATGAGGACTAAATTATAAATTTTAAAAGTGACTTAAATAGACTCCTAGGCTTATAAATCACGTCCCATTCTATTCCAACTCTCTCGACTAATTTGTTTCTATTCCAAATAGATTCCAAAGGAGGCTTGAGTGGCGCACCAAGAGGGGGAGTCAAAGGAAGAAGAGAAAGCTTGAAAAGTGTAAAATCTCCTTAGTTTTTTAGGTTCTTTCCTTTACTAAACCTTTTCTCCTCCTTCTCCTCTCTTCTCCTATAGTTTTGTTAATTACTTTGGACATGTTTGGTGGCTAGTTCTATAAGGAAGGGATAGAAATTACAAGAGCTCTTGGAAGCATAACAAAGTGCCTTTGAAAAGCTTATAAATAAGGGAAGGAAATCATAGTTTTCATGCTTCTTCTTGGCTTCCTTTCACCTTCACTATTTTGGTCAGAATAAGGGGGAGATATTAGAGACCTTATCTCAGCTAAAACTTGATAGGAAATGAGGTCTTAAGGTAAAAGGAACCATATGGAGCAATTATAACTTAAAAAGAACCTATAAACAACAAGATACAAAACCAAAGGATTTAGTAGTACCTAGGCCAAGATGAAGCTTCCTTGTAGTAATTTAAGTTATCTAATAAGTTTTCAAGACACCTAGGAAGTCTTACAAGTGGCCATGCCCTAAGGGAAATGAAGCAAAGTTCATGGGCTCGATACACTTGTTATGTCTTAGCCAAGGAGGATTGAAGCACCTAAGGAGTGTTTTAAATTTTTCTAAGGCTAGAATAGGACTAAATATGATATAAAAATATCAAAAGAGGCCTTGAAAAAATTTTAGAAAGCATAAATTATGAGATGGAGGTGTAGGCTCCATAATGAAACATTAGGAAGTAACTAATGTGTAGGCTCCTTAGAATGAAATTGTGATAACTCCAAGGAGTCTAAATGAAGTCAAGAGACTAGAATTGAGTGAGAAATGAGAGCCAAGATCATAAAATCCAAAGGTTGCTTCATTGTGTCTTGTATAGAAGTATAATGGAGCCATATGAGAAAGTAGCATAGCATAAGGCTTGTGAGAAGTTAGGGCTTGTTCCCATGATCTAAATATGTCTTACTTGATGTGTCTAGGCCAAGAGAACTAAGGGCTACCTAATTGCAAGGCTTGGCTGAAAAGGGGGAGAAGAATTCTAAGAGAAAAGTGTGCAATTGCTCCATTATAACTCTCTAACCTTTCTCTCATGCATTTTGGGGATGTTTTCTTATCCTTGGATGTGTGTATGTATATTTATGCCATGAGAAATGTTTTTAGCTATTGCCTACATGCCATGGTACCATGATGATCTTGAAATGTATTTTATAAATATGTTTTGGTTTGAATGGGTATAGTGATGCCAAAAGTCCCTTAGCAATGATGAGGATGAGCCAAAAGTCCTTAGAATTGGGTGAGACCAAGCCAAAAGTCTCAAGAAGAGTGAGGCTTAGTTAAAAGTCCTTTGAAAATGGGTAAGACAAATTCAAAAGTTTTAAGGAAAACGGGTGAAGCTAAACCAATGCCATTGAGAGTCTATGTATGTCATGTATGAATTTCTTGAACTTGGAAAATGTTATGTATATGTTCACTAGTGGCTTGAAAGCTAGGTATGCATTCTTGAACATGTATATGCATCCATTATGTATGCTATCTTTATTGCTTCCTATTAGACATCTCATGGAAGAATCCAAGAAATAGCATAAAAATAATGAATATTTTTGCGTTGCGTTGTGTATAAAAAATTTATTCAATGTCACGTGGATCGTATGAACTCACACCATACATTCTCATATTTAATTACATGAATACAACTCATTTGGATCATAAAACATGGCCCACAACTTATAGAACTCAAAGGAAAACTTAAAATAAGCCTATTAAATTTTGACCAGATTTGACTCCTTTTCTGACCAAACTTTGAAAATTCATAACTAATTTTAGAAAAATAAAAATCATGCAATTTTGGTCATTTTGGTGGGTGTCTAATTCACATTAAAAATATTTTCAGACCATAACATCTACCATAAAGAACGTTTGACATCCAAAAAGATCCAGAGGTTAAATTGCCTTCTGATGCTGTCACAGATTTCTGTAGAAAACTTTGAAAATGTCCAATTAATTTCAAAAAAATCCAATCTATGTAAATGATACCAATATAGAAAGATGTAGATGTCAGTTAGAGGAGAAAAATAACTCCATACCAGCTCAGGTACGCATAGACCTCGAAATTCAATAGAACAATAATTAAGGTCGGGTAAATCTTCTAATACTGGATAGAATTTTAAAAAATTCATATCTCCCTCTCTAGACCTCCAAATGAGGTGCTTCTAGTTGATACAAGTCATTGTAAATGTCTAGTTTCTCTGTGTAAAATTTTTTGGCAATTGGACATCATTTGAGCCCTGTGTGACAGATTTCATTTTTGGACCAAATGAATAGTGCAACAAACCAAAATAAAAAAAATTACCAAATTTGAAAATTCATCAAATATTTTGTAGACCTCTGAAAATTATGATATTTAGCTTCCTAAAAATTTCTCAATGAGACCTAATTGCATAGCAAATCTCAGATCAAGAAGAGCTCATTTGGCCAAAAAGTGATATAGGGTTCCATTATAGTTAATTTTAGCTTCATATAGGGTACCAAAGTGACCAAATAGTTTTCCCTTAGGGTTTGGCACCTCTTGGGCAAGTATAAAAGCATAAATGGTACTTGTGTGAGCTACCCAAATGGTCCCAAACTCTATGCCTCTCATTTTGGCTATGCCACTTGCAATTATACACAATCACATAAACTCATTCAAGAAGCTACATTGTCATAACATACTCAAATTTCATTCTAATGGTTTCATAATGCTTTCTCTCATCTATATATAACATATTAACATATTTATACATGTTCATGACTTCATAAGACATATTCTACCATGAATTTCAACATATGTCATTCCTATGGCCTTAAAGTAACAAAATTTCTACATTTTAATGTCATTCCTTCATCTCTCATGTGGTTGGCTCCCATTGCCTTGCTCCTTAGGTCCACCTAGCATATTGGAGCATTGGAGAGGAGGGGATGAGATTCAAAGAATCCCAATAGCTCATCTCTCATTCAATCATCCATAATGGATGCAAACAAGTCTCATAAATACATGTATGGCCATGTTGACATGTGCAAACATTCAAGAGACATTGTCATCATTTGAGAAAGTCATACATAGCATACAAAGGCTTGCCAAGCAAGTGGATTAGCCTCACTTAATTTCTTGTAGATATTGGACTTGCCTCACCCATTCTTTAAGACATTCTTGGACTCAACCATGCTCTTGGGAATCCCTCTTGCTTTTGGGAGACTCTTTGCTTTGTCTCAACTAATCTTAAGGGTTCTTAGCTCATCTTCACCATGGCTAAGGGTTCTTGGCCTCACCATACTCAAGTAAACCCAAGCACATATCATAAACATCATATAAAATATAATATGTCATCATAAAACTATGGCATATGAATTCATACTAGCATATTTTTCATGGGTTGAAAATACACATACACACATTCTAAGACAAGCTAAGCACACATCTATGCATGAGAGAAGGTGGAGAGAGCTACCTTGAAAAAAATTACACACTTTTTCCTGAAGCCTTGAGTCCTCTCCCTTGACATCACACACCTAAGAAGGTGGAGATCATTTCTCTTGGCCTAGACACACCAAAAGAAGCATGAATTACTCATGGGAATAAGCCTTGGTATTATACACATTTTACATGATGCTACTTTGGTTTATGGCTCTATTATGCTTCCATAAGGCACTTAATGAAGCAACTGCAAAAATTCATAATCTTGGCTCCCTTCTCTCCTTAATCTATGATTCTTGACTCCATTTAGACCCTTTGGAGTTATCACACAATTATTTTAAGGAGCCTAGCTAGGAGTTGCTTCATTATGCTATATTATGGAGCCTATACCTCCATCTCATTATCTATGGCTTCTAAATTTTTCCCAAGGATTCCTCCCACCTTCTACCATTATATGAAGTCCCAAACTAAGGCTAGAATAAATTAAAACACTCTCTAACCCCTCCATCTGTCCTAGGCTGACATTATGGAAGCATTTGGGGTTCAAGAGGTTTTCAATTTTTCCTTGATGGGAAAGCCACTTGGGAGGCTTCTTAGAGGTCTTAGGAACTCAAACAAACACTTACATATGCTAGGGAATGCATTAATCAAATTAGTTTTTATAAATTCTTCAAGAATCCTACACTTTGCTAACTTAAAATCCAATGGCTTTTACTTGGTTTTCTTTACATATTCTAAATTCCCACACCCTAATTCATGTGATTCATTCTTGGTTTGGCCAGAAATTTAATCCCTCATGGCTAGTCTTACATGGGGGGAATTGAAAAGAAGAGGAGCAAGGAGACCTAAGTTTAGGAAGTAGCAAAATACCTTGGATTCTTAGTTTTCTTGGTTTGTTCTTCACTTGGCTAGCCTCCCCTCACCAAATCCAAAAATTCCACCTCTGTTCTGCCTTCAAAATAGATTTAAAAGCATCATCAAACCCATAAAAATAAGGAGGAGAAGGAGGAGAAGTGACTTGCTAAGGAGAAAGTTTTTCATGGAATTTCTTACCTTTTCTTGGCCTTTTTCTCCCTCCAAGAGTGCTCCTTCTTGTGTGCCTAAGAGAATTAATTCTCCTCTCTATTTTGGGCAGAAGAAAGACGGTGGAAAATGAGGGCAAGGGAGGGTGTGAGAAAGAGAGAGTATTAAAAGCAAAAGAATTCCAAAAATTCTCATTTCGTCCCTCATTTTTGGCATTTTCGTTTCTAATTCGTTTTAGCTCCTTTTTAAGAACCGTCTTCTCCACTATGAAATTTATATTCCCAATTTAGTAAAATGCCTTTGGAATCATTCAAATTGGAGCTAAAACTTTTTCGAACGAATTTGTCAAAATTCAGATATACCGACATGGGAAAATGTCCACTGGAGGGGCTTCAATCGTCCCAAGAATTTCCATGGTTTTCAGGGCCTTTGAGAACCCTAGAGAACTTAAAACTTTCATTTAAAAAACCTTCCTGTGAGTTTTTCAAAAAGTTCTTATATTTATGAAAATGCCACTGGCTTTTTGGTAAATTTTTTGAATCACTTCGACCCTAATTTCTAGGCAACTCAATGCTCAAATCCTCATTTTCTATTATTTATAATTTTATGATAATTTTATTTGGCCCCAATTCCTTCTATTTTGGAGACTTTCTTTTGTATCTGGCCTATTTTTTACGTTTACGGAGAAACTAAACATTGCATTTTTTATATTTACGAAGGGACCAAATGTTACATAGATTCTTTAAATCTCAATCGTCCCTTTTTATATGCTTATTCATGTCTAGGTGAACCAAGAAGTCCAAGGAAAGGAGACCAAATGCCTTGAAACATAATATTTTAACAAAGAAGTAGCTAGCTAGTTGTTTTAGGGACATATTGATGTTAAGAAATGTATTCATATGGTGTATATGAGATGTAACCTTTTAAACAAGTTTGAATGTATATATATGTGATGTATGTATGAATCTTAGAGCTATATGTATGGAAATGTGAGATTTTACCACCCATATGCTAGTATGTATATGTGTAAAGATGCAAGTGACATGGTGAGTTTGAGGTCCAGGATGTTTGGGACCATTTGAGAGGTTTCCCTAAGATGTTTTTGTGCTATGGGACATGCTTAAGTGGCTATGGTATATTAAGAAGAACATTTGGTGCCACTTTGACCTAATTATAGTGCTAAAAGTGACCAAATCTTGAGCTTAACCCCAAACTAACCAAATGGATGAATTTCCCCATGAAATTTAGTTTGAATATAGTCTTATCTAGAGCTTTTTCTAGAGTCAAAGAGCATCCAATTTGGAGCTCTAAATAATTCATTATCATTTTTTAAAGTTGGGAAAATTCTGCTGATATGGTAATAGCACTATTCATATGGTCAGTTTATATTTCTGTATCACAAGTGAGACAAATGATATCTAATGCCTATAAAATCTTATAGGCATAAACTAGACACTACAAGCTTTCTATAGCCACTGAGATCACCTTATTTAGATCCCTATAGAGGGAGAAACAAATTTTTAAAATTGCATGATAGTACTAGTAATACAGCTTGACCTTTAATACTGTTCCATCAATTTTCGTAGGTGAAATGTTCTGTTTTGGTCTAGAACTATTTTTAGTCAATAGTTAACATGATGAGCTTTCCAGAATGGTATGTTTTGCTTATTTTTATTTTTTTAAAATTAATTATAATTTTTTAAAGTTCATATTAGTAAACTAGAATAGTAAACCCGAGGCCAAAATCTGGTTTATGTAATATATGGTTCCCGCTCGAGATATATGAGATGAATGGTGATGTTTATAACTTGTATGGATGTAATATGGGTAGAAATAATATGGAGGAGTCCACGTGGTCCATGAAGCATGAATTGAGATTGTTGGGCCTTACGTAACGCAAAATAATGCTATTAAAAATATTGCTCTTCATATAAAGTGTATAAACTAAGCCTTGGTAATGGGATGAGAAGGCTAAGGTAGCTAAGGTATTACATCAATAAGATGAAAAAAAAAACTATATCTATTTGAAAGGCAAAACAAAGAGACTAAAAAAATTAAAAAAAGATATGCAAAGAAGGAAGATAATGCAGTGATATTATCTATCACCCAAAAAAAATGGTAATTCCTGATATTTATTCATATGAACCATATAGAGAAAAAAGAAAAAAAAGGGGAGATGGGTTATTGCTTATTGACTATAAATGTTGGCAGCAGTAGGTCCCAAATCCTGAATTGGAGAAGAAAGTGAAGGTAGGAGCTATGGTAGAGACAAGAGTATTCTTTTTTTTCCAAAATCTTGTGCTATATATGTAATATAACATGGAAAGCCATTGAATGAAAAGAGGATATCACTAAAGAAAAAAAAAACACGACAAAAGAAAGAGAATGTAACAAGAGATGTCAAAATGGGTGGTGTTGGGTTGGCCTTTTCTAAAAAGATAGAGAAAATAGGCTTGACCATCACTCCCTAATTAATTAATTAATTTTTAATTTAGTATGTCATTTAGCTTCTTTTTTTTCATTTCAATTTAATTTCTTACTTTTTAATTGCTCAATATTGGCCCTTTTTGTGATATTTCATCAACAATTATTTTGAAACATTAAAAAAAGTTAAAAGGATAATTTCTTTAAGAAAAATTTTTGAAGGATCATTTTCAAATATTGAATAAAATTAAGAGAGGAATATGATAAAATTTTAAGAATTTGTCATGGAACGATACTCTCTACACATTGGCTTAAGTTGAAAAGGTGGAACACTTTGCAAATAATTTGGCAACTAACCATAATGTCTCGTGATTTTACCGTGTATTGTCTATTCTTAATTTGTTGGGAGATCATTGGATTATAAATTAAGCAACACACAAGTAGTTTAACAGTTGTCTTTAATTAGTACAAAAATTTATACTTTTAGCAACAGTTTTTGAAAGAACTTTTCATAGTCTTTACCAAAAGTCTTTTTCCTTCTCCAATGATGTGATGTGTAATATTTTTGACGATAAGTAAAGTCATCTTTAGTGGCAACTTTTGCCACCAAAAGTCTCCTTCTTGTAATAATGCCACATGTAAGACTTTTGACGACTTGCTGTTGACTTGTAATAATTGCCATTAAGTTATCCTTCTTGTAATGATTTTACATAGATTTTTGACTAACTTTCAACTTTGGTCCCCTTCTTCAATGATCTCATGTCTAAGACTTTTGACAAAATGTAACTTAATATGTCTATGGATCCTTTGCATTAAGAAAATTAAATGTAATGGTAAAATTATATAGAGAAAGAGAAAAGAGGAGAGAGGAGAGTGCATGGTTTTGGAAACTACTTTTCTATGTCTTCTCTATTTTTTCTATCTAATTCTATCCTTGCATTTAGTTTTCTAAATGCTAGAGATTCAAATTTAACTTGATACTTAAATGGCTATCTAATGTATTTATATATACTCTTTTATATTGTTAGAGTTCAATTCGCTCTAAAATGAGTAGTATAACTTTAAAATATAAATGACACAAATTATTTAAATTTAGTTGTATTGTGTTTGAATGACCAAAATTAAGTTTAACAATTTCTTAATATATATTTTTTATTATTCTCAAAATTTGAAGCAACTAATTGAAAACTCATGAAGTAGTCTCAAGTCATATTTCAAATAAATTTAATTAATTAACTTAAAACTTTAAATTAGTGTGAATCCTCATATATACATATAGCTATAATATTTTTTCTTTCCCTTATTTGAGAAACTTTCTTCCCCAAAAAACATTCCAACTTAAAAAAAGGTTTTTTGGACTGAAAAATCAATTGAAAGGTCATAAAATTAAAAAAGAGAGAATTTTTTAGGATTAGCTAAAAATTTTGCATCTCCTTTCCTTGTAACAAACTCTTAACAAAAATGGGGGTTTTCATTAAAACCTTGGATTTTGTTCTATTCCTTTCCATTTTCTCTCTCCCAAAAGGAGCAAGCATAAGCAATTGTGCTAGACATATTTGATCACTTTTAACGGTGCAAGCATGAGTAAACTTAAATTTATAGAATAGTAATTACGAGATTCCTCCTCTTTGAGGGAGTTGACTTCCCGTTGCCCACAAGCCTACACAATTTGCAATAATTCAAATATAACCTAATTCTTTCATTTCATCATGTTTTAAAAATGGAGTATATTACAAAAATATCTCGTGAGTTAATTAAAATTATATGAATTTTTTCTCTATTTTTAAAATATACACAAACTTCCTTAAAATAAAAAATTGAGTTACATTGTCTAATTTTAAATTTTTTAACTAAAATAACGCTATAAACTTAAATATATTTTTTTAAAAAAATTAATGAAAACTTACTTGCGCATCCTTTAAAACAAAATCTATTATTTTTATTTTTACATATTTGGATATAATACATATTTTCTTAATAAGGTTAATAAAGGATTTTCTAATTAAAAAAATTTAAAATCAAGCTAAAGTGTGTATTTTAAAAATAAAAAAAATGTGTAATTTTAATAAAAATCAAAGAAAATCTATATAATTTACTCCTAAAAATAAGCTAATATGGAGATGTTGCTCTCCTACCTAATTATTATAAACTAAGACCCATACAAAACCCATGAAGATCTCCAACTATAAATACCCCATCCCACGCACCTTTATCTTCATCACCCAAAAGCAATATAGCATTATTCACTAGTTAAGAATATAGCATCCAATTTGTAACATCCGGTCCCTCTGTAAACGTGAGAAACGCAACGTTCAGTTTCTCCGTAAACGTCAGAAATGGGCCAAATATAAAAGGAAGTCCTCAAAATAGAAGGAAATGGGGCCAACTAAAATTATAATAAAATTTTAAATATTAGAAAATGAGGATTTGAAGTTTAAGATGCCCTAAACACCAAAGCCAGAAGAGCTCAAAAAATTTGTTGAAGAAAGTAGGGGCATTTTTGTAATTTTTGAAAAATTTTGAAAACTCACAAGACGACTTTTTAAACAAAAAAATTGAGCTTTTTGGGTCTCAGAGGCCCTGAATACTATGAGAACCTCTAGAACAGTTGAAACCCCTTCGGTCAGCGATTTCGATTGTCAGTTGACCGAAATTTTGACCGAATAGTTCGGAATGGTTTCAAATCCTTTTTGAGTAATTCCAAAGGCAATTATTATGATTAAGAACCTAAGGAATATTATGGAAAAGACAGATTTTGAAAAGGAGTTGAAATGAGACCAAACGGACAAACCATGGATTAGGGACTAAAATGAAAAGTTAAAAAAGTATGTTGACTTTCCCCTTTTTCTTTAAAATCACGTCCAGACCTTCTCCTTCCTCTCCACCGATGTTTTTCTGGTCTGAAACAGATTTGAAAGTGGTGCACCAAGGGAAAAGAAGAAGGAGAAAAAAATTCAAGTCTTTGGGTATGAAAATTTACTTGTTTTTTATGTTTTCTCTCCACCAATCTCTTCTCCTCTTTTTTCCTCTTCTTCTCCATGATTTCTCTGAAGTTTTGAGGGCTGTTTTGAAGGGAGAACAGAGGGGAAATTTCGAAAATCAAGTAAGGAGGCCAAAGAAGGCAAAGCGCAAGCAAAGAAAAGTAAGAAAACAAGGTAAAACTTTCATTCTTTGGTAGTTTCTCCCTCCCCCTTCCTCTTGTACGAATTTGGGCACTATGAGCCCAATTTTTAGGGGCTGTTTTCTGCCCAATTCATGGAGGGATTAGAGGTTTTTGGTGGCAAGGATTAAGAAGGAACCAATAGAATCAAGAAAGGAGCATTAGGAAACAAGATGGAATCATTAGGGATCCAAATGCTCCCTTGCAAATCTGATTTTATATGAATATTTTTAGGCTTAATTGAATGTTAAAACATGCTCCTAAGATCCCTAAGAGGCTCCCACATGCTTCCTCCTTCAAGAAAACAAAGAAAACTCCATGGAAGGCCAATGTACCCATAGTCTCGGCCTAAGCAAGTTCACCTAGCTAGGGAGAGTTTCAAATTTTTCTAAGGCCATTTTCGAGTCATATATGGTGAATGAATATAAGAGGAGGCCTTGGAAAAAATTTAGAACTCAAGGAAAGTGAATTGGGGTTATAGGTTCCATATTATGACCTAAAGAAGCAACATGGTACTAAGCCCTTTGTTTTAATGGTGTGGTGGCTCCAAGAGGCTTAAAAGGAGTCAAGAATTATAATTGAAAGGAAAGAATGAGGCTTAAAAGTTTTTTGAGGAGTGTTGCTTCATTAGGCACCATTATGGACCATAATGAAGCCTATAGAGTAATCTAGGGCTTAAGCAAATTATATAGCTTTAGAATATGTTTCATGAACCTAATTAGCTCCCTTAAATCATGTCTAGGCCAAGAGAAACCATCTCCACCAAATTGTGGGTGTACAGCCGAGGCAAAGGAGGAAAATCCAAGGAGAAAAGTGTGTAGATTTGCACAAGGTAGCTCTCTCCACCTTCTCTCATGCATGGATGTGTGTTTAGCTTGTTTTAAAATGTGTGTATGTGTATTTTCGAGCCATGAGAAGTATGCTAGCATGATCTTGTTTGCCATGATTTTATGATGTCATGTTATGTTTTTAAGTGAATGTATGATGTTTCTTGAGTTTGCTTGAGTGTGGAGAGGCCAAGAACTCTTCACTATAGTGAGGATGAGCCAAGAACCCTTGAGCTTAGTTGAGACAAAGTAAAGAGTCTCCTAAAAGTAAAGTGAGCTCCCAAGAGTATGGTTGAGTCCAAAGTGCTTAAAGAATGGGTGAGACAAGTCCAAAATCCATAAGGAAAAGTGTGAGACCAATCCAAACACTTGGTGAGCTCTTGAATAACTTGTATAGCTTGTTCACATGCTAAGCTTGCTTCTTGAATGCTTATGATTTGTATTATATCCATGCATATATTTTTAAGGCTTGCTTTACATATATTATGTATGATTAAATGAGAGATGAGCTATTGGGATTCTTTGTATTATGTGAAAGTATGATAGAAATGTGCATAAATGTGGGTTGAATGGCCCAAAATGAGATGCATGAGGTTTAGGACCATTTGGACAGCTCACACAAGTCTCAAATGTACTTTTAGACTTTCACAAAAGGTGCCAAGACTAAGGGAAATCCATTTGGCAACTTTGGTACCCTATATGGAGCTAAAATTGACCATTATGGAACCCTAAGTCACTTTTTAGCCAAATGAGTTAGTCTTGATCTGAGATTGGGCATGAAATTAGGCCTCATTGAGATCTTTTTGGAAAGCTAAAGATCATAATTTTCATAGGTCTACAGAATATTTGATGATTTTTTGAAATTGGCAAATTTTACAGATTTGGTTTGCTGCATTATTCAATTGGTCCGAAATTATTTTCTATCATTTGAGATCCAAATGATGTCCAATTGCCATGAAATTTTATACATAGAAACTAGGCAATCACAGTGACTTGTGCCAACTAGAAGCACCTCATTTAGAGGTCTAGAGAGGAAGATATGAATATTTGAGGTTTCTATCCAGTATCAGTAGCCTTGCCCGACAAAAAGTATTGTTCCATCGAATTCTGAGTTCTGGGCTTGATGAACTAATCTAGAGATGTTTTTTCTCTCTAGTTGACATCCATAGCTTTCCATATTGGTATCATTTACATGGATTGGATTTTTTTGGAATTAATTGGACATTTTTGAAATTCATATCAGTAAACTGTGACAACATCAGGACCCAGCCCGACCTCTAGACCATTTTGCATGTCAAACGCCCTTTGTGTGGGATGTTATGACTTTTACATATTTTTACCATAAATTAGACATCCTAATCTTTTCAGAATGACTAAGATTGCCCGATTTTATTTTATTTAGATTTAGTTATGATTTTTCAAAGTTTGCCCAGAAATGAGGCCAATTCTGGCCGAGTATGAGTCTTCATATTCTATGTCCCATTTCGGTTTTCACAAGTTGTACGTATGCTTTTGAGTTGTAAATGAGTTGTAATGATGTGATTAAATAAGAGGATATATAATATGAACTCACACGGTCCACGTGACACTGAAATGAATTTTTAGATATGACAAAACGCAAAGAAAAGTCCAATTTCTCTTGCTTTTTCTTATGGGAAATCTATATGATTCATGCAATTATACTATTCAAAAGCATGAGATGAGCTAGAATTATGGTGTTACACAATTGACTATGTAAGTGTTCATTAGTGAAAATGGGATCCAATAAGGCTCTTGCAACCATTACCCTTCTCCTCTCCTTAAACCTCCTTATGTTCTCTATGGTTAGCACTACTACTTGTCCAGCAACATCTAATTTTCTTAAATGTGCCCCCGTGCTAACAACTAAATCATACTATTAACCTTGCTGCAGCCTGTTTGATGGTTTGGCTGATCTTGATGCCACTGTGTGCCTTTGTGCTGCCATCAAAGCCAATATCTTGGGCATCATCATCATCAATCTTCAAGCTGACTTGGAACTAATCCTCTCCACCACCTGTGGAAGGACACTCTCCTTTGGCTATGAATGGACTAACTGATCATGTCATATATCATCTTTGCACTGATTGTTTGTTTGAACTTTATGAGCATGGCGCTTCCCAGTGGTTCTTAACTAAAATTGCCACGTTTTTTTTTCTTTTCTTTGTTTCTTGTTGCACGTTTTGATGGATGCATATGGAAGATTCTTTATCTTCCTAGCTCCTAAACTATACTTTTATGTGGTCTGAGTTTTAAGTCAAATATTGTACTAAAAAAAATAAAATTTATGTTTCAATAATGTTCTCTCTTCTAGTATTTTTTCCCTATAAACTTTCTTTTCATTTTTAATTTGTTCCTTTAAGTGTGTAAATATATGTGTGTGTGTGTGTGTGTATCTATACAATTCAACTAAATTGGACAAAAGAAAAAGTAATTAATCCTCCTCAATCCTTTCACTAAATTGCCCATATTATATGCATGCAATTAAAAACATAATATATAAAAGCACCTCTAACTAAAGTACCGAATCCAATCTATAAAGTGTGATAGCTGTTAATTGTAGGAACATTGGAATATTATTATTCTTAATTTGTAAAAATTAAAAAGAAAGAGTATTTTGATTGAAAGTATAAAACTCTTATTTTTGCTATAAAATGATGAAGTATGTCAAAACTTCAATTTAATCTTGGTAAGGAAAATACCAAGAATATAGGAAGAACACAAATTTTCAAAGGTTTTCAAGAATTTAATGTAATGTTAAGGAATTACCAAGGGCCTGAGTATAATTTTAGAAAAAAAAACCTGGGGTCAAGCGTAATTCAAGAAAGTTAGGGCAAAACGCAATTTTAGCAAAACATTTTCAATCAAAACCTTGTATCTGTAAGACCCATTCATTTTGGCTACCCTTCACCCCATTTTCTGCCAATATTGTCCCTCTCTTTGCCTACTCTCACTTCTCTCGTCCAAGGTAAGCCATTTTTCATTTTTATTTTTCAGTTTCTTATATATTCTTGTAAGTTTTACATAATTTGTTTCCTTTGTTAGTTTCTATTATTATGTATAGAAACAAGTTTAGAGTTAGATTCTCTATCACAAAAAAAAAGACTGTCAAAGAGGCTACAGCAAGGCTGATATGGTGGTCCACCTTGCAGCACACTGGCACATTCACTAAGATTGCACATGGCAAGTAGTGGCCCTAACCGTTGAGAAGGGCAATAAAAACAAGAGTCTTGGAAGCTATTTTACAAATTAACACACTCTTATATACGCTCTTTACAAGTGAATCAAGCTTCATAGTGCTTTTTACTGATGAAGATGGAGATGCCAGCAAAGGGGTATTTGTATATCTCACTAATCTCCACTCCTTTCTTTCGGTTTTAGCTTAAAATAATTAGGTATGGGGGTAGTATCCTTCACAACCATGTAAGCATTAGGGTTGACATATATTGCTATAATAAAACCTTGGAATCGACCTAAATTATGGCAAGTAACCTTAAATTTTGAACTTAATACATGTAATGTGATTTTACTGTGTAATATCTATTCTCAATCTATAGGGAAATAATCTCGATCGTTAAATTATATATGCCATCAAAGCAATTTGTTTAACTTTAAAGGCTGTCCTTAATTGCAAGTTTCTCTAGTATAATCATTTGAATAACAATTATATTAAAAACTATTTGCATTGTTAATTATAATACATTAGATTTAATAATAAAATTATTTATTGAAATTCATTAAATATTTTACGCTTTAAGTTGAAATTAAATTTGAAGTGATTCTGACTAGTATTTGTAATCAGACTATATCATAAACATTCATTTAATAGTTTAAATCTTTAAAATAGCAGAGAATTAGTTAATAACATGTAGTTATTACTTGACAACTTGTTCATTCTAATCAAATGCATCTCAAGGGAGAATTATTTTTCTTGTTTCGTCTGGAAGTGGAAACAGTGGCAGATTCTAAATATTGGCCTCAACAGTTTGACATAATTAATTAAAATTTAGGTTGATTCCAAGGAATTATTAAACAGCTAATAGTGCATGTAAAAATAATCAACATCTTTTTTTTTTTTTGAGAAAAAGAAAGTAAGCCTATAAAATTCATTGTATATGAAAGTATAGTCCAACAATGTTTACAACTATTACAAAGTTTTGAGATCTAATAATAAAAAAGATTTATGTATAATTTTCTTGTTGAACTAAGTTAAGAAAAAAACAGCTTTACACCGATCAATAGAAAAGTTTTTCCCTGCTTAAATTTTATCACAATTATTAGTAATCTATTGAGACAAATATATATGTCCTCATTATGTATTAGATCCAATAAATTCCACAATTGTTTAAAATTTTTACAAAAAATTCCAAGTAATTGAAAAAATGAACTTAAAATTAGAGATGTAAATTCTTTTCAGATACGCCAATAAGACCAAAAAAAGCTATATCTATTTGAAAGGCAAAACAAAAATTGCAAAAAATTAAAAAAGATATGCAAAGAAGGGAGACAATACAGTGATATTATCTATCACCCAAAAAAAGGTAATTCCAGATATTTATTCATATAAACCATATAGGGAAAAATAGAATGATTAAAAAAAAGGATGGATTGTCGCTTATTGGCTATTAATGTTGGCAGCAACAGGTCCTAAATCTTGAATTAGTGTAGAAAGAGGGGGGAGCTTTGGTAGAGACAAAAGTATTCCTTTTTTTTTCCAAAATCTTGTGCTATATCTGTAATATAACATGGAAAGCCATTGAATGAAAAAAGGATATCACCAAAAAAAAACATGACAAAAGAAAAGAGAAAGTAATAAGAGATGTCAAAATGGGTGGTGTTGGGTTGGCCTTTTTTTTGAAATGATAGAGAAAATAGGCTTGACTATCATTGCCTAATCAATTAATTTATTTTAATTTAGTATGTCATTTAGCTTCTTCTTTTTTCGTTTCAATTTAATTTCATACTTTTTAATTGCTCAATATTGGCCCTTTTCGTGATATTTCATCAACAATTATTTTGAAAAATTAACAATAGTCAAAAGGATAATTTCTTTAAAAAAATTTTGAAGGATCATTTTCAAATATTAAATAAAATTAAGAGAGGAATATGATAAAATTTTAGGAATTTGTCTTGGAACAATACTCTCTACACCTTGGCTTAAGTTGAAAAGGTGCAAAACTTTGCAAATGATTTGGTAGCTAACCATAATGCCTCAAGATTTTACTGCATATTGTCTATTCTTAATTTGTTGGGAGATCATTGGATTATAAAATAAGCAACACGCAAGTAGCTTAACTATTGTCTTTAATTAATACAAAAATGTATACTTTTTAGCTGTAGTTTTTGAAGGCAACTTTTCATTGTCTTTACCAAAAGTCTTTTTCTTTCTCTAATGATGCATTGTGTAATATTTTTGACAACAACTAAAGTCATCATTAGTGGCAACTTTCAATAGTTGCCACCAAAAGTCTTCTTCTAACAATAATGCCACATGTAAGACTTTTGGCGACTTGTAGTTGATTTTTAATAACCATTAAGTTATCCTTCTTCAAATGATACTACATAAATGATATTACATAGATTTTTGGCCAACTTTCACTTTTGGTCCCCTCCTTCAATGATGTTATGTCTAAGACTTTTGACAAAGTGTAACTTAATATGTGTATGGATCCTTTGCATTTAGAAATTTAAATGTAGGGGTGAAATTATATAGAGAGAGAGGGAACAAGAGAGAGATTGTGTGTATGGTTTTGAAAATTGCTTTTCTATGATATTCTCTTTCTTTTTCTTGGGTCTAACTCTATCTTTACATTTGTTTTTCTAAAGCTAGGGATCCAAATTTAACTTGATACTTAAATGGTTATCTAATGTATTTATATATACTCTTTTATATTGTTAGAGGTCAATTCGCTCTAAAATAAGGAATATAATTTTCAAACATAAATGACACAAATTATTTAAATTTAGTTGTATTATGTTTGAGTGATCAAATTCAATTTTAACAGTTACTTGTTATATATTTTTTATAATTCTCAAAAGTTTAAGCAACTAATTGAAAACTCATGAAATAGTCTCATGCCATATTTCAAATAAGTTTAATTAATTAACTTAAAACTTTAAATTAGTGTGAATCCCCATATATATATATATATATATATATATATATATAAAATATTTTCTCCTTATTTGAGAAACTTCTTATTTTCTCCATAATTATTAAATAGTTACACTATCCCAAAAAAACGACAAGTCTTTAGTACCGCTCCTAGACACATGATGTAAAAGCGATTTTAAGATCATCATTAGGTACAATAACCTCCATAAAAGTAGAGTCCTTTTGGGAAAAGGAAAAAATAAAATAAAAGAAAGAGACAATTTCGGTTTTCGTGGCCACAACACTCAATTCTCTAGTTTTGGTGAGCTTCGCAGCCAGATTGACTTAACATCAAATTCAGGCAATGTCGTTAAGTCCCATGACTTGATGGCATTAATACATAACCACCATTACGGCAATTTAAAACAACCCCTCTTCTAGCTTACACAAGATCGATCCAGAATTTTCGAAGAGAAACTCATTGCATTGTTAGTAATGGGGGAAATAGTGAACTTTTGGTTTGACTGTTGGCAACGTCATACAGATTGTAATATTGTGGGAGTTATTGGAGTTAATTAAAAGTATATAAGGAGAAACTTATTTAATATGTCTAAATAATTTATATATATATATATATGATTTAGACTTAGGCTTGGTCTTTAAACTTTTAAGAAAACAAAAATTGGTATAAATTGTTGTCTAAATTTTAAATTTAAATTGAAATGACATATTTGTTGATCTGAAAAAAGATGTGTTAAAAAGTGACTATTCATATTAAATGATATGTTACTTGATATAAAAAAAAATTGTTATAGGTAATTATTCAAAGTATGTATATATTTTTAATTTTCACAACAAAAGTATTAAGAAATTTTGAACATTTCTAAAAATTTTATTGTGTTTTGGAAAAGCATTTTTTGTAATTTCTCAATGTATAAACAATTACTTTTTGAAAATAGTAATATTTTACATCTTAAGGCATGTTTTTCCAATTCTCCTATGTTACATCTCGAAGAATCAAATAGAAGAAGAAGATTATCAATATGCAAGTGCGAAAAAATCAACCATGAAATCAATTGTCGCTTTCAATAAGGGTACTTTTTACTTGATTTGATCATTGAAGTAAAGAGAAATACGTTGAAAGCATCATGTTTCACAAGAAACATTAAGACGAGTCATTACTATAAATGAATCATTGTTTTACCTACTGTCCATGGAGCGAAAACAGAACCATATAGTAAAATCAGTTTGACTCTTTTTGCTTGGTTGGAAATGACCGGAAAGTATTAGTTTAATCGTTACTCCGCTATTGATAGCGAAAGATGATTCGAAATATGAAAAGGTATTGTTGATTGCAAACAATCTTAATTCAAGGCAGGGAGTAGCAGGATTATTCACTTGCACGTTGCACCACAAGAGCCAAGCTTTTGATTTTGTCATATTTAAGTTATATTTGTGCCACCGCATTTTTATGCGCATTTCTTGGAAATCTTCCTCTTCGTCTTTATATATGATATATGAAACTAGATGAGATTATGTGGTTGGATTTCACTTTTATGTGAATAATAATAATAATAATAATAATAATTAAAAAAACTTGGTGATCAAAGAAAAGTTAAATACAAGTTTTTTTTTGGTTGAAAATTTGATAATGAAAGTATAGTTGTAATTATTGTTCTATGTATGTAAAATTTTAGCATACAGAATCTTGCAATATAATTATTAGGCAATACCTAAAGTGCATAGCAAATGTTAAGAATTTCGAATAAATTTTAGTTTATGACTATGATTCATATGATTATAACTAGTAGGTTTTATTATTTTCTCAACCTCATTATATAGTGCCAATTCTCTACTCTTCTCAAAAGGAAGTGCATGGTTTACACTTCTTTTTTTTTTTTATAACCAAAAAAGGAGGGAGGGATGGCGCACCTAATTCCCCGTAGGGCTGAAATTTCAACAACCGTGGTTCCTGAGGGTGACCAGGTGTAGGCCCAGGATTGTAGAGCACTACAGTCAAAGTCTTAGGCCAACCACCAAACCCCGAAAGGGTGGGAGATCTCCCCAAGATCAGGTGCCACCAAGCAGGACTTGAGTGAATATGAGGGGGATCAAACTCGCAACCCAGAGGTTGCGAGAATGGCCTTCATACCACTTGCGCCAACCTGCATTGACATGGTGTACACTTCTTATGTGCATGTTTTAAATCTATTAATTTTATTGAATTTTAATATTTTTATTTTGAAAAAAGTAAAACATAGGATAAGAATAATTTTTAAATTGTAAGCTTAAAAAATAATAATTTATATTAAAAAACAAAATTTTGAAATTTGGATCATTTACATCAAATTTAGACGGTTCAAATTTGATCTTAGAAATGTGCATGCCATGCATATCTCTAAGATGTGCAAAGAAATTGCACTCAATTGGCTCTAAAAATAAGATTTAAATATTTGCAATATTATGGAACGCTTGGAGAAAAATATTTTGTTTTCCTCTTCCCTAAGTCACAAGTTGAAATGATGCACAAAATAACTATATTTTATTTTGTGAGTGGAATATATATCTTGTTTACAAAAGGGACAAAAGTGGAAATTGTCTTCAAGGTAGATATTGTTATTATCCTTTGCTCGTGTCATGGAAAATGTAATTTCATTTACAATATGACTTTACATATAGAGATAGTTTCAATATAGTTACCTTGTTTTCTCTCATAATTGCACTTATGTGGGGTTGTAGAAGACATGCAAATAAATATTTATAATACACTCAAATTGTGAGAATATGTGATATATAAAATTATTTTAAATAATCATAGAGATAGTTGAGTGATGTGCTTATTTTCACAATATCTATTTGATTTTTCTCAAGACTTGAATTTCTTAAAATTGAACCGAAATCGATCAAATTATAAAAGAGACCCCTAGAATGAAATCAAATAAGGTAAGATGAGCTAAATTCATAAATAAGGTATCTAGTAATGAGGCTAAGGATCCAAAGATGGCCCAAATTCGAAGCCGAAATTGACAGACACCGTAATTTCTGGCAACTTTTTGAAAATTTTAAAAAAATATTTTTAAATGATAAATTTGACCTCAATAGGATTCTCAAGGCCTTGAAAACCAAGGGAATCATCAGAATAGTTAAAACCCTCTCAGTGTGTGATTTAGGCAAAAGATTGACCAAAACTTTGATTAGATAATTTATGATGATTTTGAATCCCATAAAATTAAAAGAAAATGTCTTTAGTAAACTAAAGGACCTAAACTTTCATATGGAAAAAATGGTTCTAAAAAAAGAGCCAAAACAAGTATAAATGGAAGAGCTAAAGCAGAAGGGCAAAATGAAAATTTTAAAAAAAGTTAAATCATCACCTTTTTTTCAAATAATAGCCACACCACCTTCTTCATTCAAAAATGATATTTCTACCTTGAACCAAAACCTCCATGGCATGAAGTGTAATACCATATCAAAGCACCTTCCATATTACGTCACAAATGACTTACAGAGTTATTTTCATGAATTTCAAGCTTTTAGCGGCGGGAATAATCAAAACATAACGCCAAAATAACTCATTAATGGCCAAATAAATCATATGAGCTTGCCAAGTGTAATAACTATTCTCAACACATTTGTTCAACTATAAATGACACAATTGGAAGCTAAAAAATTGGCTCCAAGCCATATTCTACAAAATCACTTCATAACACACATCAAACCATAGGTTTGCATATTTTCTCCTAAGTCAAGTGAGCTCAAACATGGTCAAATGGGTCATATGAGTTTATCCACCCTTTTTTCTATTCATAATATACTTAATCACATCAGGAACACCATAATTCATCATCCAAATCTCAGGTTTAAAGCCATTTTCCTTAAAACATATTTGCTTGCCTCGGGTTCTAGGGATAGGTTACTTGGCATAAATTTTGGAAAACCATAATTAATTCTAGAAAAATAAAAATTAAGTCAATGATAGCTTCCTAGAAAGCCTTATATGTCAACCACAAGTTAAAAATTACTTTAAATTATAAAAATATTAATTGGACCATAAATGACAATAAAATAGCACCAAAGGTCCAGCTGCTTGGGTTTACTGTCATAGGTTTTTGATATAAATTTTAAAACTTTGTAACTAATTCTAAAAAAATCAAAATCTAGAAAACCATACCATTATGGAAATCTACGGATGTCTACGTTTGAATAAAAATATTTCTAGATCAAGGAAATGGCATCTAACTTATGAAAATTGATGAAATAGTACTAGAGGTTTGTCTGCATTACTAGTACTAACCACCAACTTTAAAAATTCATATATCCCTCAATATAAATCCAAATGAGGTGCTCTTAAGTGTTACAGAAATCTTATCATTTCTAGTTTATGCCTATAATATTTCATCAGTATTGGATATCATTTGGCCCTTGGATGACATAGGAGAAGAAATTGATTGTATGAACAGTGTACATACCAAATCTAAAAATTTTCTCAATTTTGGAAATTCATAATTTATTCTCTAGAGCTCCAAATAAAGTGGTTCTTAGCTTGAAAAAAATATCTAGATGAGATCTATATTCATGCCAAATTTCATGGGAAAATTTGTCCATTTGGTCAATTTTTGGTTCAGTATACACTTTGGTCACTTTTAAGGGTCAAATTGGGTTCATAAGGCACCAAATAGTCTTCCTCTTATTCCATAGCCAGTTGAGCACGTCTCATAGCACAAACATAGCCAAAGAAAGTCTCTTAAATGGTCTAAAACATCATTGGGCTCAATCTCACCATGCCACATGTAACATCCGGTCCCTCCGTAAACGTAAGAAACGCGATGTTTGGTTTCTCTGTAAACGTTAGAAATGGGTCAAATATAAAAGAAAGTCCTCGAAATAGAAGGAATTGGAGCCAACTAAAATTAAAATAAAATTATAAATATTAGAACATGAGGATTTGGAGTTTAAAATGCCAAAAACCAGAGCCAGAAGAGCTCAAAAAATTTGCCAAAGAAAGTAGGGACATTTTTGTAATTTTTGAAAAATTTTGAAAACTCACAGGAGGGCTTTTTAAATGGAAAATTTGAGTTTTTCAAGGTTCTTAGAGGCCCCGAATACCATGGAAACCCCTAGAACAGTTGAAACCCCTCCAGTGAGTAATTTTGGCTGTCGGTTGATTGAAACTTTGACCGAACAGTTCATAATAGTTTTAGATCCTTTTTGAGTTATTCCAAAGGAAATTCTTATGATTAAGAGCCTAATAAATATGATGGAAAAGACAGATTTTGAAAAGGAGTTGAAATGAGACCAAACAGATAAACCATGGATTAGGGACTAAAATGAAAAGTTAAAAAGTATGTTAACTTTACCCTTTTGCTTTTAAAAACACATCCAGCCCTTCTCCTTCCTCTCCACCAACATCTTTTTGGTCTGAAACAGATCGGAAAGAGGCGCACAAAGGGAAGCACAAGAGAAGGGAGAAGAAAGCCAAGAAAGATAGGTAAATTCAAGGAATTTCATGGCTTTCTCTTCTTTAAAGTTATTCTTCTTTTCTTACTTCATCTTTCCATGGTTTTGGTGGATGAAATAGTTCTGTTTTGGCCTTGAACCAGAGGGGAAGGATTAGAGTTTCAAAAAGGGACCAAGACCAAAGGAAGAGACTCTTGATGGAAGCTTGGATTCAAGGTAGATATCCTTGTAGCTTTGCTTCTTCTTCTTGCTTCTTGTATGTGAGAGTCATGGCAAAAAATAGAACCATTATGGGGGAGGAGTTTTTGTCCAAAAACAAGCAAGAATCCATTGATTTAGTATGTGGCCACCTAAGCATCGCAAAGAAATGAGAAGAAAAGCAAGTAAAATTCAAGTTAGGAAAGTGAAGAAGTCTTGAACACATTGTAAAAACTGATTTGATTCATACATTCCCTAGCATATGTGAGTGTCTGTTTGAGTTCCTAAGACCCTTAGAAAGCCTCCCAAGTGACTCTCCCATCAAAGAAAAATTAGAAACCCCTTAAACCTCAAATGCTTCCATAATGTTGGCCTAGGCTAGAAAGAGTACCAAGGGAGAGTTTTAATTTGTTTCAAACTTATTTTTAAGTTATGTAGGATAGAAGAAGATGAGAGGAAGCCTTGAAAAAATTTTAGAAGCCATAGATAGTGAGATGGAAGTGTAGACTCTATAATGTAGCATAATGAAGTAACTCCTAGCTAGGCTCCTTAAAATAATTATGTGATGACTCCAAAGAGTCTAAATGGAGTCAAGAGTCATAAATTGAAGGACAGAAGGGAGCCAAGATCATGAATTTTTGTAGTTGCTTCATTAAGTACCTTATGGAAGTATAATGGAGCCATAAACCAAAGTAGTATCATGTAAAGTGTGTATAATGCCAAGGTTTGTTCCCATGAGTAATTCATGTTTCTTTTGGTGTGTCTAGGCCAAGAGAAATGACCTCCACCTTCTTGGGTGTGTGAGGTCAAGGGATAGGACTCAAGGCTTAAGGAAAAAGTATGTGAATGCAAGCAAGGTAGCTCCCTCTCTTTTCTCCCATGCATGAATGAATGTCTATATTGTTTTTGAATGTGTGTATTAGTATTTTAAGCTATGAATTGTATTTTAGTATGATGCCTATGTTCCATGGAACCATAGTATTGCACTATGTATTCAAATAATGCCTATAAATGTTACATTAGTTTGCTTGAATATGGAGAGGCCAAGAACCTTTTATCTTTGGTGAGATGAGCCAAGTACCCTTAAAAGTGGTTGAAACTAAGAGAAAGTCTCCCAAGAGCAAGGCTTAGTTCAAGGCCTTTGAAAAAAAGGGTGAGACAAGTCCAAGAACCTTGAAGAAAGTGGGTAAGGCTAATCCATTCATTTTGCAAGCCTAAATATGTTATATGTGCTTTGTGTAAATGCCAAGAATGTATTTTGCACCATTTTCTATATTGATATGCCATACATGCATCCTTAAGACTTGTATTACATTCTTTATGCATGATTGAATGGGAGATGAGCTATTGGAATTCCTAGAATCTCACTCTTCTCTCCCCATTACTTAATATGCCTAGGTGGATCAAGAGAGCAAGGAAATGGGAGCCACCACACTTGGAAGCAAGAAGATTAGCAATGGAGTTATAAAATATTTGTATTATAGCCATATGGTTGTCACATGATGTATATCCATAATGTATATGATGTATGAGCTTATGAATATTTGTAGAAGTATGGGTATATTGTATATGTATGAGAATTAGACCCGTGTGAAGGATATTTCATGAATTTGACTTAGATATGTCAAGTTATACAAGTATGGCTCTTGTGTATATCTTGGTGTGGATGGGTGAGATTATGGAATCTGGGTTATTAGCCTTTTGAGACATGTTTGATAGAGTATTTTAATGCTTTCCCACGTACTCATGTGGCCATAGAATGAGAAGAAGCAAAAATAGACCCTTTAAGACCCCATATGAAGCTTAAAAAGGGCATTTTGTAACCCTATGTCACAAACTGACCAAATGGATAAATTTCTTCATGAAATTTGGCATGCTTGTAGAGATAATCTAGAGATTTTTGGGAAGCTAAAGTGCAGAATTTTTGGAGGTCTAAGAAATATTTGGTGAATTTTTGAAGTTAGGAATTTTTCTGATTTGGGTCAGTGTACTGTAGCTTTGGTCCGAAAATACATCTATGGCAAACATGGCCAAATGAGGTCCAATGGTCCTAAAATTTTACATGGAGAAACTAGACATGCACAGTGAGCTATAGCAACTAGAAGCACCTCATTTGGAAGTCTAGAGAGAGTGAAATGAATTTTTGAAGTTATAACTCCCTGTTAGTGATGCAGCAGGACCCTCAGCATTGTTCCATCGAGTTTCTCTAGTTTATGTTCATTCTCTGGGTCTGGAGCTATTTTTTTCTTAATGTAGACATTTGTACCTTTTCAGATTGGTATAGTTTACTTAATTTGTATTTTTTGGGAATTAGTTATGAATTGTTAAAGTCTATATCAGTAAGCTATAGCAGAACTCAAGAGTAGCCAGACCTTTCATACTTTTCGGTTGTCAAACGCAGTCCATCTAGGTGTTTCATGCTTGGAATTATTTTTACCTTATAGTAGACATACAGATCTTTCTGGGAAGCTATCATTTGTCTTATTTCTATTTTTCTACATTTAGTCATGATTTTAATGCAAAAGTCTTGGAATTTCCTTGCTACTTTGTGTAATCCCACCTTGATAAAGGAAATTGATACTACAAATAATATGGTGTGACACCACACACACTTATACACATAAATATCTTAGAATCTAGGTGGCAAAAATCCATACATTCATTCATTTGGTTCCATAATTGATACATACATGATCTCTACATACTTTCAAACATGTTCAAGAGTCTACCTTACATGTACATCACATAGATACATAATTTGATGTTCAAATGCTATTCAAAAGCCTATTTTTCTCTTCCATTGTCAAGGCATCATGCTCCAAGGTATTTAGCTTCCATCTTTGGTCTCCTTAGCCCACCTAGACCTGAGTAAGCATATGGAGGGAGAAGAGTGAGATTCAAAGAATCTTTATAACTTTTAATCCTTTCAAACATACATAATGGGTGCATTTACAAGTCAAAGAATGTATGCATGGCTTTCAAGCTACTAGTGAACATATACATAGCATTTTCCATGTTCAAGAAACTCCTACATAACATACATAGGCTCTCAAGGGCATTAGTTAAACCTCACCCATTTTCTTTGGGACTTCTAGATTTGCCTCACCTATTTTTAAGAGACTTTTGACAAAACCTCACTCTTTTTGAAACTTTTGGCTTTGTTGCACCCAATCCTAGGGACTTTTGGCGCATCCTCACCCTTGCTAAGGGACTTTTGATATCATCATTCCCATTCAAGCTGAAACACATTCATAAAACATATTTCAAGAACATCATGATACCACAGCATATAGAAAAATAGTTAGAAACATTTCTCATGGCATAAAGATACATACACACATCCAAAGATAAGAAAACACCCAAGAATGCATGAGAAATGTTAGAGAGTTATGTTGGAGCCAATACAATTCACTTTTTCCTTGAACTCTTCCTCCCCTTTCTGGCCAAGCTCTTGGAATTGGGTGGCACTTGATCCTCTTGGTCTAAACACATCAAATAAGACATGGGTCACTCATAGGAACAAGCTTTAGCCTTATGCATTTACTATGGAAGCTCACTTGGTTCTAAGACACAATTATGGTTCCATAAAGGACCTAATGAAGCAACTATGGGAATTCATGGTCTTGGCTCTTCCATCTAAGTCTCTTGACTCCATTTAGACTCCTTAAAGTTATCACAAATTCATTTTAAGGAGTCCAACTATAAATTGCTTCCTAATGTCACATTGTGGAACCTACACCTCCATCTCACAAGATATGCTTTCTAATTTTTTTTAAAGCTTCCACTAGTGTTTTTCCATCATATCTAGTCCCTTTTTAGGTTTAGAATAATTTAAAACACTCCCTAAGTGCTCCAAGTTCTCTTGGTTGAGACTATACATCCTTAAAGCACCCATGGAGTTTGCTTCACTTTCTTAAAGGGGATGGCACTTATGCAACTTCCTAGAGGTCTAAGAGACTCATATCAAATCTTACATGAGTTAGAATACCTCTAGAAGAAACCAAATTTTATCAACTATTTGAAAACTCCAAGTTAGGCAAACTTAATTTTCAATGCATCTTAGTTGGAATTCTTTATATATACTTGTTCCTCACACTCCAAAACCTAAGTTTCTCCCTTGCTAGGACCAAAATTCATTCTCCCTTGGATGGGCTCTAGATGGGACAAACTACTAACCAAAGGAGAAAGGAAGAGGAAGCAACAAAAGCAAGAGAGTTTACCTTGGTTCTTTAGCTTCTTCAAAAGCCCTTTCCTTTGCTATTGACTTCTCCTTGAATTTCTACTCTCCTCCTTCTGAACTAGACCAACAACAAACCAAAATCACATACCAAGACCATAGAAAGAAAGAGGAGAAGGAGGAGAACATCTTTTGTGAAGGAGAAGCCATGAAATCCTACACTTTTTCTTACCTTTTGCAAGCTTCTTCCCTCCTTCTTTGCTCCTCCCTTGAATGCCTCTTGAAGCTGGTCTCTCTTTTGTTTTGGGGAAGAGCATATATCGATCTAAGGAGAAGGAGGATGGGACGCCACTTATAAGACACTTATTCTTAACTTTGTTCTTCAAAAATTTCATTTACATCCCACTTTCTTGGCTTTCTGTTTTAGGCTCAATTTAGTTCTTTTTTTATAACTATCTTTTCCATCATAAAATTTAGGTTACCTAACTTATAAAATGCCTTTGGAATCACTCAATTTAGATCTAAAACCTTCCCGAACGAGCCAGTCAAAGTTTGGGTCAACTGACATTGTAAAACGTCAATTTGAAAGGTTTTAACTGTTCTGGGAGGTTCCTATAGTTTTTAACGCCTCTGAGAACCTCAGGAAATTCATTTTTTCCATTTAAAAATCCTTCCTAAGTTTTTAAAAAAGTGTTCGAAATTACAAAAATGCTATTATATTTTTGGCAACTTTATTGAACCACTCTAGTTCTGGTTTCTGGGTACCTTGAGCCTTGGATCCTCATTTTTTATTATTTAAAATTTTATCCTAATTTTATTTAGCCTTAAATCATTCATTTCTTGGATGTATGATTGTCTTGGAATGCTTTTATTTAGCCTTAAAGTCAGGGGACTTACTTTTATATCCAATGCATTTCGCACGCTTACAAAGAAACTGGACATTACGTTTCTCATATTTACGAAGGAGCCGAATGTTATAGTAATCAAAGGGAAAAGTTGTGTTTTCACTTTAAGGTAACTCTCTAACCTTTTTTGCATGCATTTCTTGGATGTTTGATTGTCTTAGAATGCTTATGTGTATGTTTAAAACATGAAACATGTCTTTAGCTATTGATTGAATGTCTTAAAACCATTACGTTCTTTTTTAAATGCAATTTGAATGCAAAGTGGTTTGAATGGGTATGGTTATGCCAAAAGTCTCTAAGAATGGGTGAGACAAAGCCAAAAGTTTTAAGAAGAGTAAAACTAAGTCAAAAGTCTCTTGAAAATAGGTGAGGCAAATCAAAAAATCTCAAAGAAATTAGGTGAGGTTAGACCAATAATGTTTAGAGCCTATGTTTGACATGTATGAGTTCACATGATAAGGAAATTAATTTCTGTATGTTCATCAAAAATGTTTATAGCATGCATACATTCTTTAACATGTAATTACATCATACATGTATGTTTGAAAAGGTAAAGAACTATTGAGATTCCTTGAATCTCACTCTTTCCCCTATTATATCTAATAATGTGTAGGTGAACCAAGTGGACCAAGGAATGGAGGCTAAACATCTTGAAGCATGGAACTTTGACAATGGAATAGAAAATTAGGCATTTTGATGTCAAAGTTTGTCACTAAATGATGTTTATGTGATATAACCTTTAAGCATGCTTAAATACATGTAACTATGATGTATGTAACAATTTTGAGGCCAAATGAATGGTTATTTAGATTTTTGACATCTTGAAGCCCTTATGCACATGTGTATGGATTCAAGTAGGAAGTTGATTTTGAGATGCATTATGGTTTGGACCATTTGGGATGCTCTCATAGGCCGTGTTTATACTTTTGTACATGCTCAAATGGTTGTGAAATGATTAGAAAGTCAGTTGATGCATCTTGACCCCTTTATGGACTTCAAATTGACCATTTTCTTGAGCTGAATCAAAATCTGACCAAATGGATGAGTTTCTGTACAAAATTTGGTGAACAAATAGGTCTTACCAAGAGGTTTTCACATAATTTAAGAATACCTAATTTAGAGCTCTAGAGAATTTATTATGATTTTTCAAAATTTTCTAAATTATGCAGAATTATCAAGGTTACTGCTCATATGATCAGTTTTGGCTCTAGGGTCTCTCAGGGGCCAAATGAAGTCCAGTACTTATGAAATTTTATAAGCATAAACTAGACATTATAAGATTTCTATAGTCACTGAGAGCACTCAATTTGGATTAGTATAAAGAGAGTTATGAATTTTTGAATATTAGAGTCTGCATTAGTTTGAGAGCATGACCTAGTGTACTATTCAATTAATTTTCATAGGCCAAATGCAATTGTCTTCACTAGAATTATTTTTAGTCATTATTTGACATCTATCGATTTCTAAAAAGCTATCATGTGCATGATTTTGATTTTTCTAAAATTAGTTATGAATTTTCAAAATTCATATAAGAAAATTAACCCTACTACCTAATAGCAACTTTTTGGTTTTGTGAAGCATGGTCCAAAATCCAAGATTTGTGTGATGAATTATGATGTCTTTGACATGAGCGAGTATGTTACGAATGGAAAATAAATTAAGAGAGCTTAAATGATTTATTGAACTAAACATTGAGTATTTTGGCTTTTAATGTCGTTAAAAACTGCTGCCAAAGATTTGATTTCCATGTAAATGTGTAAAAATGAGCCTTTGTGATATAATTTGAAGGCTAGGGAGCCATGGCATTACATATAGCATCCAATTGAGTGTGTAAGTGTTAATTAGTGAAAATGGGATGCAGAAAGGCTCTTACAACCATTGCCCTTCTCCTCTCTTTAAACCTCCTTATGTTCTCCATGGTTAGCACTGCTACTTGTCTCATAGTGTCTAATTTTTTTCAATGTGCCCCTATGCTAACAAAGAAAAAAAAAGACATAACAAGAGAAAGAGAAAATAACAAGAGATGTCAAAATGGGCGGTGTTAGGTTGACCTTTTCTAAATAGGCTTGACTATCACTTCCAAATCAATTAATTTATTTTAATTTAGTATGTCATTTGGCTTCTTCTTCTTTTTTTTGTTTCAATTTAATTTCTTACTTTTTAATTGCCTAATATTGGCCCTTTTCGTGATATTTCATCAACAATTATTTTGAAACATTAAAAAAAGTTAAAAGGATAATTTCTTAAAAAACAATTTTGAAGGATTATTTTCAAATATTAAATAAAATTAACGAAGGAATATGATAAAATTTTAGGAATTTGTCATGGAAAACGATACTCTCTACACTTTGGCTTAAGTTGAAAAGGTGGAATACTTTGTAAATGATTTGGCAACTAACCATAATACCTCGTGATTTTAGTATGCATTGTCTATTATTAATTTGTTGGGAGATCATTGGATGATAAAATAAACAACACTCAAGTAGTTTAATAGTTGTCTTTAATTAGTACAAAAAGTTTTACTTTTATGAGCGATTTTGGAAGGCAACTTTTCATAGTCTTTACCAAAGGTCCTTTTCCTTCTCCAATGATGTAATGTATAATGTTTTTTACTACAAGTAAAGTCATCTTTAGTGGCAACTTTCAATAGTTGCCACCTAAATTCTCCTCCTTATAATAACACCACATGTAAGACTTTTGACGGCTTCCTTTTGACTTTTAATAATTAACATAAAACTTTAAATTAGTATAAATCCCCATATATATATATATATATATAGCTATAATATTTTGTCCTTATTTGAGAAACTTCTTTATCTCCTCGAAAAACATTCCAAATTAAAGGAAGATTTTTTGGATCAAAAAATCAATTGAAATATCCTAAAACTAAGAAAGAGAGAGAGAGAGAGAGAGAAAGAGAGAATTTTTTAGCATTAGTCAAAAATCCTCCATCTCCTCCCATTGTAATACCATATATTTTTAACTTGCTTCCTATCATTTCTACATCTCATATTATGAATTGCACAAAGGGAATGGAAAAATTGCATTAAAATAATGCCTTATTTCGCGTTGCGTCTCGTATGAAGATTTCATTCGGTGTCACGCGGACCCTATGAGCTCATACCGCACATTCTCATATTTAATTACATAAATGCAACTCATTTACATCACCAAAGTTGGCCCACAACTCGTGGAATTCAAAGGGGAGCATCAAACTCGTACTACTATTCTCGACCAGAATTTTAGTTTTTCTATCACAAATTCAGAAATTCATAACTAAATCCACCAAAATCAAAATCCAACAAAATTCACTATTCTAGAAATCTATGGATGTCTACCCCATTGTAAAAATAATTCTAGCTCATGAATAATTATGGGGAGAACATTTGACATCCGAAAATCCACTGAGGTCGTTGCTATCTAGGCTACTGGTTTAGATTACTGATATGAACTTTCAAAATTCATAACTAATTTTAGAAAAATTGAAATCATGAATTCTTGATATTTTGGAAAGCTACACATGTCTAATTTATGCAAAAATATTTCCAGGCCATGAAACATAACACAGAAAGCGTTTGACACATGAAAAGGGCAAAGGTTTGGACAGCTACTGGTGCTGATGCAAGTGTTTGCTTTAAATTTCAAAAATGTCCAGTTAATTTCAAAAAATTTTAATCTATGAAAATGATACCAATTTGGAAATCTATGAATGTTAGCTTTATGGTAAAAATAGATTCATACTAGATCAAGCACATTCAACTACTGAAATTCAATGGAACAGTGACTTAGGTTGTGTTGCGCTACTGTTGTTGTTCCAGAAATTCAAAAATTCATATCTCTTAGCTCAGACCTCTAAATGAGGTGTTTCTAGTTGCTACAAGTCATTGTGAATTCCTAATTTCTTATTATAAAATTTAGTAGCCATTGGATCACATTTGCCCCTCGGATGACATAATTTTACAATTGACCAAATGAACAGTACTTGTGCAAATCCAAAATTCTGATACCAATTTTGAAAAGTCATAGAAAATTCCATAGACCTTCAAATGACTTAATCTTTAGCTTTTCAAAAAGTTCTAAGAAAAATATAATTGTATACAAAATTTCAAGTCAAGAAGAGGTCATTTGGTCAGACTTTGTCATAGCTCAAAATTATAGAACTTTGGTTCCAACAAAAGGCAAATTTGGTCCAAATGAACTTTACATTGTCCCACATATATTTGAGCAACTTAGAAAGAATAAATGTAGCATAAATGAGCCTCTTATAAGGTTTGAATTCTCATGCAACTTAAATTCATCATGCCATTCCCATAAATATACAAGCACAAATGGGCTTTTAAGGGGTCAAATTGTACAATTCCACTCATTTAACTCTATTATTAATACATATACTATCTTTACATCATTTTACACTTGTTCAAAGTGTTATGGCTCAAGAATAATATTTACATATCTACTTGACATTCTAGACATCCTAGTATATCAAAAATAAAAAGATTTGCTAAGAGATGGAGATTTAAGCTCCTTGGCTTCCATCCTTTGGATCTTGAACTCCACCTAGATTATATGAGATGAGAGAAAGGATGGAGTAAGATTCATTAAATCTCAATAGCTCATACATCTATTCAAACACATTTTCAAGGCATACAACATGTCAAAGGTGCAAGTATGCAACTACTCAATCGATGAAGCATTCAATTTCCACATTTTTATGTCACAAACACATGTCAAGTATAAGAATGAGCTCTAGGGACTTTTGGTTTGGCCTCACCCCATTTCTAGGACTTTTGGATTGCCTCACTCTTAGTTTTTAGGACTTTTGACTTAGCCTCACCCATCCAAGGGACTCTTGGCTTTGTCTTACCCATGCCATGAGATTTTTGGCATCTTCTCACCCACATTAAGGAACTTTTGGCACTACCTCACCCTTATGATCCATTTCCACAATACAAAAGACATTCAAGAAAGCATATTGGTACCAAAATAGTAACATAGCATCAAGTGGCATGTCTCAAACATACAAATATACACACAAGCACACAATGACACATATGCAACAAGAAAATGCAACAAGAAAAGGTAAAGAGCTATCTTGGTGCAAATTCAAGCTTTACTTTGTTTATTCTTTCTCCTTTTCGGTTCCACAAGCACAAGGAGGTAGGGTTAGATTTCCTTGGCCTATTCACAATAAACAACACTTAATTATACTCTTAAAACAAGTTATGACATCCAACTCACTCTTATGACTACACTTTGTTCTATTTGTCATAATATGGTTCTATTAATGACCTAATGAAGCAACTACCACAAGTAAAATTCTTGGTTCCATTCTCTTGCCATATTTAAATCTCTTGACCTCATTTAAGGTCCTTGAAGCCATCCCACACTCACTTTCATAAACCTAGGTCCATGTTGCTTCATAAGGTTACATTATAGAAAGCCATTGCCTCATCTCCCAACCTAAGGCTTCTAAATTTTTTCCAAGGGTTTCTCCTATCTTTTTTTATCATATAAAGTCCCAAATCAAGCTTAGAACTATTTAAAATATTTCTTAACTATTTCTATGAGTGTTGGCCTATTTATGCTTCCATTAAAGACCCATGAAGTTTGGAATTTTTTCTTAATGGATGGGGCACTTGGGAGGCTCCCTAGGAGTCTTAGGAATTCAAACAAATACTCATATATAATGGGGAAGTCTTGAATCAACCCAGATTTTAAACTATGTTCAAGCATCCTACACTTTGCCAACTTGAGTTTTACTAGTTTTCCATGCATTTCTTTAGTGTATTCCATCTTCCCATGGCCTAGTTTGATGCTTTCTTTTGGATTATAAAACAGAAACTCTTTCCTCTTCATGGCTCTATTTTAGGTGTCCCACCATGGAAGAGAAGAAGGAGAAAAAGAAGCAACAAAGGAAGAGAAACTACCTCGCAATCAAGCTTCCTTCAAGAGTCCTTCCTCTTCCCTCTTCCTCCTCCTTGAATTTTGAATTTCTCTCTTCTAGTCTGACCCCAAACCAGCACCAAAAATTGCATTAAAACCATGGAAAGATGAAGCAAGAAGAGGAGAATGAAGTTACAAGAGGAAGAAGTAGCAAAATCCTACACTTTCTCACCTTTCCTTGGCTTTTCTTCCCTCCAAAACTCCTTCTCTTTGTGTACCTAAGACAACAGCTTCTTTTATGAGATTTGGCCAGAAGAAAGTCGGTTTAGAGAGGGGGAGGTTGAACGTGGATTTAAAAGGAGCATTTAAAAGCTTCTTTTGTGCAATTTGTTTTTATTTTTGCCCTTCCATAATGGCATTTCAGGTTTAGTTTCGTTTTAGCTCCTTTTTGAGAACTGTCTTTTCCATCATAAAATTTAGATTTCCAATTTAATAAAATGCCTTTAGAATCACTTAAATCGGTGTTAAAACCTTTCCGAACAAACTAGTCAAAGTTTGGATTAATCGACATCGAAAAGAGTACACTGGAGGGATTTTACCGGTCTTAGGGCTTCCCATGGTTTTTGGGGCCTCTGAGAACCTTGGGCAACTCAAAATTTCCATTTAAAAAGCCCTCCTAGGTGTTTTTCCAAAATTGCACTTATTTACGAAAACACTACTGGTCTTTCGACAAATTTTTCAAATCACTCTGGCTCCGATTTCTGGACAACTTAAGGCTTAAATCCTTATTTTCTATTATTTAAAATTTTATTTAAATTTTATTTGGCCTTAATTCACTCATCTTAAGGGACTTACTTTTTAAATCGTCCCATTTCGATGTTTTTACAACATACCAGGCGTTACACCCCTTGTAACAAACTCTCAACAAAAATAGAGGTTTCACTTAAACCTTGAATTTCATTCTATTCCCTTCCCTTTTCTCTCTCCCAAAAGAATCAAGCATAAACAATTGTGTTAGATATATTTGATCACTTTTAACCGTGCGAGCATGAATAAACTAAAATTTATAAAATTGTAATTAAGAGATTCCTCCTTTTTGAGGAAGTTGACTTGCCCCTACCCGCTAGCTTTCGTAAATTGCAATAATTCAAATATAACCTAATTCTATAGTTTCATGATGTTTTAAAAATGGTTTAAACTACATAAATATCTCATGAGTTAATTAAAATTACATGAACTTTTTTCTTTATTTTAAAAATATATGCATACCTCTTTAAAACAAAATGTTACATTACATTTTAGTTTAATTTTTAATTTTTTGACTAAAATAATTTTGTGAACATAAATATATTTTTTAAAAAAAATTTAATGAAAACTTACTTACGCATCCTTTAAAACAAAATCTTTTTTTTACTTTTATTTTTACATATTTGGATATAATACAAATTTTCTTATTAAGCTTAATAAAGGATATTTTAATAAAAAAATTTTAAAATTAAACTAAAGTATGTATTTTTAGAATAAAAAAATCTATGTAATTTTGACAAAACTCAAAAGAAATCTATATAATTTACTCTTTAAAAAAAGCTAATATGAAAATGTTTCTATCCTACCTAATTATTATAAATTCAAACCTATACAAAACCCATGATGATCCCCAACTATAAATACCCCACCCCATGCACCTCAATCTTCATCACCCAAAAGCAACATAGCATTATTCACTTGTCAAGTACATAGCATCCAATTGAGTGTGTAAGTGTTAATTAGTGAAAATGGGATGCAGTAAGGCTTTTGCAACCATTGCCCTTTTCCTCTTTTTAAACCTCCTTATGTTCTCCATGGTTAGCGCTGCTACTTGTCCTGCAATGTGTGACATTCGGTCCCTCTGTAAACGTGAAAAACGTGATGTTCGATTTCTCCGTAAACATCAGAAATTGGCCAAATATAAAAAGAAGTCTTCGAAATAGAAGGAATTAGGGTCAAATAAAATTATGATAAAATTTTAAATATTAGAAAATGAGGATTTGAGATTTAAGATACCTAAAAACCAGAGCCAGAAGAGCTCAGAAAATTTGCCGAAGAAAGTAAGGGCATTTTTGTAATTTTTGGAAAGTTTGGAAAACTCATAGGAGGGCTTTTAAAACAAAAACTTTGAGCTTTCTAGAGTTCTCAGAGGCCCTAAAAACCATGAGAACCCCTAGAATAGTTGAAACCCCTCCGGTGAGCGATTTCGACAAAGGTTGACTAAAACTTTGACCGAATGATTCGGAATGGTTTTAGATCCTTTTTGAGTGATTCCAAAGGCAATTCTTATGATTAAGAGCCTAAGGAATATGATGGAAAATATAGATTTCAAAAAGGAATTGAAATGGGCCTAAAATGAAAAAGCCAAGAATAGGGACTAAAATGTAAAAAGGAAAAGTTACTTTTTGCTCTCTTAAAACACGCTCCAGCCCTCCCCAAGCTGCACCAATGTTTTACCCATTTCTGAAACTGCTAAAAACTCCAACCAAGGCATCATGTAGAAGGAGAAACAACGAAGGAGAAGAAGAAGCCTTGAATATGTATGAAAGGGTGTGTTTTCTTCCTTTTGTCTTTACAATAAATATTCCCCTCCTTCTCCTCCATATTTCCATGGGTTCAGAATGTATTTTGATGCTATTTTGGTTCTATTCTAGCAAGGAGAAGTTAGGATTGGAGGGAAGGCTAGGGATTTCTTTCTAGCAACCCTACTAAGCATACAAAGCTAGAGGTTCTTCTCTCACTAGAATCCCACTAACTCTCCTTCCTCTCTCAAACTCTTAAGAAGGTAAAGCAAGGAAGAGAGGGCTACATGACTTTTAACCTCCCTCAAGAGTGGTTTTCCATTCTCCTTCTTCTGAACTAAGCTCAAAATCTAACTACTTCAATAATCAAAACCATAGGAAGAGATGGCAAGGAGAGAAGAACAATATTTTAAGAGGAAAGCCATGCAAAACCTTACCTTTTCTTGTTCTTCCTTCCTCCTCTAGGTTTCTCTCTCTCTCCTCCACCCTTTTCTCTATCTTAGAGGAGTTTAAGTTAGTTGGAGAAGAAGAAAGGAGGCGTTGGGATGGTTTAATAGGTCAAATTCTCTTTTTTCACGCTTTTCTGGACTAACCCTCGCTACAGCGAGCTCGTGTCAGTCCCAGACCCCTGCCTTCGCTACAGCGCGCGCTACGGCGAGCCAATGCCCTGGTTTTTGTATGAGGTGCCTGAACTCACTATAGTTAGAAGCATTCTCGCTATAGCTAGAAGGCACTCTCGCTATAGCGAACAGGTACATTCGCTATAGCTAGGCTGTAGCTAGCAGACTTGAAAAATTTTCAGCCCTTTAAAAATTTTAGCTTTTCTTTTCTTTTCTTTTCTTTTTTCTTTTTCTTTTCTTTTCTTCTTCTTTCTCTTTTTTTTCTGGTTGTTACAAAAAGTCCTAAAAATTAGGTAAGGTTATACCAAAAGTCCTTAGAGCTTATTCTTAGCTTTGACATGTTTTTATGGCATGGGAAATTTTGAATAGAATGGTTCTTGGAAGTGTTTATGGCATGCTTGTATTCTTTGACATGATTATATACCTTATATACTTACTTGAAAGGATGTTTGTGTAATATCCAATCCCTCCGTAAACGTGAGAAACGGCAATGTTCAGTTTCTCCGTAAACGTCAGAAATGGGCCAAATATAAAAGGAAGTTCTCGAAATAAAAGGAATTGGGGCCAACTAAAATTATAATAAAATTTTAAATATTAGAAAATGAGGATTTGAGGTTTAAGATGCCCAAAAACTGGAGCCAGAAGAGATTAGAAAATTTGCTGAAAGAAGTAGGGGTATTTTTTTAATTTTTGAAAAATTATGAAAAACTCATAGGAGGGCTTTTTAAATAAAAATTTGAGCTTTCCGGGGTTCTTAGAGGCCTTAAATACCACGGAAACCCCTAGAATAGTTGAAACCCCTCCGGTGAGCGATTTCAGCTGTCGATTGACCGAAACTTTGACCGAATGGTTCAGAATGGTTTCATATCCTTTTTGAGTGATTCCAAAAGCAATTATTATGATTAAGAACCTAAGAAATATGATGGAAAAGACGTATTTTGAAAAGGAGTTGAAATGAGACCAAAACGGACAAACCATGGATTAGGGACTAAAATGAAAAGTAAAAAAAGTATGTTAGCTTTACCCTTTTTCTTTTAAAATCACGTCCAGCCCTTCTCTTTCCTCTCACTAATGTTTTTCTGGTCTGAAACAGATTTGAAAGTGGTGCACCAAGGGAAGAGAAGAAGGAGGAAAAATTCAAGTTTTTAGGTATGGAAATTTGCTTGTTTTCATGCATTCTCTCCACCAATCTCTTCTCCTCTTTTTCCCCCTTCTTCTTCATGATTTTTCTAAAGTTTTGAGGGCTGTTTTGGAGGAAGAATAGAGGGGAAAATTTGAAAATCAAGTAAGGATGCCAAAGAAAGCAAAGAGCAAGCAAAGAAAAGCAAGGAAAATAAAGTAAAACTTTCATTCTTTGGTAGTTTCTTCCTCCCCCTTCCTCTTGCACGAATTTGGGCACCATGAGCCCAATTCTTAGGGGCTATTTTCTGCCCAATTCATAGAGGGATTAAAGGTTTTAGGTGGCGAGGATTAAGAATAAACCAATAGAATCAAGAAAAAGCATTAGGAAACAAGATGGAATCATTAGGGATCCAAATGCTCATTTGCAAATCTGATTTTATATGAATTTTTTTAGGCTTAATTGAATGTTAAAAACATGCTCCTAAGATCCCTAAGAGGCTCCCCACGATGCTTCCTCCTTTAAGAAAACAAAAAGAACTCCATGGAAGGCCAATGCACCCATAGTCTCGGCCTAAGCAAGTCCACCTCAGCTAGGGAGAGTTTCAAATTTTTCTAAGGCCATTTTAGAGTCATATATGGTGAATGAATATAAGAGGAGGCATTGGAAAAAAATTAGAACTCAAGGAAAGTGAATTGGGGTCATAGGTTCCATATTATGACCTAAAGAAGCAACATGGTACTAGGCCCTTTGTTTTAATGGTGTGGTGGCTCCAAGAGGCTAAAAGAAGTCAATAATCATAATTGAGAGGAAAGAATGAGGCCTAAAAGTTATTTGAGGAGTGTTGCTTCATTAGGCACCATTATGGACCATATGAAGCCTATAGAGTAATCTAGGGCTTAAGCAAATTGTATAGCTTTATATATGATTCATGAACCTAATTAGCTCTCTTAAATCATGTCTAGGCCAAGAGAAATCATTTCCACCAAATTGTAGGTGTATAGCCAAGGCAAAGGAGGGAAATTCAAGGAGAAAATGTGTAGATTTACACAAGGTAGCTCTTTCTACCTTCTCTCATGCGTGGATGTGTGTTTAGCTTGTTTTAGAATGTGTGTATGTGTATTTTCAAATTATGAAAAGTATGCTAGCATGCCTTTATATACTATGATCCTTGATGCCATGTTAATGTTTTCTAATGAGTGCATAATGTTTGTATGAGTTTACTTAAGTGTGGAGAGGCCTATAACTCTTCCCTTTGGTGAGGATGAGCCAAGAACCCTTGAGCTTGGTTGAGACAAAGCAAAGAGTCTCCCAAAAGCAAAATGGGCTCCCAAGAGTATGGTTGAGTCCAAAGTGCTCAAGAAATGGGTGAGACAAGTCCAAAACCCATGAGGAGAAGTGTGAGGCCAATCCAAACACTTGGTGAGCTCTTGAATGATTTGTATATAGTTTTCTCACATACCAAGTTTGCTTTTAAAATGTCTATGGCTTTTATTTTCTCTATGTATGCATTTGTAAAGCTTGCTTGCATATATTACGTATGATTGAATGGGAGATGAGCTATTGGATTCTTTGAATCTCATCCCCTCCTCTCCAATGATCTAACATGCAAAGTAGACAAGTAAATATGCAATTATGTGACGTTTATAACTATGGATATGATGTATGAGCTCTAAAATATAAATTGAGTATGTAATGCCAAATTATGCAATTTGGAAGTTTGATGTAAATATGCATAAGTGTGGGTGAGAAGGCCAAAATGAGATGTATGAGATTTGGGACCATTTAAGCAGCTCACACAAGTCTTAAATATACTTTTGGACTTACCCAAAAGGTGCCAAGACTAAGGGAAATCCATTTGGCAACTTTAGTACCCTATATGGAGCCAAAATCAACCATTATGGACCTTATGTCACTTTTTGGCCAAATGAGTTAGTCTTGATCTGAGATTTGGCATACATTAGGTATCATTGAGAGATTTTTAGGAAGCTAAAGAACATAATTTTTGGAGGTCTAGATAATATTTGATGAATTTTTAAAGTTGGGATTTTCTATTGATTCTGGTATATGCACTGTTTACACTGGCAATTTGTATTCTGTGTCATCCGATAGGCAAATGGTGTCCAATGCTTGTGAAATTTTATAATCATAAACTAGAGGTCACAAAATTTCTGTGGCCACCAAGGTCACCTCATTTGGAGGTCTGAGCAAAGAGTTATGCATTTTTGAATTTGGCCGTCAGTAGTAGTGGCGCCCCAGGAGTCCAGTCATTGTTCCATAAATTTCTAATAGCTAAAGTATTAGTTTCATTCTGGATTATTTTTAACATAAATTTAACATTTGTATCTTTCCATAATGACTAAATTTGTGTGATTTTTATTTTTATAGAATTAGTTACGAATTTTAGAAGTTTGTATCAGTAATTTGAAATAGCAGCCCAAGCAGCAGAGACTTATAGACCTTTTCGGATGTCAAACGTCTCTGTGATAGATGTTATGGTCTGGAAATATTTTCAGTGTGAAGTATACATCCATAAAATTCCTAGAATAACTAAGATTGCATTATTTCAATTTTTCTAGATTTAGTTATGATTTTCCAAAGTTTGGTCAGAAAGTGGAGCAATGCTGGCTGAGAATGAAACTCTTTATTCCACACTTCAATTCGGTTTCCATGAGTTGTAGGCTTGTTTTTGTGATACAAATGAGTTGTAATGATATAATTAAATATGAGGATGCATAGCATAAGTTTACACGGTTCACGTGACACCAATTGAAAAATTTTGATGTATAACGTAATGCAAATAAGCCCATTATTTTCACTCCCTCTTTCATATACTCTCATAGGAATGATGATGTAAGGCCTATGGAATGACATAAAATGAGGTAGAATTTATGGTGTTACAATTTGAGCTATTGAGATTCTTTGAATTTCACCTCGTTCCCTCTTCCATCTCATCATGCCTAGGTGGAGCCCAAAAAGGCAAAAATGGGAGCCAAGGAGCATATGAAGCTATCTCTTAATAGCAACTAGCTTTTTGGTGTAATCAAATGTCAAAGTTTATATGTATAAGTCATTTTTTTTGATGTAAATACTTGAGCAAATATAATAGTATGTAACTGTATTGTATATATCAAATTTAAGGCCAAATCAATGAGAATGTATGATTTTACCACTTGGGAGCCCATTCTTGAATGTGTAGTTAGCCAAGTGGGGTGGTGAGTTAAGATATATGATAGTTTGGACCATTTGGAAAGCTTATGTATACTATGTTATACTTTAAGATGTGCTCACATTGTTGTGGAATGGTTAGGAAGCCAATTGGAACCAATTTGACCCTTTTATGGTATCAAAAGTGCCATTTTCTTGAGCTAAAACCAAAATCTGACCAAATGAACGAGTATTAGCACAAAACTTGGCATAAATATAGATCTCTTTAGAACTTTCCACAGAGCTAAAAAATAAAGAATTTATTATAATTTTTCAAAGTTGAAAAAATTTGACAGAATTGGCATTCATACTGTTCATATGGTCAACTTCTTCACCTATATCATCCATAGGTCAAATAGTGTCTATGGCTATGAAATTTTACAGTCATAAACTAGACATCATAAAATTTCCATAACCTCCAAGATCACCCCATTTTGAGCTCTATATATAGAAAACCAAAATTTTGAAATTTCATGATAGTACAAGCAGTGCAGTAGTGTAATACAGTACTACTAAATGACATTTCCTTGATCTAGAACTATTTTTATCAAAAGTAGACATTCATATATTTCTAGAATGGTATGGTTTGCTGATTTTTGATTTTTTAGAATTAGTTATGAATTTTAAAAGTTTATATCAGTAACCTATGATAGCAAACTTGGGCAACTGGACCTTTGGTACTATTCTATTGTCAATCATGGTTTAGTTGATATTTTCATGGACTGAAATGATTTTTAACCTATAGTTGACATTTAGGGCTTTCTAGAAAGCTATCATTTGCTTGATTTCAATTTTTTTAAATTAATTATAATTTTCAAAATTTGCATCAGAAATTTGTATTAGTAACCTGAGGCCAACTTCCTTGTTTTTTGGTGTGTGGCTTCTAAATCAAAATGTATGTAATGTATTGTAATGGTTATGACTTGTATAGATGCATTATGTATAAAGGTATGTCATCGGTGAGTTCATATGGCCCACATAACATGAAACAAAATTTTCAAGCCTTACATAGTGCAATAAATTACTAATATCTATATTCATTTTCTTGAGAATGTGTGAAATCAAGCATGAATAAGAGACTAGGAACTTAATGAGCTATGGTATTACAATATGTCAATCTAAAGAGAAGAAGGATGGGACGCCACGTTTAAGACACTTATTCTTAACTTTGTTCTTCAAAAAATTTCATTTACGTCTTGGCTTTCTTAGCCTTTTGTTTTAGGCTTAATTTAGCTCCTTTTCAAGAATTGTCTTTTCCATCATAAAATTTAGGTTCTTTAACTTATAAAATGCCTTTGAAATCACTCAATTTGAATCTAAAATCTTTTCGAATGAACCGATCAAAATTTGAGTCAACCGACATTGCAAAACGTTAATTGGAGGGGTTTTAACTGTTCTAGGGGGGTTTTTATAATTTTTTAGGGCCTTTAAGAACATTGAAAAACTCAATTTTTTCATTTAAAAATCTCTTCTTTGAGTTTCTAAAATGTGCATAAAATTACAAACATGCCATTATATTTTTGGCAATTTTATTGAATCACTCCAATTCTAGTTTCTGGACACCTTAGGCCTTGGATTGGATCCTCATTTTCTATTATTTAAAAATTTTATCCTAATTTTATTTGGCTTTAAATCATTCATTTCAGGGGACTTACTTTTAATCCGATGCGTTTTGCACATTTACAGATAATCGGACATTACGTTTTTCACATT